>BPTQ01000005.1:37014079-37416362 GCA_019973895.1 Chrysanthemum seticuspe
CAAAGAATCTTAACAAACTGAATAACTTTGTTTCTCATGACTCGATCTTGCCGATCCAAAATAGCTTCGGGTTCCTCCGAAAGAGACATATCAGGCTGAATCTGATCAAATGGATATGAAGCGACATGCAAAGGATGATAGTTGTATCCCCTCAAAAGAGATACATGAAAAACGTTGTGCACATGCGATAACTGCGGCGGAAGAGCCAAACGATAAGAAACCTCTCCGATGCGCTCGAGAATCTCAAACGGCCCAATAAAACGAGGACTAAGCTTCCCTTTAATACCAAAACGTTTAACACCCCGAAATGGCGACACCTTCAGAAATACTCGGTCACCAACCTGAAACTCCAAATCACGACGATGTTTATCTGCATAACTCTTTTGCCGCGTACGAGCCTCCTTCAACTTTTCCCTAGCAACTTCCACCTTTTCATTGGTGATCTCAATAATCTCAGGCCCCTCAATCAAACGCTCACCTACTTCGTCCCAACAAATAGGTGCTCTACATTTCCTTCCATACAAAAGCTCATAAGGTGCAGCCTTGATGCTAGCATGCCAACTATTGTTGTAGGCAAACTCCACCAAGCACAAATACTCATCCCAACTCCCGGTCCACTCTAAAGCACATGCTCGCAACATGTCTTCCAATGTCTGAATGGTCCTCTCCGACTGACCATCCGTCTGAGGATGAAACGCTGTACTAAACTTAAGGCGAGTGCCCCAAGCCTTATGCAAACTCTTCCAAAAACGAGACGTGAAACGAGGATCTCGATCTGACACAATCGCTGTGGGAGTACCATGAAGTCGTACAATCTCCTGCTGAAAGATCTCGGCCAACTTACTAACACTATCTCCAGTACGAATGGGTAAGAAATGAGCAGACTTGGTTAGCCGATCAACGACCACCCAAATCGCATCATGTCTTTTACGAGTGAGAGGCAAACCGGTGACAAAATCCATAGTAATCTCTTCCCACTTCCAAGTAGGAATCTCCAAAGGCTGAAGTAGACCACTAGCTCGCTGATGCTCTATCTTGACCTGCTGACAAGTCATACACCTAGAAACGTACAAGGCCACATCTTGTTTCATACCACTCCACCAGAAATGCTGCTTAAGATCTCGGTACATCTTAGTGGAACCCGGATGAATAGTGAATGGCGAACTGTGAGCCTCAGACAACACCGTCTCACGCAAGTCAGGATCATTAGGAACACAAAGCCGGTCACCAAACCATACCACACCAGAACTATCAACCTGAAACTCTGATTGTTTCCCTTCCTCAATGTTCTGAACAATAGACCAAAGCTCACCATCATCTTTCTGAGCTTCCTTGATCCGCAAAATGATATTGGACTCTACCTTCATACTAGCCCAAAATCCATCATAACCTCGGAAACATAATTCCACATCCATAAGCTCAAGATCATGAAGAACCCTGGGTTCAATCTCCAAACTAGCAATCATACCCGACTTTCGGCTTAGTGCATCAGCAACCACATTAGCCTTACCAGGATGATACTGAATGTTCGTGTCATAATCCTTAAGAAGCTCTAGCCATCTCCGCTGTCTCATATTGAGCTCCTTTTGTGTGAATATATACTTTAAACTTTTATGGTCAGTAAAGATATCACACGACTCGCCGTACAAATAATGCCTCCAAATCTTTAAGGCAAAAACAACCGCAGCCAACTCCAAATCATGCGTAGGGTAATTCTCCTCATACGATTTCAATTGCCTCGAAGCATAGGCAATCACCTTACCGTGCTGCATCAATACACAACCCAAACCTTTCTTAGACGCGTCACTATAAATCTGAAAACCTCCAGAACCCGATGGAAGTGTCAAAACAGGTGCAGTAACTAACCTCCGTTTCAACTCCTCAAAACTCTGTTCACGCTCCTCCGTCCATTCAAACTTTTCTCCTTTCCTCATCAATTGCGTCAAAGGTAACGCCAATTTAGAGAAACCCTCAACAAAACGACGGTAATAACCAGCAAGCCCCAGAAAACTCCTAATCTCCGTCACAGTAGTAGGTCTCGGCCATTTTGTGATAGCCTCTACTTTAGATGTGTCCATCTTGATACCATCAGCAGACACAACGTGACCAAGAAAAGCAACTTGGCTCAACCAGAATTCACACTTAGAAAACTTCGCATATAACTTCTGCTGTCGAAGAATCTCCAGTACGATACGAAGATGCTGCTCGTGCTCGGCCTCACTCTTAGAATACACAAGGATGTCATCGATGAAGACGATTACAAATTTATCAAGGTACTCATGGAAAACACGGTTCATAAGATCCATAAAGACGGCAGGCGCGTTAGTCAAACCAAATGGCATAACCAGAAACTCATAATGGCCATAGCGAGTACGAAACGCGGTCTTAGGAACATCTTGTTCCTTCACACGTAATTGATGATAACCAGACCTCAAATCAATCTTAGAGAAGAATTTAGCGCCCTGCAATTGGTCAAACAAATCATCGATGCGAGGAAGAGGGTAACGGTTACGGATAGTAATACGGTTCAGCTCACGGTAGTCGATACACAATCTCATACTCCCATCTTTCTTCTTAACAAACAATACCGGTGCACCCCAAGGTGAAACGCTGGGTCTAATAAAGCCGTTCTCCAAAAGTTCTTGCAACTGCTCCTTCAACTCCTTCAATTCAATCGGCGCCATACGATAAGGAGCTTTAGATATAGGTTCAGCACCAGGAATCAAATCAATACCAAATTCAACTTCCCTAGCCGGAGGAATGCCAGGAAGTTCATTAGGGAAAACGTCAGCAAATTCGCGCACAACAGAAAGACTTTCAATAGTCGGAACTTCTGAAGAAGTATCTTTGATGGATGCCAGAAAACCAAGGCAACCATGAGAAATGAGAGTGCGGGCTTTCATAGCCGAGATGATCTTAACCGACTTAAGTGGTTGAGCACCATGGTATACAAAATCAGGTCGATGAACATTACCGAAGATAACATTACGAGCATGACAATCAATAGTAGCCTTATGCAAGGCCAACCAATCCATACCCAATATAATATCAAAATCAGACATATCCAAAGGAAGAAGATTTGCCAAACGGATACCATCATCGAAACGTAGAGGACAGTCCACATACTCGCGATTAATGAGCACATGACTTTTCATAGGGGTTGATATAGATAGAGGATTCATTAGTGGTGTCGGAGGTAATTTGAGTTTCTTAGCAAAGTTTACCGATACAATAGAATGTGTCGCGCCAGTATCAAACAAAACAAAAGCAGTAGAATCACCAAAATAAATGGTACCAGTAATAGTACCTGACGCCTTGTCTGCCTGATCTCGAGTAACCGAATACACACGTCCAGTGGTGGGAGGTGGTTTGATGTAGTTCGAAGGAGTAACCGATGCCTGCTTGGGACAATCCCTCACCCTATGATCTGTCTCCCCACAATGATAACAACCTCCAGAAATCCTACGGCAAACACCTGGATGCGGCTTACCACACGTAACACACTTGGGAGGAGGAGGTAGCACCTCAGAAGTCCTCTTCTGGGAAGAAGCTGTCGCTGAACGATCCTGATAAGTGCTGCGAGATGACTGATCCCGCTGCTGTCTCTGAAAACTGCCACTCTGACCCCTACGATCATCACCTGACCTATCAAATCTCCTCTGAGTACCCTGCTGCCTCGAATCATAACCACGGTCATAACGACCTCTAACACTCTGAACCTGGTCCTGGCGACCCCTCTGATCAGAACTGTAGTCCTGACGACCCCGAGTATTAATACGGTCCCCATCTCTGTTCCGCTTATTGTATCCCTGCTCCTCATGTAACAACTCGATGTTGCGGGCATCATCCGCAACTGCCGCTACCTCCGTATACTGATGATTGATCATCCTATCAAGTACCCACTTCTTAAGCCCCCACTTAAACTTTCGAGCCTGCCGACGCGCATCCCCAGCAACTACAGCACCCACAAAACCCACCATCCTCATGAATCGCTGCATGTACTCATGAGAATTCTCCTTCTCTAGCTGATGAATGGTCTCATACTCTCTCTCGTACCGCTGCTGTTCCGATTCGGGGAAGTACTGCTTATAGAAGATCTCTCTGAAAGTAGCCCAAGCACAAGTATCAACGAAGTTCGCTTCCCTGGTCAAGATATAGGCTTTCCACCAGTTCAAGGCATCACCCTCAAACTTGAAAGTGGCAAGCCGGGTTTTTACTTCATCCCCACAACCCAGTACATTAAAGAGTTTCTCCATATGTGTTATCCAATCCTCCGCCTCATTAGTGGAAGCTGCTGAATGAAAAGGAAGAGGCTTAAGCTTGTTAAAGCGCTCTATCCAAACATGAATATGTGTGGGTTGGTTATCACCTCCACCATTTCCACCATTTCCCCCACCAGACGAACTAGCACCATTCCTAACATTCTCAGTGATAGCAGCCACTATTCCGGGCATAGCAGTGGCTAACGCGCGAGCGATCATAGCTTCGAAGTTAGGATTTCCATCCCCGTTGTCGTCACCATTTCTACGAGTTTGGACCATCTGAAGAGTTCATAAAACGATTAGCAAAGGTTAGGAAAATAGGATGAAGAGCATGAACGAAAATGACGATAATGAACCTAGAATTCTACCCAAACCTCACCAAATCAAAACTTAAGCTCTACAGGTTAACGCTTAGGGTCCATACGTCACAGGTCCTGACTACAAGTCGTAAACCTGGGCTCTGATACCATAATTGTAACACCCCAACCCGATAAGGGTAGAAGTATCACATTTATGGAGTCAAATCAGAACAATACATATAAACCATGCAAGCGGAAGTCTTATAAATAATAATCAAAAGAGTAACAAGTCAACACGACTTGATCAATACAAAGTTCCAAAAGATGTCCCAAAGGAAATGAAACGATACAAAGTCTAAGTCTCCAAATCAAAATAACAATGGTAATCAAAGTCTAGAATAACTAAAGCAAATCCTCAAAAGCATCCTACTCTCAATCCCCTAGATAAGCCCCAGCTCCTAGCTTAATAACCTGCCGCAGGAAAAGAAATGCGGCTGAGCTTAAAAAGCCCAGTGAACAGATATAGCAATACAAAGCAATAATAGAATCAAAGGCTGGTTAAATAAGATAAGAATGATATGAAGCAATATAGAGTAGGTAATTGAAACAAAGGAAAGGAATGTCAGTTTTCCACCACGAGCCAACAAAACAAACCAAATCAAACCATATATCAATATCATGTAGTAACCATTGTATTCGGAGGGGTGACCTCGGAATACCAAACCAATATGAGGGGAGTCCTCTAGTAGCCAATGGAGTGATCAGCTCCCAAAATGTGAGGGGGTGTATTGCACACACCAACCACATCACCAAACCATATATCAATACCAAAACAAATACAAATCTAGGATGCATCCATACGCCCCCCTGCAAAACAAATAGTGGCCAATATATCCAAAGCGCGCATAATCAATACAAATATGGGGACGGTGTGGAACATCACTCATCCACACTGGAGTCATGCCATTGGTGCATCAATGACACGGACATGGAACCCCCATGCCTAGTTAATGGCTCGGGGTATCAACTGACAGGTCAAAGTGTACAATATAGAGTTCAATCAATATCAATGTTCAATATTAGCAGTTCACAAATCAAATCAATAGTTCAATATCAATGGTTCCATTATCAAGGTCCAAATATCAAAGGATCAATAGCAAAGGTTCAAATAGCAAAGGATCACGATCAAAGGTTCAAATAGCAAAGCAAAGGGTCAATATCAATATGGCAATAGATCAAAGATGCAAAGAGATCATGAGAAACCTTATGAAGAAGGTCAGAATATCTGTACCTTATTCGAAGCAAGCAAACAAAGAAAGTAAAATCAAGGAAGGAGATCAATCACGCCGCCCGGAACCTATATGAATTAGATAACGCTCTATAAGAATCCGAAATACTTGTTTTAAGACGGCTTTCCATTTTTAGCAAGTTTCCTGTTTTAGTAATCTTTCCATTTTAAGTAACTTTCTATTTTAGGAAGCTTTCTATTTTAGGCAGGTTTCTATTTTTAGTAACTTTCTAAAAATAGCAGGTTTCCATATTTAGCAGGTTTCCATATATAGCAAGTTTAGTTACTTATCTCAAGTTATAATAGAAAATGAGTATTATAATGCTTTAAGGATCATTTATGACAAGTTACAAAAGTTTAGGGTTTAAAATGTCAATATAGCAAAGTATAGGGTTAAAAGTGTAAATATAGTAAGTTTACCCATTTTACTCATTTAATCCATTTAGTTAGTATTTTAACATGTTAATCCATCAAGTTTCATAATTTACCAAACAACCCCTTAACTATATCAAATCGATTAATTACAAACCATAGTTTTACGTTATGATTAACGAATCCGTTTTAAGCATTTTAACTCGATTAATACAAGATTATAAGACTTCTAATATGATTTCATAATCAATTCGAGACCCCCTGCCCAAGACCATATTTGTACGCCCCTTAATAAATCCAAAACTCCTTCGTAATCATTCGTTAACAAATTCCATTTAACGTATACGTAATATGAGATTTACAAGATCATTAACCCTTAAACAAATACATGTAATTCGACACACATGAAGGATTTAAAATCAGTTTCGTATTCCTTTTATCCAGCCCCATATCATACGAGTTACATAAATTCATTAACCAAGGTTTTAGGTATTTTATGTTATCATTTCATGTGATAATATAGTTATGATTTTATGTGTTATACAAATCAATTTCAAGCCCTAGAAAACACATAACCCACGAATTGAATTTAGAAACGAAAAGGAAAGGATTCAAGGATGGTGATACGTTACCCTTGATGCGTGTACGAGACAAGAACAATGATCAAACCACAAAAACTAAACCAAGTCTCCTCTTGGCTTCCACAACCCCACGTACAAAAGAGAATACCCACGTCCAAGCTACAAAACGAACCAAACACCAATGCTACGTCCACCAAACGATTACCCACGATCACGAGCCTCCTAGGATCACCTTTGTTTGATCAAAATTCGGATTGTATGGGAAAAGAAATGATGTGCCGCCAATAGAAGGAGAGAAAGAGGAACTAGGGTTTTCTAGGTATTTTTGAAATGGAGAATAAGAGATAAATGTGATATTAAATTTAATTGATATTGAGAGTGAATCAAGGCCTTGATGGCCGGCCTCATTAAGGGGGGGGGAGACAATTTCTCAACTTTCCTTCTTATCTTATTTATCATGTATCTAGTCATGTTCCAAGTTCAAGTTAATAGTGTACAAGTTATAAGGTTTAAAGTTACTTATACTTTTAATTATTCAAGTCTTTTAATATATAACATAAGTTTATTATTCTCATAATGTGAAAGTATTATTAATCATATAACTTGTTAATTAGTGTTGACATATTTTTCCGAGTTAGTAGAATTTAATTTGGAGGACAAAATTGTCATTCTACGCGATTTGAGATTTTAGGGTTTTACAGATGATGTCTGTAAACCGATGATAATTTGACTCTAATGATTCCTCTGGGTCAATCCTAAAATTCTCATAGGATAAGTAAAGTTTTGATTCCATGTCTTCTTGATTGAGTTATGTGCCTTCCATTAGAAGATGGATGTGTTCCCACATAGCTTTTGTAGTTTTCTGAGCATCAACACTGCGAAGAATCGGATTGGGTAAACCCAAAAGGATTTATTGCATTGCAAGTTCATCTGCTTCCAAATGAAGTAGTTGTTCAGCAGTGAGTTGATCTACTCTGAGAGTGATGGTGACATCATCTCTTGGTGGATCAGCAGTTGGATCTCCGGGGACTGTTGTAGAAGGCATTTGAAAAGGACCTTTAAGGATGACCTTCTTCAAAAACTTACCATGTGGTTTCTTGAGATCGCAAAACCTAAAAAACCGTATCACCCATTGATAATAGTTTCCAGGAGTGAGCATTGGCGGCCTATCAAGGGATCCAGCTTCATGAGTGGATTGTTAGCTGCTTAAAGCTTCACACATCTTTGCAAACCAAGAAGGTTCCTTTTGCGTTGTGACATTCATAGCATACTTAGCTGGAAACTGACATTGGAAGTAGTTAGCATGCTGATATTGTTGACGAGGGTTTGGTCGAGGGATTTGTGGTGGAAGAGGTTGTGCACCTTAAGGAAAGTAAACTGATGATGGTTGTTGAAATTGTTGTTGATGATATTGTTGTTGTTGTTTTTGTTGTTGAGGATACTCATGAGGAAAGTAGTTGGAGTATGGTAGTTGAGACATCTTGAAACTTGTGTAGATGATGGATCTTTGTAGTCGAATGAAACTTGATGTTTGTTGAGAAGTACACTTAGGCGTAAAACAAGACTTAGGCGTAAACTGATGATCTTACGCGTAACTTCCACTTACGCGTGAACAAGTGCTTAGGCGTAATGCCTTCTTACATGTAAGCTTTAGGTTAAACGTAAGCTTAGGCGTAAACTAAATGCTTAGAAGTAAGAACCTTAGGCATAAGATTAACTTAGGCGTAAAGTGTTTACTCGTAAACGTTTAAGCTTAGGCATAAACTTAGGGTTTTACCCAAAAATCCTTTACACTTGTCCAAGTGTAAAAGATATCCACAAGTGAAGTGTTTTCAGGCTTATCCAAGCAAGAAAACACTGAGTTAACCAACAGCTTTGAATATCGTTGAAGAAATTTCTTACGCGTAGAAACTGATAGGCATAACTTTCTGACTTAGGCGTAACCTTACGCGTAGTATTAGGGTTTTGTTATGCGTAAAAAAGGACAAAATTTACCAAGCTTGATTTTTTTGCACTAAACGTGGAAACTTGATTTTAAGGATAAAACAGCTTCAAAATCACCAAAATAATAAAAAAGTTTGAAACTTAATGATCCAAAGTAAAATTTTTCCTTACGCGTAGACTAACATCACGAAACAAAGCCAAGTTCAAAAACAAATCTAAACACGTAAAGTTTGAGACTTTTTGCAAAAAACAGAAACTTTAACACTAAATAAACCTTAACCCAAAAGAATCTTGAGTTTACAAGTGAAAAAATTAACGCTTTTAACCAAAAGAAAAGTGTAGCACGAGAACCTTACGCTTACGATTATAACTTCAAAAAAAACAAATGAGTTTCACCCAACTAGAAGGCGATTGATACCACTGTTAGGTCACCATAAGTTAACACAAGCATGAAGATGATAGAAATAAAGTTAAGAGAGGAGGTTGAACGCACGAATCACACAATAATATGGAAAGGTTATGCGTAGGATTAGATAAGGTGAACAACACTTCTCAAATGAGAAGTAATCAAGTTTTTATAGGGGAAGGGAGCTAGGGCAACACATCTAGTCCATTCCTTGCCTAATGGGCCTTAACATGGGCTTATAGGCTTTCTACATAAGTCATGCCTTAATTACTAACATAAAAGCCATATAAATGCAACCTATTACATGTTAATGACTAACACTTGATAATATAGTTTAGGAGCGTTTCCAACAGATAGCATTATTCCCTTTTCTCATACTCCACCATAACATACAAAATTTCTATTTCTACATATGGAATGTACCTAGGCAAGTCATTCCGGATCTAGCAAGACCATGGGATAATATCTAAACTTAACCCCTAATATCTCCTCGAATATCATCGTGGGTTTTTGGTTGGATTGGTATTGATTATAACTATAAAACCAATTTATAAAATCATTCAAAGTGTTAAAAGAAATCTTGTTTTGTTAACACTTTGAAAGTTTTTGTTTTTAACAAGTACTCCCCTACACATGTGCTTATTAATTTTTAATGATTCAAAAGAATTTTCACATGGAGGAATGAGTATGCACATTAAGTCGAGTCTTTTTTAGACAAGACAAGGTTGATCACAATATTAATCATGTTCCCCCCCCCCCCTAAAAAATAGTACAATTTGAGGTATCTTTTAAGATTATGATGATTTCTCACCATTTCATAGGATTAGCGCATTGAAATGTACACTTTGGTCCTTTCTTTGAAAAAGTGGGGGTTGTAATATGATGTTTGATCACAAGCCATTACGAAACCCATTTTCTTGATCACATATTTTGATATATTATGAGAAATCTTTTTGAAAAATCTTGAAGAAATTGTGCTCAAGATGTAAGAAAATTTCTCTTGTCATCCTTTAGGATTGTTGCACTGAAACGTAGAATAGGGTCCTTTATTTAAAGAATGAGTCATGATCAAAAATATTCAGAAGTCATTATTTTAAGCGCGGGTCCTGAACTAATGTGTTTAGAAGCCATTAAGAAGAAAATAGAATAAGCAACACGATTTTGAAAAACTTTTTGTGTTTAGGATAACCTCTCCCTCAATATATTTTTACTCTACCGTATCACTTGTTGAAGCACGTTTCTGTAAAAGTAAAAATACTTGAAAGTCATGTCGCTTATAAGAAGAATATTTCTTTATTATTTATTTTTTCAAATTTTGTATTTTTTTTCATTTTCTACTTTTGTATTTTGTTTTCGTTTTTATAAAAGAAATGGAAAATCAATAATTGATGATTGAAAAAATGAAAAAGATGATGTTTGTTTTTTGAAAGATTTGGAATCCTCTGACATAGTTGGTTTTGAGTCCTTAGACATACCTGTGTCCAATTTCAGAGATTGTGCACTTTCAGTTGTTGAGGTAGTTTTCTTTTCCACATCCAGAGTTCGTTCAGCTGTACCTGCATTAAGAGTTTATGTTTCCTGAGTAGATGGTTGTTCAATACATATGATGCTAGCATTGGGCTTAAAGAATTTTCACGTGGGTGTCCAAATAAGACCAAAAGTGTTGAAAACTTTTCCCGTGAGTATCCACCTAAGTTGTGATCTTGAAAAAGTTTTATGTTCAGATGCAGAGGAAATTTCTTTAAGAGTAAACATTTTCTCTGTGAGGGACCAGATAGGTGACTTTTTGGTTTTCTTTTGTCTCCTAGTGGGTTTTCTTCGTTTTGTTATCTTTTTGGCTATATTCCTAGCTCTTGAGTTTACATCATCTAGGTATTTTGAAATACACAAATCATGATTAGCTTTGATAACATATTTCTGACACGCTGGACAAACAAATTATACATTTGTTGCGGTATAGATTCTCGTTCAGCTTGGGTGCTCTGAGGATCTGAAGTACTACATTATGTAGGTTTTACTATTCCTGAAGAGGGTAACACTCTTTCGCTAGAGTCTTGAACCTTGTCTGTTAGTTTCTTTTTCTTAGCTTGTTCTATAGTCTTTTCTGATACGTATGTGTACCATATGGTGTGTTTGGTTTCAACACGTCCTGTGGACTACTCTTAGAAAAGTCAGGTGCTTTTACGGTTTTGTTTCTCAAATCATTATTATCACTTTTTGGAACAGTTTGTGGAGTGAATGGTTTTGATTTAACCTTATTCTCAATGGCTGATGGCGTGGACCTTGATTTTGTAAATAATAGGATTTTCCACATTGTTTAAACCTTGAGATTCCACCACAGTCACTGGTTTTTCAAAATTACTAACCACGCACTTTCCTTTCAAATTTGCCAACTGAGCATTATAAAAATTATTTTGCTCTTTCATGTCCTTATAAGCACGCTCATAAGAATTTTGTCATACTTGCATTCTTCCTTTTTACGATCCAGTTGTTTGAAATATGACACGTTTTCATTTTTAAGTTAAATTTTTTCATATTTTGAAACAATTGAGGAATGCTCGTATTGTAGCTTTTCATGATCTTCCAGAGAATAAGTTTGAAGAACAATGGACATTACGTCAGTAATCATTACTGCAACAAAAAGATTATCATTTTCCTTTTCAAAATATTTTTCTTGAGCAAGTGATTCATCGGCTTCATACAAAAGGGATTTGTAGTCCTTTACAAATCCAGCAATTTCTTTTTCAAATTCTTTTTCGAAATGAATTTTTTTCTTTGACCATTTGAACTTATGGAGTGTTTTCATTTTGAAAATCTTTTTTTTTTTCTAGATGAACACTTGAATTCCTGTTGGTTGCAGTGGAAGCTGTTTTTGCTTCAATATACTTTAAAAGTTACTCAATTCAGGTTTTTGTTTCACTTGGAAATCCTCTTGCAACACTCTTGTTAGAAGTATCATTCGAATACATCTCTTCCATTTTAAAACATTTTGAGAGTTAACTTTCGTTTTCAAAATAGATTTTGATGCTTTTGTCTGAATACTGCACTTTTTGAAAAGTTTTGAGGAAAAAATTTGTGCTTTTGACCTTATCATTTGTGGACAAAGATTTCTAAAAGATCGTTTAGCTTCGAGTAGCCAATTGGTTTTACTTTAGAATATTTTTCTTGCATTTTTTACCTACTCTCACCAGATAGTTTTAAAGTCTCCTAAGAATCAGAAGCATGTAGAGGAGCATGTTCTTATAAAAATATTGTTTCCGTTATACAAAATATTTTGTTCCTTTTGAGCTTTCTTGAGATAAAATGGATTTTCATAACCAAGAGCCATTTTGTGTCCACTATGATAAAACGATTCTTGCTTAAGAGTAAGTATATGGATCGTTTGAATCGATTGACCCGTCTTAACAATAATGTTTTCTAAATCTTTGATTTTATAATTTCATCTAGAAGTTCATCTTCACATTTTGCAAAAAGTGTTCAATTTATCCCTTTTTTTAAAAGATTGGTGCAAGTTTTTGTTTTGGTTGAAAGTTGGTTTTTAAGATCAGAAAATTCTTCATTCAAAGACCTGATTTTTCTAGTTGTAATTATGTGAAGTTCATCAAGTTTATCATTTAAATTTATATTTCTAACAACTTGATATTTGTAACCAATTTCTAGTTCTGTTTTGCGTTCATTGGTGATTTCAAAACTTTTTACTTTTGCCTTGTATCTCTCAAGCTTAACGGTCAATTTAACATTGGCGGCATTAACCTCGCGATTGACTGTTTGACATTTCTCAATTTTTAAGTTGAAAATTATGGATTAATGATTTAAAGAAAGCACATTCTTGATCACGAGCAGCTTTAGTCTGTTCAAACTCGTCTCCAGTAGGACTCATTTTTGGAATTGCAAACATAATATTACTATCATTTTGGTCCTCCAAATATTTATCAGTAATGGATACGGGGTAGCTCAGACTGTTGCTTCTCTTGACCAAATGGATTATATGCCACCACAGCATCATAATCTTTTACCTCAACTACAGTGTCAGTATCATAAGAAGGTTTGCAATCAGTATCTGTTGTTCCCTATTCACTATCGTAAAAACAGTTTAAGTATTAAAAACAGATAATAGTGAATCAATGACTGAAGTAAGATGTAAGTAAAACACATTGATAAATTTTTAACATAATATTCTTTATTAGAAATCAATCAAAAAGAATACATTACCTAAGTACTTGCAGAATAGTACTTGGGATTGAAATGACAAAGGGTTGGTACTCCTCACTAAGCTCAGGCTAAGTCTGAACACAACTACTAAGGAACCACTGAGCTATCTCAGGGACTGAGTTGTATTTGGAGGAGTGAAAGATGGCTTGTGTGTGTGTGTGTTTTACAATTCACAAGCTTAATCTTTCACTCCATCTCTTATGCTATTTATACAAGTATGAGTTTTAACTCTATCATAAGTGACAAAATGACATTTTGCAGAAGACAAAATACTGATGTATTTTGTCTCTGTTTACAAAGACTCAAGTAAGAGACAAGGCAGCTTTCCATAAGTCAGTGGTGACACTGAGCCTGATAGTTTGCCATTCTGGGAAAGTTGACTTTGGTTGATAAGGACTTCGTCTTATCTGATTCGAACTTATCTCGCCTTGTCCCACTCATTCTTCAGTCTTCATTGTCTTCAGTCTTCTACTTCAGTTTGGTTTCAGTGTAAGTAGTTGGTGAGGAGTTTAGGGATTCAGTGATTTATTATCATCACTCACTGAATCCACCATCTCCTTCTTGACTAAGTCTTCACCCTTTAAGTTATGCCTAACTGAATGGAGAAACTTCTTCTTCGCCTCTTACTGAGTATCTTGAAGATGGCTCACTGAGAGACTATGCACTCAGTGACCTGTTAGTGTTTAACGGTCTAAACACTTAGGGTATTTTCTATTCAAATCCTAGATTAAGGGGTTTGGGTATTTGCTGAACCTAGGGCTGTAATCAAGTCAAGCTTTTATCAAGCAACTCGAGCTCGAGCTCGAGCTTGACTCGACCGAGTCAAGCTTTTATCAAGCTCAAGCCCAAAAATTAGCTCGAAACATATAACAAGCCAAGCTCAAGCTTTTGATAGCTTGGATCGAGTTACTATCAAGCTTTTTCAAGCTTTAATATAAATATATTTCCATTATAAATTCATATAACTAACTAGGGATAATTTGATTATTAACATAATTAAAAGGACTTACTTTGTAAATAATTAAACATGTATTCTAGATTAACCCTAATTAATCAAAACGTTTTGTATTCTACGTATTATTAACTCTTCTTGGTTGCATTCTCTTTTGATCTTTTCCAAATCTCCAGTCCAGTCATTCTCCATTTCTCCCAGTAACTGAGTAAGTCCAAAGCTTTTCTTTTATCAAGTATCAACAAATTTTATTCAATAATGTTATTTGTTAACATCATCTATATCAATATGATATGCATGTCTCATCTGAGGACTAGAAGTGTAAGATTTCGAACTCAAATATCTTGTAAACATGTCCAAAGTTTCTATTATCCATGAGCTGGTCCTTAATTATTTAAGTATGATTACTAAGACTAGCCCTACAAATTACATCTACTGATAACTAACCTGTTTAAGCCTCTGCTTGTGTTTTTTGTATGCTGTTATTGCATAGTCATTTTTATTTGAATGATTATATATTGCATAGTCATTTTTATTTTTTGTTTATACTTAGGTTATAGTCATTTTTATTTTTTGTTTATACTTAGGTTATCGATGTCAACAACACGAGATCCAATTATACTTGATGATTCAACCTCCAACCCTTCCGTGTGTCAAGATGATCCAATGATTGATGACAAAAATGGGAGTAATGAAGAATTTCAAACAAATAAAAGGCAAAAGGTTGAAAGGACTAAAACAGCTAAAGTGTGGAATGATGAGTGTAAGTAAGCAAATGGCTTCTTCTTACAAATTACAAGCCAATCTCAAGCCCTAACTTATAAATTATAAGCCAAGCTCAAGCCCTGTTAAGCTCGAGCTCGGCTCGACTCGATTACACCCCTAGCTGAACCCAATAGTCTCCCCCTATTTGGATATACAAATAGCCTAAGTGTTTGATGAGTGTAAGTAAGCAAATGGCTTCTTCTTACACTGAATGTACTAATGAGCATAATAAGGAACACTGAATATTTTAACAAAACATACATCGTTTATTGATCAATTACATGGTTCCTATCACTAGTACAAAAGATAAATGTTAATGATGTCAATCAAAATGGATCCCCTGTGCTTCAAGCTTAACCTTCTTCTTGAGGAGTGCTTCTTTGGCAGGGTGCTCTCTAATCTTAGCGTTCAGGTCTTTGCAGAACCTTTCATTTTCTGGAGTATTGATTTGAGAGGCTACTGGTAGATAGCTTGCCATTGTAGGCACTCCAGCAAGATCTATGTCACTCCACCTTTGGAATGTTGGGTTTCCATAGACATCAATGAAGAAAAGACCTCTTTCAAGCTTTTCAATGCACAGACAATTGACAAACTTTACACCTTCAGGTAGTTCCCTATTGCATTCCAGGCCAGGCACTTTGATCTCAGGCTCGAAATCAACCCTCTTTCTTTTGCCTTGTGATGATTGAGGTTAAGATCCTTGAGGTGCAGTTGGAGCTGGTTGAATTCCAAGTTGGGCTTGTGCTTCCCTCAGCCTTTCATACCTTTTGCTCAGGGATTTCATCAGCTCCTTGACCACTGCATTCTGTTTCTTTGAAATAATTGGACCAAGCTCGTCAAGTTCAGTGATCCCAAAGTCAGTGAACATCCAGGGATCATGAACTTCAAAATGCCTTTTATCATCCCCCCCTGTAGACATTCATTGCCAGTGGTTTAGATTTGGGGATGATTTTCACATCGGTGATCTTTTCGGGTAGCCTTCTGCTTGTCATGGTCCAGTTGTAATGGTCAATTCTTTCCTACCTGATGGCTGCGGCTTTCTTGTTTCTTTCATCCAGCCTCTTTCTCATTTCAGCCATCTGCGCAGCCTGAGCATCCTTGAACTTATGTCCTGCCTAACCCTTTTGAAGCTTTTTAGGATCAATTCCAATATTCTCTGCTTCCTCAGCAACAACTTATACCGGTGCTTCTTTGCTCTTTCTTTCTTCCTCAACACGTTTCTTTCTCCTTTCTTCTTTTTCCAGATAGGCACTTAGCTGTTTTGGAGTGAGCAGGTACTCAGTGTTGCCGATCATATAGGGTATCTTCTCAGGCTCAGGTGTTTGCATTATTGCCTTTCCTTTGTCCTGGCCTGAGGAAGATGATGCTACCAAGGGTGGTGTTGTTGTCATGATAGGTGTTGTTGTTGTCATTGTCAGTGTTGTTGTTGTTGGTGGGACTGATGAGATGGGTGTTGCTGAAACTGGTTGAGCTGGCTCCCCCTCAGTGTGAAAGGGAGTCTCTTCAGTGCTCTTCTCCCCCTCAACTGTTGCTGGAATGTCAGTGAGAGCAAGAGTTGCTTCGGACACTGGGGTAGTAGGAGCGGCTTGACCTTTTAAGGCTTGATAGATCTCAGTGACCATAGCCTTGATGTCAGTTGTATCTTTTTGAAGACCAGTGAGTTTACCCGCCAAATAAGCCTGAGAGAGTTCCAAGGCAGTCATTCTAGGCCCAAGATTCCAAGCCATTAAAGATGATGCATTAATGTAGTCACCTGAACATTGGTATACTTTAGTATGTTGATGAGTTCAGTGAGGTCTGAGGAATTTTTCCAGTAAGCCTCAGTAGCCTCCAGCACTTTAGAGTTGGGTGTTGGGTCTTCTTTGACAGCATCCTTGATTTCATCTATTGCAACACCACAAGTCTGAAGATGCTTGAGAATTTGACCAGGTTTTCATCAAATCTATGTAGATGTTGATACATGAGATCCATGTATTCATCAGTGTTGGCATTGAAGTTGAGCACATCAGACTTTAGATCAGCATAGCTGGCGGCAGCTTCAGTGTGTTGATCCCATAGTGTTTCAGTAACCCCAGAATATATCTTCCTTGAAGCTTTAGTAATCCACATGACTAGTTGCCTCTCTGTCAGTGGAAGAGTATTGTCAAACTTTTTGAATTCTTCAGGACATGAAGATGCAAAAGAGTCAGAGTCGTTATCTTCAGGCTAGAAAGGTGACTCTTTAGGCTCTTATGGATCAGGCTGATGCTCTTGTTCATTTTGAACATCAGCATCCATTTCTTCTCCTGCTGATAGAATTTCATCTTCACTTTCAGCTTGTTCTTCATCAGAGAAAAGTATTTCATTAACCTCAGCAACCGTCAATAAACCAATGGTGGTGATGGGTTCCATATCAGCGGGTGGTTTTAATCCCTCTGAGTCTTTGTCCCCCGTTGCTCCTCCAAGCACTGATGGGTTTTTCCTAGTGCTATCCCTAGAAGCAGTGGCAGTGAGATCCCTATCAACGGGTTGTACAGTTCCCTCTGAGTCTTTGGGATCATTCAGTTGGCCCTCAGACAAAAGCTGTGATTTGCAAATGTCATCCTTGGGCAGTGTGGAAGGCGCTCCCCTACCAGCGGGTTGTATGTTTCCCTCTAGATCTTGGGGAGTAGTAGTTGGGACCAAGGGCACTGACTGTGATGTATCAGTGTCCTTCGTTGCCACCGGGGTGGATGTTGTTTGGTCACCAGTGGGTGGCAGATCAGTCTGGGGCTTCTTTTGCCTTTTAGGCTGTGCTCCAGAAGCCTCAGGGCCCTGAGACTTGGGTTTGGTCTTAGTCCCAGTCTGAGACTTCCCCTTTCTCTTTTTAGGAGCAGGGTTTGGAGACACTGAGTCCCTTTGGTTGTTTACAACAACCATATGGGCCGTCAATTCAATATCAGTGACTTGGGATGGGTCCTTTTGAAAATTAGATTGACTCAGGACACCAGGTAAAGCAGTGTATTTAAATTCCTGAGGATAATTGCAACCCAGTAACACTTGTAAAGCACATGAGACAAACCTAGGGTACTAAACGTATTTCACCCTAGTTTTGCTCAGTAGCTTGGTTACGAGATCACTGTAAATGATCTCCCCAATGTCGACAGTGACCTCATTCATCAAGCAGTATGCCACCATCAACTGAATAGAATTAACTTGTTTAGTGGATGAGTGGTTCCCGTCGAGAATCTGAATCACAAATGTGAACAGGATCTTCCAAGTCGCAGGAAATGAGTTCTTGGTGACTAGGGTTCTGTCCAAAAATTTTGGATCCAAAACAATTTGTTTTAACCCATCCTTAACTATGGAGGGTTCAGGATGGGCAACATAGACTCCATTATTATAGTCTAACCCTGTTGCAGTACAAAATGTTTTATAATCTAGGGTGACTGACTGTTCCCCATTGAAAAGACTGAATTTAATGAGATACTCCCTGAGTGGTCGTAGGTCAGTCTCATTAGTTGAGGGTGTCGGGTCATAGGCCACTGTTGTAGCCCAAAACTCCCTGAGGAGGTTTTGGTACAGAATTGATGAGGACTGAGTAAAGGCCTTTTTCAGTGGGCAGTTGAATAAAAACTTCATAATGTCCTTATAGGTTGGGACATTTGGGGGGTATTCAAAATTGCCTATAACGTTTTTTGTTTTAAATTCAACATTACTGAGATCCCCTACCCACTGTGGTGCAAACTGAAGAGATTGTGTTCTTGCCATTTCCATTAAAGAGTTTTAGGGCTTTGAAAAAGATATCTTGACAAAAACAATCAAAGAGTTTGAATCTCTTAAGTTTGTAGTGAAAATCTTTTGTAAATGTTTACAGAGAAGATTTTAGTGAAAACTTGTTTTGAGGATTGAAGAACACAAAGATTTCTTGTTTTTTAGAAGAGATTTTGACAGAGTTTGTTTGCAGAAATTCTTTGTGTGTGTTTATTAATGTTTTGAGAAGGGTATTTATAGAGTGGTGAGAGGGGTAAATTTTGTATAAATGAGAATTCGTAAAGTCATTTTTGAAAACGTTTTGAATCTCCTCATTTAATGCCACCACTCCACTACCCGCAGTAAAATCTCGGTTTTCAAGGGAACAATTGCAGTGCACAGTAAAAGTGCATTCTGCAGTAATAAAATATCATTAGGATATTTCATGTGAGAGGAGGCATTTAATGCCAAGTGGGGTGAGGTAAGGTGTTGAGAGACCCTTGACTTGGATGACAGTAAGACAAAGAGACATATATTCCTATATTAAATTGGCATGGTTACCAACCTATGACATTTAAGTAACTGATACTTGGTACATTTAGTTACTCATTCAATGCTCAATGTCTAAAGTCAGGGTCCCTGAATGAGTCTTACTCATTCAGTGAGAGGGTTGTTTTGGGGTCTTGTTCAAGGAGGATGAACCATTTCAGAAAAAACTTACTGAGATTGGGATTGGTTTTCAGGCTGCTGACTTTCAATGTCTAGCATTCCCAATTCAGCTTTCAGTCTCCTGAAGGTAGGTTCATCTAAGGGTTTGGTGAAGATATCATTAAGTTGATATTCAGTAGGGATGAAATGAAGCTCTATGTCTCCTTTCATTATGTGGTCCCTGATGAAGTGATATCTGATATCAATGTGTTTGGTTCTTTGGTAAAGGACAGGGTTGTTGGAGATTGTAATGGCACTGGTGTTATCACAGAAGATGGGCACCATTTTGTAATGGATGTCATAGTCACTGAGTTGACTTTTCATCCATAAGACATTGGCACAACACCCTGCAGCAGCCACGTACTCAGCTTCAGCTGAAGACATAGCCACTAATTGTTGCTTTTTAGCACTCCAACAAACCAGTTTTCCTCCAAGAAATTGACAGGACCCTGGGGTACTTTTTCTGTCCTTGTTGCAGCCAGCATACTCAGAGTCAGAATATCCTTTGAGATCAAACCCTGAGCACTTTGGATAGTAGGGTCCAAGGCTTGGAGTTCCATTCAGGTATCTGAGTATTCTTTTGGCTGCAGTGAGATGGGATTCTTTGGGATTGGACTGATATCTTGCTATTAGACAGACTGAGAATTGTATGTCTGGTCTGGAAGCAGTTAGATACATCAGTGAGCCAAAAATCCCTCTGAAATGGGTTTGATTGACTGATTTGCCAGTGAGATCATGTCCAAGGTTGTTAGGAGGGACCATTGGTGTCTTTACTGAGGCACAGTCAGATATCTCAAATTTCTTCAAGAGATTTCTGGTGTACTTCTCTTGACTGATGGAGATTCCTTAATCAGTTTGCCTGATTTGTAGTCCAAGGAAGTATGTGAGTTCACCCATCATGCTCATTTCAAACTTCTTTGTCATCAGTTTTTCAAATTGTTTGCAAAGAGTGTAGTTTGTTGACCCAAAGATGATGTCATCAACATATACTTGGACCAGTATCACATCTTGTTTTGTCTTGTAGATAAACACTCCACGAACATAACAACAACTAGCACAAAACCCAAAAACAATTAAACAGAATAATTAAACCCTAACAGCCGTCAGTTAGGGTTTATAATATCACGTGCAAGACCAGTAATCAAGAACAAACAAAACAACTAATCACCAGAACCCAACAGACAATTTTTATCAAGTTAGGATTGAAAACCGTAATCGACTTAAACAATGAATAACTCACTAATTAATGAACCGTATTAATACAAACCTTAGAACAAAAAAATCGAAACCCGAAATTAATAATGATCGTGGACTAATTGTTCAGACTCGTAACAACCAAAAGTTTAATCACAAGGATCAAATAGTGATTATTACAAACCCTAGTAATTAGTTTGAAGATCAATGTGTTAAAACAAATAAGGCGTAAAAACGTTTATTTATATTTTACGATCTTCTAATGTTTTTTCGATAACAACGTAAAATCATTTTAACAAAACAAATAAAATACGTAAATAGTTTGAGCCAATAGTTTTCTAACACACTTACGTTTTCACATAAAACACTAAAACAAGTATAAGTGATTTTATGATTTAGTAATACATATGTACAACAACTAGTGTTTACATATTGGGCAAAATATATATATAACTAGTATGTATTATAAATGGGTAAAAACTACAACCCATGGAACATATCCATAACCCATGGTATTGACCCATACCCATTTGACTAGGTGCATTGCACTCATTAGATACATTGTTTCTAATAAAAGACCCATGGATCAACCCATAACCCATGACCTATAACCAAAATACCCATGGGCAAAGATGAGCTTCCCACGGATCCCTAGTTTTACACTAGACGGATCCCTTTAGGGAGGGATCCATGGGAACTGGGGAACAGTAAGCATTTCTCCTCTATAAATAGTGAGCCATTTCTTCCTTTTGGCTTGCCACTCTTACACATACTTTCCCCATGTATTGTAACTCTCTAACCACTTATCCTAAGGGATCTTTCTATGTAGTTTGTCTTTTGTTTTTGTGTGATTCTCTAGGTTCCTCTTAAAGGCGAGATCACCACTTCTTGAAGTCGAGGAAGCTCAAGTCCATGAGTTTCCATGCTTCGTCATCATCAAGACTACTGAGGTTCTCTTGTTGATAGTTCTTTCTTTCTCCATAGAAGTGTTGTGTCGAAGGCATTAGTGAAGGATGTCGAAAGAGTCAAGACGAAAGCATTAGTTAAAGATGCTTAACCTCCGTGTCAAGAGCATTAGTGAAGAATGCTAAAGGTGTAAAGACGAAGGCATTAGTGAAAGGTGCCAAGCGTTGTGTCAAGGGCATTAGTGAAGGATGCTTAGAAATAAAATCAAGTGGCACTAGTGAAGAGTGCCAAGGTTGTATAATCGACGAGGTGCATCGTTATACATATAGTGATAGTTTGTTTCCAAGGATGTTGATATCCTTGATGGTGTTGTAATAAGGAGTTTGTCTCCTTTGGGATTAGGTATTGTGTAGTGTTGGGTAGTAGTTCCTCCATTGTAATGGAACTCGGTACTTAGCCTAGTACCGAATAAAGGGTAGGCGACGTTGTGGTAGGTGTGGTTTACCTTGGTGTGCAAGAACCCGGTGGTTAGCCTAGTACCGGAAAAAGAGTAGGCGACGTTGTGAAGTGTTGGGTTTTAGGTTCCTTGGATCATGAATTATTCTAAGTGTTGGAACCACGGACAGAGTTGGTGAAACCACGGACAGAAGAATGAATCCACAGCTGAAGACAAACCGCGGCTAGTAGTATTGTGTAACCACGGATATTGTATTGTAACCACTGCTAGTCTTGTATAGTCGGTTTAATATTTTGTATTAGATAAATATGGAAAAGATATTTATCTTGTAGGTTACGTATTGTATTATGTAAAGGACTCCTTAGCCTATAAAAGGAGGTCCTAGGGTAGATTAGATATACGTATGTTTTATATCTAAGGTCGATACACTTCAAGGTTGTAAAACCCTAATACTGGTTAGAGTATTCGTATTAATAATAATATTGAGGTGTTGAATGTTCATTGTTCTTCTTCTTAAGATTAAGTATTAAATTCCGCGTGATACTTAATAAGTCTTTGTTTAAGTCAGTTTCTATAAAGGATCGTTTGCTCAACTGGGATCAACAAGTGGTATCAGAGCTTGTGATCTAGAAACTAAAACCAAGAAGAAGTTTAGTTAAGTTCTATTCAAGTAAGTTAAGATGTCTGACGAAACTCACATGGTTACTGCATCAAAGGTGCCCATGCTCAAGCAGGGTGAGTACCAAATTTGGAGAATGCGAATAAGGCAATACATTCATATGATTGATTATGCTATCTGGGATGTTGTTGAAAAGGGTGATACTCTTCCTAAGAAGGGTGATGATGGTAAAGATATAGCCATTGTTAGTGAATTTGACAAGGCTAAAAGGAAGCTGGAGATTAAAGCCCATAGTATTCTCTCCATGGGAATACCTAATGAATATGATTTGGACTTTGACCAATATGAGTCTGCTAAAGAGTTAATGGATGCTATTGAAACAAGGTTTGCTGGTAATGAAGCTACAAATAAATCAAGGAAGAATATGCTCAAGCATCAGCTTGAAAACTTCATTGCTCTCAGTGGAGAAAAACTTGATGACACTTATAACAGACTTCAAAAACTTATCAGCCAACTGAAGTTAGTAGACTACAAAGTTGCTCAAGAAGATATAAATTTGAAGTTCATCAGAAGTTTATCTCCTAACTGGGATGTGCATACAGTTGTGTGGAGAAATAAGGATGACTTTGATAAGATGACTCTGGACAATCTCTACAACAATTTGAAGGTTTATGAATCTGAGAACAACATTGTTGGTGCATCTTCATATAATCAAAACATTGCTTTTGTTTCCACTAATTACAAGAGTCCACAAGATGTATCCACTGCTGCCTATGGAATAACCACGGCTATTGCAAACAATACCACTGTTAGTGATAACGTCAGTGATGGTGCAATTTTTGCTTTTCTGGCTGATTTAACTACCAGTGTTACTGTTTTGAATCAAGATTTAGATCAAATTGATCCTGATGATCTTGAAGAGATAAATCTTTAATGGCAGATGGCAATGTTGACTCTCCAGGCAAGGAAGTTTTTGAGGAGGACTGGAAGACAGGTTAAGTATGATGGTCAAAGGAGAGCTGGATTTGACAAAAGCAAGATGGAGTGCTTTAACTGCAAAAAGAATGGTCACTTTGCTAGAGAATGTAGAGCTCCCAAGAGGATTGAAGGCATTAAGAAGACCACTGAAGAGCCTGCTTCTTCATTAGCATTGGTTACTCAAGATGGCATTGGTGATTATGACTGGAGTGATCATATTGAAGAAGGTCCCAATGCAACTTTTCTTGCTAGTAAAGCTTCTAAAGAGCATAACTTTGCTCTTATGGCCTATGCTTCATCTTCTGGTTCATATTCTGAGGTATCTAATGATTCTAAAAATTCTACTTGTTCCTGTAAATCATGTCAAGATAACTTAGAATCACAAGAGGTTATTATTGCAAGTTTGAGAAAAGAAGTAGATAGACTTTCACTTGATAACTTAGGTTATAGAGTTGGTCTAGAGAGTGTGGAAGAGAAGCTAAATTACTATATTAAATGTGAGTTTGAGTGTGTAGATAAGATTAATATACTAGGTGGTGAAATTGATCTTAAGGACAGAGAGATTAAGATGCTTAAAGAGAAACTAGAGGAGGCAGAAAGTGTAAAACAACAAGCCCTTAAAGAAAAAGAAAACCATGTTGTTAGGGTTGCTAAAACATAATTTGCTTCTGATTTGGTTAATAAAGCAATAGATTGTC
This sequence comes from Chrysanthemum seticuspe, assembly GCA_019973895.1. Lineage (NCBI taxonomy): Eukaryota > Viridiplantae > Streptophyta > Magnoliopsida > Asterales > Asteraceae > Chrysanthemum > Chrysanthemum seticuspe. The sequence continues at coordinate 37,038,432 of BPTQ01000005.1, forward strand.
AATTAATGCAAAAGGGTTCTAGGATAGGTTACAACAATATGCCACCACCCTCTCTGATGAAACATGCACCACCTGTAAAAGAATTGTCATTTAGTAGTGAATTCAGGTTTAATAAACCTTTAGAAGAGATTAGTAAGACTGAAACACCTAAGATAGGTTCTGATAAGTCATCTGATGCTCCCACAATTGAAGATTGGGAATCAGATAGAAAAGATAGAAAAAGTTAAGAAAGTTGATTCTGAACAAGCCAACCTTGTACCTAGATTTGGAGCTCAAATTGCTAAGAAAGTTGTAGAGTACAAGGAGGGTAAATCAGAGAAACTTCAATGGAATAATTTCAAACAGATTAGGAAATGAGTTTCAATGTGTTAAAAAGGCTTGTTTTACATGTGGTAGTTTTGAGCACTTATAGAGAAACTGTTATAAAAAAAGACCACAAGTTTGGAATCATTGGAGGAGGGTAAATCATCAAAACTTTTCAAAGAAAACAAACCCTCACCTTAACAAAAACATGAATCCTAGAGCAGTGTTAATGAGGAATGGGAATACAAAGTCAATAGTCACTGCTGCACCCAAATGGGTTCCAACCACTGCTAAGCAAAATGTAAACACGGCCAAGCAAAATCAAACCACTGCTAAGCAAAATTTCACCACTGATACAAAAGAAATTTTAAAAATTCCAAAGGTGATTACTGACACAGTGGTTGGAAACCATTTTTATGCTGTTAAGGCCTCAGCTAGTTGGCAATGGAAGCCTAAGACCAAGGTTTTACATAATGTCAATTGTGCATCAATGGACCTAAAGAAATTTGATTATGTTGATACACAGTGCAGACCCAAGTCAGTATTGGCTTGGGTCCACAAAAGGAACTAATTTGTTTAAATTCATGTGCAGGGCAATCTACAAGATGAGCTAAAAGACAAAGGAATTTTTGATAGTGGTTGCTCTGGGCACATGACTTGGGATGTGAGCAACCTCGAGGATTTTAAAGCTTTTGATGGAGGATATGTGGCATTTGGAAATGATCCAAAGGGAGGAAAGATACTTGGCAGAGGCACCATCAAAACAGGGAAATTAGACTTTGAAAAGGTCTATCTGGTACAGGGTTTAAAGTACAATTTATTCAGTGTTTCTCAAATGTGTGATACGAAAAATTGGGTACTTTTTGGGGAAACTGAGTGTGTGATGTTGTCACCTGATTTTAATATGCCTAATGTGAAATTTGTGCAGTTAAGGATACCTAGGAAAGAGAACATATATTGTTTTGATCTTAAAAATGTACTTCCAAATAGGTCCTTAACTTGTTTATTTGCTAAGGCATCAGTTGATGGGTCTAGATTGTGGCATAGAAGATTGGGTCACCTAAATTTCAAAACAATCAATAAACTTGTAAAAGACAACTTAGTCAGAGGGTTACCTTCTAAGGTTTTTGAATGTAAAGAACTTTGTGTGGCTTGTCAAAAAGGAAAACAACATAGAGCTTCTTGTAAGTCCAAAACAATAAACACCATTACACAACCACTGTTTATGCTTCATATGGACTTATTTAGACCTACCTTTGTCAAAAGTTTGAACCATAAGTAGTACTGCCTAGTTATCACTGATGATTATAATAGATTTTCTTGGGTATACTTTTTAGCTGCTAAGAGTGAGACTAGTGAGATTCTCAAGAGTTTCATTACTAAGATAGAAAATCTAGTAAACCAAAAAGTCAAGGTAATCAGATGTGATAATGGAACTGAGTTTAAGAATGATGTGATGAATCAGTTCTATGTAGCTAAGGGTATAGAAAGACAGTTTAGTGTTGCTAGAACACCACAACAGAATGGTGTAGCTGAAAGGAAAAATAGGACACTAATTGAGGCTGCTAGGACAATGTTGTCATAATCTAAGTTACCAACTACCATTTGGGCCGAAGTTGTAGGCACTGCATGTTATGTGCAGAATAGAAGTAAGGTAGTGAAGCCTCATAACAAGACCCCCTATGAGCTGTTACATAATAGGAAGCCTATGATTGCATTCCTAAAACCTTTTGGGTGTCCTGTTACTATCTTGTGTTAGGAATTAGAAATTCCAGGTATTAAAGAGTCGGTCACCTCAAGTATATGTAATCGTTAGAAAGCTCGTAGTCGTAGTTCCTTTATGTCAATTAGTATTTAGTTAAGTAACACCGTGGAGGACGGACGGGTCTTTACCCACTGTATGCCTGATCCACAGCCCGTTGAGTGGCGTTTTATTGTAAGACTATAAATACTCTCTACCTTCCAAGGTAGAGAGTTGGAGCTCATAATAAGAATTTTCTTTCTCTCACTAAAGTTCCCTAAACCTCTAACTTTCTCTCTCTAGAATTCCACTTATACGCCTACTTTGTGTTATGGTTTGATGTGTATGTGAAATCCAATATCCTTCAATTGGTATCAAGAGCCATGGTTAGATCATCTCTTACATATCTTTGGATTTCTAGTGGTTTTTAGGTGGTGTTTTAGTTTGAGAAAGTTTAGTGGTTTTTGCATCATTTGGTTGATTTCTTGCATTAAAGTTTGGATTTTGATTGAACTTTTGTGTTTAAGATAATCATAAGTGTTTAGGTTTTGATTTGGAAGGCTTGAATCATCGTGGTTGGGTTGTTTTTGGATTGAAAAGTGGTGTTTTTGAGTTTTTTCTTGCTAGTGACTTGAGCCACGGAATATTATTCTTGGTAGCGACTCGCTTTGTAAGTCTGTAGCGAGTTGTAGTTGAAGTGGTAGCGACTTGGTGCTTAGCGACTTGTCTATTAAGACAAGCCGACAAATAGTACAAGTTAGTGGATTCTCCACTATGGCTAGCGACTTAGTGAGGGTAGCGACTTACTTCAGAAAGTGTTAGCGAGTTGTAGTGTAAATTGTTAGCGGCTTGTCTTAGCGACTTGGATACTTAGCGAGTTGCTCTTTAGCGACTTGGCTCTTTAGCGACTTGGTGCTTAGCGACTTGGTGCTTAGTGACTTGGTACTTAGCGACTTGGTTCAAGGGTTATAGCGACTTGGTTGATTTTTACGAAGAAGAGGTTTGACCAAAGTTGACTTTTTACGTCAAATCTTCAAACGGCCATAACTTTTGATCCGTAACTCCGTTTTCAGCGAAATACCTGTCAAAACGACCGGAACAGCCTGAATATAGTGAGGTTTCACCACGATGTTGTGAAACGAATTTTTTGAGGCCCAAATCCTCTCCGAAAGGAAGTTATTGAGCTTTTAAGTTTTTAGACCTAAATTTCTCCATAAAATCGTGCAACAACCAACCCAAATCACAACCAAACAACATCTCTGCTTATCCCACACACAATCATAAGACCTAACACACAATTGTCTATCATTGTGTCGATCCATCGGTCACCTTAACACATTCCATTGGTCATTGCTTAACGGTTTTGTCTTGATTTTAGTAAAATCCCGCGAAAGATTCTATTTCTCGGTTTAAATCATAGACTTGTAAAATCTCGTGCATTCTACCACATCATGTCTTACTCTACTGACCCAGTGATTTCAGAAGTGCTTAAATTGTATGATGCTGTGGACAATAATGTTAATATTTTGTATTAGATAAATATGGAAAAGATATTTATCTTGTAGGTTACGTATTGTATTATGTAAAGGACTCCTTAGCCTATAAAAGGAGGTCTATAAGATATTGGATTTCACAAACACTCTAAACCATGATCAAAGTAGGCGTATAAGTATGTTAGAGAGAGAAAGTTCTAGTAAGAGAAAAGAAGAGAGTTGGGAACTATAGTGATAGAAAGAAAATATTATTATGAGCTCCAACTCTCTACCTTGGAAGGTAGAGAGTATTTATAGTCTTACAATAAAACGCCACACAACGGGCTGTGGATCAGGCATACAGTGGGTAAAGACCCGTCCGTCCTCTACGGTGTTACTTAACTAAATACTACTTAGCTTAAAATAACTACGACTACGAGCTTTATAATGATTACATATACTTGAGGTGACCGACTCTTTAATACCTGGAATTTCTAATTCCTAACAATCTCCCCATAAGGGAGGTCACCTCAAACATATACTAAAAATATATTGAATACAATCAGATATTACATTAACAATTGTTCTTGCATTCTTGATGTAGTACTTTGCTCCGAAGCTCATAGTCATTGATTCTACTCATTGCATGTTTGGTTAATCCAAGTGGAGGTCTTTTACTGATCCACGTGATAATAATTTTAAGCCAGCTTTTGAGATCATCAGCTAACAAAAATCTCTGAGACATCCATTGTGGTGTTGGTATTATGTGATGTTGTGACTTTCGGACCGACATGCTCACATTCTGGATCATGATATCTTCTCATTAGAGTAACGGAAGCTTTCGTTGATTCATGATATTGGCAGCAGCGTAGCAGAAGCATGGAGTGAAAATATCAGAGTCATTGATGCACTTATCATGATTTCTTTTGAGATGAATGTGTAGTGTGAGCATGCGGCTATGGATTGACCGCTTCATTCTGATCAACTGCAAACGTAGGATGTACCTGCATAAAACAGTTAGCAATAAAGCACACGAAAGTGTCTTTGATCACTTTCGTTGAATTGAGGTACACGGCCCACGGTTCCCCGTTGATCAGTACAAGTACTGCCTGTGATCAGGTATAATTCCGAAGAATTTCCTTGACAGAGTTTCGCATCTGCTCTAGCTGTTCTCAAACAGGAGCATCTCAAAGAAGACAACACGGAGTGAGTGAACCAGCGAATAGAAATTCACTGATTGATGAAAAGAGATTTGAAAGACAATCGTGTATTGCTCAATAGAAATTGTTTTTGCAATGCAACGAAGGTTTTAATGAAAATCAATTATCAATCATAAAACACCTTTTGATTTGAAATATTCGAACACGGTCAATGTGCTAAAGAAAAGAGTTTTTAAGCACAATGACCGGTTTTTCAAAGGTATCCGTCAATCCATAACCTGAACCAGGATTGATTCAAAAGATTGAATCGCCCCATTGTTTCTGTTCAGTTGTCACATGGTTGATCTTTTGAATAAATCTCACATGCCACCCACCAGGAGCTTGTTTGATGTTGGCTCCAGAGGGATTTCCATCTTCATTGTGAATATGTTTGCATATCACTCAGATGTTCTGGCAATACCACAAGGATAATGCATAGGACTCAAGATATAATCTCTCTTTCCACATTGTGTGAAACAGAGAGTCTTCATTGAAAGTGTCCTAATGAGATTTATAGATGATCTCGTGGCTCTAGACTCAATATGTGCATATTTGGTTCCTGTGCCGGAGACTAGGGAGAGGGTCTCCTTCTTCAATATCAACAATCTTTAAGAGAAAGTCGATAGATAATGTCGGTTCCCCGTGAGAATGAAACAAGTCCTTTTAAGAGGAGCTTGAGTGGTTTTGGAAAGTTGAAGTACTGTGCGTCACTGGGTCCATGACGTCTTGTCAATACCGATGTTACCATCAGTAGCATATGAATTGTACCCGGTTTCTGCCCTAAGGTTGAATATATGGAGGGCTATTTGTTTTCACCCTTATCTCATTCGATTCTTTTTCATTCTTCAACCCCTTCAGTGCTTACCGAGACTTCATAGCTAGAACCTTGTTAGGTTTGTTCCAGTACTAGCTCTATCTCAGTCCGCACTCTTCCCATTTCTCATTTTTCTCCTTTTATCATCATACCTAAGAACTCTACACTAACTAGTGGATAGTCCCTGGGTAGATCCCTCCGGTTATGGCGGATCATGGGAACACATACCTAACCTTATCAGCCTTATATCACCGTACATAACGTAAAGTAGGTCGGTCTATTTGGTATTGTTCATCTGACATTTGGAACCAATTGAAAACCGTTTGAAAATCAATCCAGATACTGGTGATATATTATCAGAACATTTTGTACCTGAATTGTTTTTGATATTTTTAGAACAAGTGCTCCGCCTCAACATGTGCATCAAATGTTTGAAATCGTTTTGCACACGGAGGCAAGAGGAAGAATTAACTTCTTTGATTACCATTTTCTAAAAGATATCAACATCACTTCCCTAATCGAATCAAGTAGATAAAGCATTTTGGGGAAGGATGAGGTTTTCATGATTTTGCTCCCCCTCAATATGTGCTTCTAGGTTTGAAAAGAGTTTTGCACATACTAGAGGGAACCTGCACAATGAAATAAGTGATTGCGTTTCAAATCATAAACTTTAAACTCCATTGATAAAACATGTGCATGGAAAATTTGAAATCGTTTGTCACATGTGGGAAGGATAGCATGTACATCCTTATAAAACCATTTACCGAATTATCAGTTTAAATCCAATTTAAATCACACATTCTCCCCCAATCACAATTATCAAATCATTTGAGATTTGTGATCTCTTATAGATTTAAATTGATTTTGAAAGCTTTTAAGGAGAATTGTGACTTGATTATGAAATCGTTTTAACTGATAAGGATCGGATTTTAAAACTTTAAACTCCATTGATAAAACATGCATGAATATCTTTTGAAAACAATTGAATGCCAAATAACTTTTTAATTTAATTGAAATCATTCTCCCCCTCAATCAATGACATAGGTTGTTGATTGAGAGATTGATATTTTGACAAATAAGTCCAGATGATTATCAAAAATAGAGACAGAGTTATTTTTCAAAGCAGTTAGTTTTCAGCAGATAAATGTTTATAGAATCAGAGCATGGAATTTTGAAAAACATGATAAAGAATGGCTCTGTTCTTTCTTTTAAAAGCGGGTTACTGCCTGAAATGACAATAGACCATTTTTTCTCTTTCTCCCAAAAATAATTTTTTTTTAATATAAAAATTCGAACAACATCTAAAGTCCCGTGTCATTCTTTGAATGACAGCACAAAGACCGTAGATATTTCCGAACCGAGAAAAAACATAACAAATTGACAATATTTTTTTGAAGATTTTTCGAATTTTTCAGATTTTTATGGATTTTGAAGGTTTTATATTTTTCTGTTTGATTTTTGAGGGTTTTTTAATTTTGTATTTTGTTTTTATTTTTTTTCGAATAGATATATACAAGAGATAGATGAAGATAGACCTTTACTCCTCGTCTTCCTCCTGAAGACGTTTGACTGTTTCTGGTTGAAGGCTTTTCAAGCCTAGTCGTGGAAGTATGAACTCAAAACGTTCTCTTGGAAGAGCTTTGGTGAAGATGTCTGCTAACTGATATTCAGACCTCACAAAATAGAGTTCCACCACACCTTTTTCCACTTGCTCCGTGATGAAATGATGTCGAATGTCGATATGCTTAGCTCTTGAGTGTTGAACGTTATTGCATGAAAGAGCAATAGCACTTTTATTATCACAGTACAGAGGGATTTTGTTAAATACAAAGCCATAGTCAGTTAATTGAGATCTCATCCAAAGGATTTGAGCACAACAAGATGACATGGCTATGTATTATGCCTCTGTAGAGGAAATAGAAGTACTCATTTGCTTCTTTGAAGAACAGCTCACAGGCTTATCTCCCAAAAACTGAGCACCTCCAGACGTACTTCGACGAGTATCTTGACATCCTGCATGATCAGCATCTGCATAGGCTGTTAGTGACATACCGGTGTCCTTCGGGTACCAAAGTCCCATATTGATGGTTCCTTGGAGATACCGAAAGACCCATTTAACCGCTTCAAGGTGCTTTTTAGTAGGCTTAGCCTGGTATCTAGCACACATGCAAACAGCGAACAAGACGTCTGGTCTACTAGCAGTGAGGTACATCAGGGATCCAATCATACTACGATATTTCGTTTGGTCAATCATGATCCCTGAGTGGTCCTCATCTAGTTTGGTTCGATCAATCATGGGAGTGTCAACAGGGTCACTTGAATCAAATCCAAATTTCTTTAAGATCTCAGTTGCATATTTAGATTGATATATGAAAATGCCTCCGGGACTTTGTGAAATTTGTAATCCCAAGAAAAATGACATTTGTCCCATCATTGACATTTGAAATTTTGAACTCATTTCATTTGAAAAACGGTCACACTCATTGGGGTCAGTCGAGGCAAAGATTATATCATCAACATAAATTTGAACATGAATTAAATGTTTGCCTGACTCCCTGGTGAACAATGTTGGATCAACTGCTCCTTTGCTAAATCCGGTAGATAGAAGAAACTTTGATGGTGTATCATACCATGCCCTTGGAGCTTGCTTTAAACCGTAAAGAGCCTTCTTCAAACGATAAATGTGAGTAGGATGCTCTTGATTCACAAATCCTTCAGGTTGGCTAACGTAGACGACTTCTTTAAGATCTCCGTTCAGAAATGCCGTCTTTACATCCATCTGATAGACTACCATGTTCTTACTAGCAGCATTAGCCAAAAATATTCTGATTACCTCGATTCGAGTAACAGGAGCAAAAGATTCTTCAAAGTCAATACCCTCCTCTTGACGGTATCCTTTAGCAACTAATCGAGCCTTGTTCTTCAACACATCACCATGCTCATCAAGTTTCACTTTGAAGATCCACTTAAGAGCAATGATCATAGCACAATCTGGAGCTGGTACTAATTCCCATACATCTAATCGATCAAACTCATGAATTTCATCTTGCATGGCATTGAACCAGCTGTCTTCATTCATAGCAGTTTTAACATCTTTAGGTTCGATCTTAGTGAGTACTGAGTTAAAGAAGCACCATAAGGCATCAGTAGCAAGCTGTTTACGAGTGGATACCGGACGAGAAGGATTTCCAATGATGTTGTCTAATGGATGATCGTGAGTCCATTTTCTGAGGTGTTCATGTGGTAGTTGTTGAGGGACTGAAGTAGCAGAGTCGATATCTCCTGAAGAAGATGGTTCTGATGAAGATTCAGGAGCAAATATGTTTTCAAATGGAGCATCTTCAGGAGTAGCAAAGGGATTAACTTCATCATTGATGCCAGAAACAGTTCCATGATGTACATTTGAAGAATGATGATTTGTTGATGAGACTGAAGGATCAGCAGCATGCGCTTCTTGACTTAATGATAATGAGACTGAAGGATTGACTTCATTCACAAGAATATGAGCAGCCTCTGCTGAGGGAGTCGTCAGTTCATTAGCACTTGGCTCATATTGTTCATCAAACATAGGATCAAACAATTTCTTTAAATCATCTTCAAATGGAGGTACATATGGAGTTTCTTGAGAAGAGTTTGGAACAAGGGATGAACCAATGGGATTGTTTTGAAGTGCGGGTCCTGAACTGGATTGTCCAGGAGCCGTTTGACCGGTCAGCTCATCAAATGTAACGTGAATTGTTTCCATGATATTTCGGGTTCTTTTGTTGTAGATTCGGTATCCCTTTTTGTTTAGTGCATACCCTACAAAAACTCTAATGTCTGCTTTAGCTCTCAGTTTGCCTAAGTCTTGACCCTCATTAGTTGGATAACACAGTGCACCAAACACACGAAGGAAAGAGAGATTAGGTTTTCTGTTGTGGACCAGTTCATATGGAGTTTTTCCATGAACAGTGTGAATCAGGGAACGATTTTGTGTGTAGCATGCAGTGGCAATAGCTTCTGCCCAGAGAAACATTGGAACCTTTGAGTAAATCAGCATTGTTCTAGCGGCTTCCACAAGAGTTCGATTTCGTCTTTCAACTACACCGTTCTGTTGAGGAGTTCGTGGAACACTTCTTTGATGGCTGATTCCAATGCTTTCATAAAATTCACTAAGTTGTTTGTTAACAAACTCAGTACCATTGTCTGTTCGGATAATTCTGACGGTTTTGTTAAGTCGAACCTGCAGCTGTTTGATGAGTTTGATGATGATATCAGGAGTTTCATCCTTTGTCCTTAAGAACTTGACCCAGGTGAATCTAGAGTAATCATCAACCACAACTAACACATATTTCTTCCCAAAGATATTCTGCACTCTCATTGGTCCACATAAATCCATATGAAGGGTATGAAGAACTTCTGTAATTGAGTTTGTAGGTTTGGGTTTATGGGTATACTTTTTACTTTTTCCCAATTGGCATGCTGAACAAAGATGATCTTTTTCATAGTTTAGTCTAGGTAAACCTACAACTAAGTCCTTTCTGGAGAGATCATTGATGGTGCCGAAGTTCAAGTGATTGAGACGACGATGCCATAACCACGACTTTGTCTTCGAAGCCTTTGACAACAAGCAAATTGAAGAAGACTTCATCATATCATCGATAGAGATGGTGTATAGATTTGAACCACGAGTTCCTCTTAACAGTTCCTTACCATCAAGTTCTCTTACAAAACAAGTATATTTTCTGAAGGCTACTTCTAGATCAGAATCACAGAATTGACCAACAAAGAACAGATTATGACCAAGACCTTCCACATAGTATACTCTAGAGATAACACTATCACCAACAACATAATCACCATAACCCATAATTGCACCAAAATGATCATTCCCGAATCTAACTGTCCTGATGAATTTGCTCACGAAGTTCATGAGCCGCGACCGGTCGCCAGTCATATGCTTGGAACAGCCTGAGTCCAGGTACCACAGAACGATTTGAATGATCTGCATTTGAACACAGACAAGAATGGATAACTGGATAATTGGGATCCCCATGCAAGAATGGGTTCCATTTGGTTAGTAACAATGGTTGGAAAACCCACATCAGAAATAGAAGCATTCATATCAGAAATTAAGGCAATGGAATCATTATGACTAGTTGCAGTACTAGTGTCTGTATTATCCCTATTCAAAGTGTGCTCACTTCTTAAGGGAATAGTTCTACTAGTAGGAATCCATTTTCAAGTGGGCATTGTCTGATTAGTCTTATGACCAACATGTATCCAATGATAGCCTATCTTACTAAATGTTCTTCCTGTGGGTTTCCACTGTTTTCTAACTTTCTTTCGTTTTTGCCTTTTAGCCTTCTTAGCATGATTTTTAGCATTAACAATATTAACTGGACAATTAACATCATTAGGCAAAACATTAACACCACATTCATGATTAGAAACAGAATTCAAGCAGACATCAATACAAAGTTTGCAAATAGTATCAGAAATCGAATTAATTACAGTACGCCTATGGCTAATACTAGAATCAACACGATTCGTTTTATTCGGCTCAAACTTAAAGTTCCTAGGTTGGTCTTCTACTCTCTTCCAATGCACATTCTTAGCTTGCGAGGTCGTGTCCTTCCTTGTATTGTCTTGATACTTTAACCTGCTTGCTTTAATGTCACTGATTACTCCTGTAGAGGGAATGGGAACATTAGTTTTTGCTACTCTTTGCATCTCCTGTTTAGATGTTCTGGGATCTGAATTACATGCAGGCACACCAAGGTTCACTTTCTTAACACTAGAAGTGCTGGGATTTGTACTCCTAGAAGGCACACTAGAGTTCTGGTTCTTAGCATTGACAGATCTGGAATCTGAACTACTTAAAGGCACACTAAGGTTCACATTAAAAACATTTGGCATAGAATGAATATCATACTTGGCACTAGGCATCGAACATGGAATCAAAGGATTAACTCTCTTACCTAAGGACTTTGGGCATATTGTGATTAAGCATTCTAGAATATCTTGAGATCGTTTGGCATATAAGCATGCATGCCCAATTGCATTGTCAAGTGGTTTCTCAAATTTATCCTCTTCAACAATCTCACGGAGACATTCTAGGCTGTCCTTAAGATGTGAGAAATATGTTTGAATAGCAAGTTTGTTATTCCTAAGATGAGGAGGAACATATTTCACAGACAAAGCATATTTATTACTGACATGTACCTTTGATACACCATTCTCCCCATTGGTCATTGGCATCTTCCCTTTTACCTGACTCTTTAGATTCTCAATTTCTTTTTGTAACGAGGCTACCGTTTCGTTATTTTTGTTACGAGTGACCTTAATAGATTCAAATAACTCATTGAAATGACGTTTAACCTTTTCATTTTCTTCTAGAAAACTTTCGTTTTCCTTTTGTAATGCATTTACTAAGTTTTGAAGATGAAACGTTTGAGAATTCTGAGAATCTAGAGGAGGAGGCATTTGGGAGCCTGTCATATTGTTCGTTTGACCCTTTGATTGAGAGATTTGGGCTTTCAACTTTCTGATCGTGTTGCAATGAGCTTGAATCTGTTCATCACGTTTGTTAATTTGAAAAAGTGCATCAAACTCTGGAGCATCTGAGGATGTCTTGATATTTGAAGTTTTGACATTTTCTTTAAGATGTTGATATTTTAGTTGTAAATTAAAATGCTCAACTTCTAGTTTAGAAAAATGTTTGACCAAATTGTCGTGATCATCCAGTTCAATTTTCTCATTTAGTTCAGAATTAGTTTTTTCAAGCTCAATGACACGATCATGGGAGACTTTCAGGGCAACAGATAGTTCATGAAATTGGGAAGCATTAATAGAACAATTTGTAGCAGTGAAAAACATATCTTGAGCAACACATTCAGTAATAAGAGTCTCATTTAATGTATGCAAGTTCTTTCTCTCAATCTCATTATATTTTAGTGCTCGCTCATAGTCATTAACCTCAACCATCATTGCATCAAACTCCTTTTCCATTTCTTTAATGTCTACGTTCATTCCCTTTTTAAGACTTTCAAAATGATCTTTTAGCAGTTTAAAGAAAGGCATGACTTTAGTTAAATAACATTCTTTCGTTTGCTCAAAACCTCTTTCTCCTTCAGTTATACCAGTGGGTGTGATCCTTTTCTTGCAAGTTTTCTCAAAATCAACAAATAGTTGAAAGATAACATATTGACTAATTAAGGTCATGCTTTTAGTGGCAATTGTTCTAGGAACAAGATGCATTGGTGTATTAGGAGGATACACAGTCGCTCTAGGAATTTTCCAAAGGGGAGGGTTTGTTTCAACAATATTTTCAGCTTTCTGCTTATCTAAATCCATTTTCCAGAAAACTTGTTCGGGAGTCAACAATGTCTAAGGCTTAAACATGTTCAAGGAAATCCAGTTTTCCTTCTTGTAATCATGGGGTGTGATCTTTATTTTCTTCTCTTTACATTTAGGATCATCTAATTTCTTGTTCATCTTTTCCCTAGTGACTTCATCTGATTTCTTATCTTCCTCAGTGCATTCAACATAACTAGGTTTCTGTCTAGGTTTAAGGATTTCATTTCCATCATACAGAACCTTATGAGCATTTCTAGCTTTTTTAATGACCTCTGGATTTTGTTCCTCAACAAGGGGAATGCTATGCTTATCACTTAAGACTCTATGCTTAGTGATTAAGTGAGCAGTCTGAATGGTATTTCCTTGTACGTACAACTTATTTTCAAGCTTGTTTTTCAAGGTTTTTAGATTAGAAAAATCATTCAAAAGTTTTGATTCCTTAGCACTGAGTTCTTGCTTAAGCATTTTAACATTTTCTTGAAGTTCTTGTTTTTGCTTAGCGGTTTTAGAAAGCTTTTCTTGTAAGGAGTTTAACTCTTGTTTTAATATTTCTTCTTTAAACCTACTTTTTCTAATTGTTGTACGCATTTGGTCATCCATTTCCTGCTCACGGGTGGTCAACTCAAATTTGGCACGTTGTTCATAAATAGCAACACGTTCTTTATAGGCATTCAGTTCAGAGATGACAGAATCATCAGGGGCACATGCAGTGTATTCATCAAAAACATAGTCATTGTTGACTGCAGAAGATGCATCACTTGGTACAACTTCACTTTCACTTTGTTTCACATATTGATCATATGGGACAACCTTGATATTACCCATATTTTCAATATTTGATTCACTAGTTTCAGTTGATTGTACTTTGTCATGCATCTTTTGCACATCAGCATCATCGTATAGTTTTAATACCTCTGAGATGAGTTTGTCTTTGGATGGTCCAGCTTGTGGTGAAGAAGAGACCTTGGGAGAAACCATTGGTGAGATGCTAGCCATAAAAATTTTGTGTGCAGTAGGTCCATCATCCACATCAGAGTCGTATGCATCACAATCAGCGACTTGAAAGGCATTCTGATGATTGTGACCTATCTCCTGAATTGGCTGCTCATCCACATCTGCATCATAGGTCTTGGCATTGCCCTCAGCAAGAAACAACAACTCCTCTTCATCCAAAGCAGCACCATTATCCTGAGCTTGTACAAGCAGCATCTTATCTCTGAAGTAATCAGCATTCTGTGGACGTTTTGGAGATGTGCAGTTCCTTGCAATGTGTCCCTCACCACCACAGTTATAGCATTTGATCGGCTTAGCTTGACCTTGATTTCCATTCCTTCCTCGATTCTGATTACCAACATAACCTCTACCAGCTCCACCTCTTCCCTGATCATATTGTCTTTCCTGAACTGGTTGCACAACAATCCTCCCATCTCTGACAGTGGCTTGATTGTGTGGGTTAGAGGCTGTTCTAAGGTTGTTGTTGGTTTGTGGGAGAGAATTCATGTTTTGACTTATCATGAAAGCCAATTGATTGATGAAGTTTTCCATGCCTGCATCAGCATCAGCTTGTTTGAACATTGGATCTGGAATAAGTTTATGATTACCATTACCCATAGGTACAACTTGAGAAGCTTTGGTGGTAATCCCAACTTTTGAGTAAAAGGCAGTTGAATCATTTGTTGAACTTGCTTCTCCCTGAGCTTTGAAATGATCTAGAATCCTATTTTTAAACATGGCATGCCTCTCATTTTGAAGAAGGAAGGCATAGAGTTGCTCATAATTCGTATTCTTCAATCCTTTAGTGAGCTTCACAGAAGTAACAAATTTGTGCCATTCGGGATTCATGTTGTTTACAAACTTTGAGTTCAGCTGAATGTTAGGGATAGTCATTCTGATGTTCCTCATGTCATTCACCAGCTTATGAAATCTCACATAGTACTCATAAACACTCTCATCTGGTTTCATCTTGAAGTGTTCAAATTCATCATAGAGTTGTGATTCTCGGTCTTCAACAGTTAGCTCAGAACCAGAAAGAAGCATCTTGACATTATCCCATACAGCTTTTGCCTCGGTGTTGTGATTGATAAGCTTGTAGATGTCCTTTAGTAGACCTTGCAGTATAATGTTGGAAGCTCGGATATCTGCATCGAATCTCTTTTTCTCCTTATCGTCAAGCTCATCATACATCTTTGGTCTGTCCATTCCATAAATCAGAGTTCCATCTTCAGTAGTATCAAGTACATCTCTAGTAGTCTCAACTTGGTAAGGTCCTTCATCAATGGATTTGAGAATGTTAACCCCATTTTCTTTTCCAAGACAGTACAATATGATTCGTTGAGCCCAAGAGTCATAGTCAGTTCTGTCAAGCATGGCTGGACGAGTATCTGAGCCAGCTGCTTGAACATCCTCGGCAACAGTGGAGATGATAGTAGGAACGTTTGTAGACATGTTTCAAGCTCTACGGGATTTTACAATTCTTTGATTAAACCGGGAAATTGATTCTTTCACGGGATTTTACTAAACCAAAAGAACAACCGTAAGAATGTATCACGAAGAAGTAACAAGCCTAAATAAATAAGTATTTAACCACACAACTCGCTTACTTAACAACTCGCTTAAGTAATCAACTCACTTAATAGCCAAGTCGCATCAGCATCAACTCACAACACAGTCAACTCGCTTAATGAATCAAGTCGCTAAATAGCCAACTCGCTTTAGTATCAACTCGCAACACAATCAACTCGCTAAACACCAAGTCGCTTAAATTAACTCGCTAGCTTTACAACTCGCTAAATAGCTAAGTCGCTTTAGATCTCAAGTCGCTTAAAGAAACAACTCGCTTAGAACCCAAGTCGCATTAATATCAACTCGCTAAACAGCTAAGTCGCATGTACCAACTCGCATCAAATAACAAAGCAACTCGCTTTGAAGAAAAACAAGTCCGAGACTCAACTCGCTTCGTCTTTCTTTCACAAATAACCACTTTATCAATCCAAAACAACCAAACCACAATGATTTAAGCCTTCCAATTCAAAACATAAACACATATGATGATCCTAAACACAAAAGTACAAGCAAAATTCAAACTTTAACACTAGAATTTGTCCAAATGAATCAAACTCTCCTAAACCCTTAAAACCCCAAAAACCTTATGAAATCCACCAAAACAAAGAGCATGAAAGATGAGTGATCAAACCATGGCTCTTGATACCAATTGTAAGATATTGGATTTCACAAACACTCTAAACCATGATCAAATTAGGCGTATAAGTATGTTAGAGAGAGAAAGTTCTAGTGAGAGAAAGGAAGAGAGTTGGGAACTATAGTGATAGAAAGAAAATATTATTATGAGCTCCAACTCTCTACCTTGGAAGGTAGAGAGTATTTATAGTCTTACAATAAAACGCCACACAACGGGCTGTGGATCAGGCATACAGTGGGTAAAGACCCGTCCGTCCTCCACGGTGTTACTTAACTAAATACTACTTAGCTTAAAATAACTACGACTACGAGCTTTATAATGATTACATATACTTGAGGTGACCGACTCTTTAATACCTGGAATTTCTAATTCCTAACAAGGTCCTAGGGTAGATTAGATATACGTATGTTTTATATCTAAGGTTGATACACTTCAAGGTTGTAAAACCCTAATACTGGTTAGAGTATTCGTATTAATAGTAATATTGAGGTGTTGAATGTTCATTGTTCTTCTTCTTAAGATTAAGTATTAAATTCCACGTGATACTTAATAAGTCTTTGTTTAAGTCAGTTTCTATAAAGGATCGTTTGCTCAACTGGGATCAACATGAAGGCTTCTCCCCATAAGGAGTTGGTTTCGTGTAGTGATTAGGAACTCTCAAGTAGGTGACTCGGGGAGTGGAGTAGGGCAAGGAAGGTGTCCTTGTAGCCGAACCACTATAAATACTCGTGTCGTGATTATGTGCTTCTTACTGTTTATCTTTCATTACACTTTTATATATCTACCTATCAACGTCCAACATACACATCTAAATAGATTGACACAAGTCGATCTAAATATTTTAAAAGGAAGTTTTAAATTGGTAAAACTATTCAACCCCCCCCCTTCTAGTTTTCTACAATTAGCATCAGAGCTTCGTTACAAAGTTTCTTAGAGTATGTTGTACTTTAAAAACTTGATACGATTCGTGTATGTTTGAAAACTACAAAGAAGGATTTTTCAAGTCATGGTTTTAAAAATCATTATAGTGTTGGACAATGATAGAATGTTCTAACACTTTCCTTTTTAAGTATTCTCCATACTTGGATTTGGGCATACCAAGAAGATCATGAAGAAACTATGTAAATATTTCTTTTCGTGAAAAGAATGTTCAACATTGTTCTTCTCACACATGGATCTGGAGATTCCAAGAAGATCACAAAGCATTTCCTCTAAATACTTCTTTCCTTAAGAAGAATATTTAGCAAAGGTATGATCGTTAATAATTTACATTTGTTTTTATTATTGTTAAAATCTTAGTTGCATAATTAATCTCTATTAGTAATTACTTAAGTAGTTATCTATATTAAAACCATCATCAAGAATAGTATTCTTCGATTGATTTGTATAGACTACACTACTAACTTGTAATAATGATATCTTGGTTATTCGATAGCCTCAATAATTATTCATCACAAAGGAATTATTGACACTTCATCTGTGTCGATGAATATCCATGTGAAACTTCTTATATTATGATAAAATGGGATTTTATCACAATCTTTGATAAACCTCCCAAGAATTGTGACTAATTCTTTAAAAAGAAACTACGTCAAATAGGATTAGTATTAAATCTTCAAAACCTCAAATCACAAGTTATAGAGCTTAAACATCAAACTCTAGGCGTTTTAGAACTCCCAAACCAAAGTTATCAAGGAATGCTTAAACTGATTTTTGCTGTCAAGCCAGATCCCTGAGCTTGAACTAGCCGGATCCCAAATGAGAGGGATCTGTGGGATCCGTGCAACAGAAGACAGCATAAGTTAGTAATGATCACTGTGGATGTTCCACAATCATTTTCACTTCAAAGACTCACGAACAAAAACACAATTACTGTTCAAATGAGCAATTTGATCATTTCTCTCAAGCATAACAATCACTTGTGTAAGTATAATCTTCACTACATTGTTAATTTAATTCCTTGATTTCTAGGATTACAATTTCGTCATTTTTAGAAGTTGGGTTCAAATGGGTTTATCATAATTTGTTACCACATTGTTTTCTAAGATAATCCAAATCAAAGAATTAACATTGTTAATACAAATTAGACTCATTTCTTGAATTAAATAAAAATGATTTGAGCAAAATTGTAATCAAACCCTCTAGGTTACTATTCACAATTAACACCACATTGTGGTTGTGTTGTTTAGGAAGAATCATGGCAAGCAATCGACAACAAGACTATCAAGATACCGCTCATTACATACCAAGGTATCATAGAAAAGATGGACTTAGTCCCGAAGATAGGAAAGCAATCAAAATGCTCGAAAAGAGACTTTTTCATGAAGGTCTAGTAGTAGAACCATCATTTCTTGCTAACACCGACATTAGACAAGTTTTTGGGACCATTGGCTTTGATTGTTTATTGGACATAAACGAACAAATTTGCTCGGTTTTCGTACTCGAGTTCTACAAGACAATGAGGATAGTTAGAAATGATGATGGGTCCATCTCGATTGTCTTCATCATAAATGAGCATGAGTACACTCTTTCGCTTGTGGAGTTTGGAAGAATAGTAGGGGTTCCATATCAAGGTGTTTGCATGTTTTCTAATGAGTGGTCTTTGGAAGAGTTACACACTATGGTTGATCATCATGAAATCTACCACATGTTAATCCCGGAAGCAACCAAGGTGAGGGACACCGTGTTCATGCCAAGAGCATCCCCATCGAGGGCCACTTGGAATTCGAAAGTGATCTATAGGAATCCTTTCCAAATGGAGCTCTCCGAGATGTACGCATTGTATAGGAAATGGGAAAATGTGGTGAGGGAGAATGTGTTGTGCCTAGTAGGAAACAAGGATCACCCCAACGCATGTCTAAGTTTCATGATCTATTGCCTAGTGACCGAGACTCGCTTCAACCTTGCTTACTACATGATTAAGAGAATGGCAAGTGTAAAAAGCATGGACAAAATGGTGCTCCCATACGCAATGCTCCTAACCCGTCTTGCTAAATTCATCTTTGCATTAGATCCTTCTTCGCAATCTTATGATCATAGCTTTTGCAACAAAGTTATGGTGTCATTGACCGAGGGTAGAACTACAAGGTTTATGGTGGAAGGCAAAAGGCCTCACCCACCCACGGATTCCTCGGATGAAAGGGAGAGGCAAAGAGAAGATGAAGGTAGTAGCAACCCACTCGGAAATACCTATCTCGACCCCTTGGACAACATCAATCAATTGCCGAACGTTCCTAGTGCATCACCCGAATGGCAACAAACCAAGGGAATCTTCAAGTGCTTCGCCAACTTCTTGAAGAAAAAGAAGTAGAGATGGTGTGATAAGGGGTGAAGACGGGAAGTGGTGGAGAAGTAAGGTAAGGTCATAAGACCTAAATTTGTGAAAAACAATTTCAAACAATGGGTTGTAACACTTAAACAATACTTATGTAGAATAGGATGTAGTATGTAGGTCTTACCATAACTTGGCATTAAACAATCTTAACTTAGGAAAGTGTAGAATGAGATTTTACGACTCCTTGAAAACATTCAAGTAGTCGTCATGACTCATTTCTAGGAACTTTTAGCTCGCCCACATTTGCTATGCGTTATACTTGATGTGTTCTTGCATTTAGTCCTTATAGAAACAACTAGGAGAAGCATTTGCTAAAGAGTGCAAAATTGCACATTTGCTGAAAGCCTTCTGATCTGCAGTAGGCGGATCCCAACGTTATAACTAGCCGGATCCCTCCCAAAAGGGAACCGTGGGATCCGTGACCACATATGAGCAATACAGACCTCACCACATCAAAAACAGCTCACTAGATCACCTCACACTAGTCTAACATAAGACTTTTGAACCAACTAAGTATTCCTCAAACATTTGAAAGCTTCACACTCACCATAGCTTACTTAGGATCTATTTCAAAATGTTTTTGATTTATCAACTCATCAAAACTCACCATATTTCCGCTCCAACGCTCACACTTTATTTCTCACGTCTCATAACACTTAGTTTGATATATCCATCAATGTTAGGAAATTGATTTTAGTCATCATTAACTCAAAAATAAGCTTGAAACTAGTTATTCATTTTTCCTTATTTTTCAAGATTTTATTAAATTTTTCTTGAGGCATCATCTAACTTCTAGGACTAATTACCACTACTCTTCCATCTCAAATCAATAATACTCTTCTCAAACACTTAGTTAGACTATCTAAAGCCCACTTTTCTACCCAAAACCATCATTAAGCACCCTCACTTCTTATGGTTGAGCATTTAAGACATCCACCTCTCATGACATCAAAATAAAATCAAAACCTCGAGATACATAGGTAATTGACATTGCAAAAAGCATAATCATTTCATTAAGAATCTGTCTGACAGACGGATCCCTGGTGACAGGGATCCGTGTCTGCATAAAGCTTTAATCAGCTTCCCTCTTCAAAGTTAAGACACCTTTTGGTTTTCTAAACACTTTTAGTTACCATTTAATATCTTCCTAGAGCTGATCAATATCCTAAGTGCATGCTTAATTCCCTTAGTGGCCAAGAATTTAATTCCCTAATTCAAAATTATCCTTTATAAACCAAACACTCTTAAGGTTAAATCATCACTCTCGCCTAGCTCTCAAAAATCAGTAGTTAGAAGCTTATATTTCATCCTTACCATCACCATGACCAAAGCACTTAGCAACAACTCTTTAACTAAAGCCTCATCCAAAAGAAAGGGTCACATGATTCATGAGATTTCATCCACCGAATCATCTCCCTTAAGAGATAACAATGCTAGAATTCCACCTCAACAAACCCATTCAACAATTGCGAATAGAACCGCAAGAATTAGCATCAAACCTTTTGGGCTAGAAAAAGGGTCATCTAGTTTAAAACCATCCAACGAGCCCCTTCCTCACCCATTCCTCACCCAAATCTCTATTCATTAGAGCATTCACCACCAAGAACATCCAACTCACCAACTTTCTCGTTAAATAGGGAACCACCTACAACACCAACTAGTCCATCATTGGAAACAAGGAACCACCGAGGACTTGATCACATGGAGGAATATCCATTACCAGCACCCTCATTCTTAGTAAAACCTCACCCTACTTCTCTTAATGAAACCCCACCATCATTCATAGAGCCTCCTCAAAACATCCATTTTCCTCCGGTTCCAAATCAAGACAATAATTGCTCTAATTGTCTAATCACCCAAGGACTTGTTTAAGAAGTACGAAATGAGTTGCATTTCATGTTTAATCATCTTCTTGAAAGATTGGACCAAATCAACAAGTCTACTCATCCTTAGACTCGAGCACTTTGTTGCATTCTAGGCTTTAGTAACTTATTAATATTAGTAGAAAATGTATGGCTAAATCACTCTCTTAGTTTTAGAGATTTGTTGATTATCTCTTTGTTTTATTGAATGATAACTTATTTTCCATATTTCTTTGAGTATATGTTCATTGTTTGTACCCATATCTCACTTTCATATTTAGCATTGTTTGGTATATCACCTTTGCTGAATAATCTGTCACCAGACAGACGGATCCCTGGAAATTGCCTAGACGGATCCCACAAAGGAGGGAACCGTGGGATCCGTGGTACATAAGAACAAAATTCTACTAACTTGAGTCTTATTTGCAGGAAATTATGCACTATACTCTTGTTTTCTAACCATTATTTTGTAGATTTTTAAAATACACATGAAGAACTTGACACCCTAAGCTAAGGGGAGCTTTGTGTCAAACCATACATTGCAAAACCATTTGCAACATAATCCTTATTTGGATTACACTTCATGACACCCCATTGCAAAGTTGCAATCTTCAAGGGGGAGCATTTTCGTCACAAGGACGAAACCATTTGCAAACAAAATTGCAATTCGTTAGCTTATTAGTTTATATTTACTTGACGCCCTCACAAAAGGATGGACTCGTCAAGGGGGAGTTAAGACGAGAACCATTCCCGTCACTTGCTCTCTTTACATCTTTTCTTTTTACATGTTTTTCTTAAAAAATGTGTTAGTTTCTTTTCGACGCTCTTTTTGTTTCCAAAAAAAGGGGGAGAAGAGAGTAAAAACTCCAATTCAAACTTTTACGAATTTTAGTTTTTCCTTAAAATAATTTTATGTTTTATCATCAACAAAAAGGGGGAGATTGTTAATACAAATAAGCCGTAAAAACGTTTATTTATATTTTACGATCTTCTAATGTTTTGTCGATAACAAACGTAAAATTATTTTAACGAAACAAATAAAATACGTAAATAGTTTGAGCCAATAGTTTTCTAACACACTTACGTTTTCACATAAAACACTAAAACAAGTATAAGTGATTTTATGATTTAGTAAGACATATGTACAACAACTAGTGTTTACTATTGGGCAAAATATATACATAACTCGTATGTATTATAAATAGGTAAGAACTACAACCCATGGAACATATCCATAACCCATGGTATTGACCCATATCCATACCCATGGATCAACCCATAACCCATGACCCATAACCAAAATACCCATGGGCAAAAAGGAGCGTCCCACGGATCCCTAGTTTTATATTAGACGGATCCCTTTAGGGAGGGATCTGTGGGATCCGGGGAACAGTAAGCATTTCTCCTCTATAAATAATGAGTCATTTCTTCCTTTTGGCTTGCCACTCTTACACATACTTTCCCCAAGTATTGTAACTCTCTAACCACTGATCCTAAGGGATCTTTCTATGTAGTTTGTCTTTTGTTTTTGTTTGATTCTTGATAACATCAAATAGTCCTGAATATTAAGTGTCAATTTCCCCCGTTAATGCTCGTTATTTATATCATTTATATGGATTTACGCTTGTTTTCCATTGTTTTACACTTTCAGGTAAATTGCGAGCATTGGAGCTAAAGAGACGCGAAAATGGAAACGTTACTAAGGATTTATCACAGTATGCTTATTTTGAAGAGGTTACGGCATAACTCGTCTCTCACATTACGCCGTAACTATTGCGTGACCCTGAAGTCCAACTCATCAAGAGGTTACGGCGTAACTCCTTCCAAAGATTACGACGTAACTCCATTAGGTCAAAAGAAGTTCCACGCTGCTGATACTTACGCCGTAACTACTGCATCACTTACGACGTAACCATGTTTATTGAAGACTACGAAGTAACCACTTATAAGGTTACGCCGTAACTAGCAGATCTAGTGCATTTACGGAGAAATAGAAGGTTACGGCATAACTCATCTTTTGGTTACGCCGTAACCCAGACCTGGCCTATAAATACCCCATGAATTCCAGCATTTCTAATCATCCCATTCCACACACAACACTCTGAGAATGTGGGAAAAAGCTCAAGGAAGGTCTAGGGAAGCATACGGAGCTGTTTCCAAGGGAGAAGTCACACCATTACGATAAGCTTTAGCGTTTATTATTTCTTTTACTTTCAATTCATGTATTTTGTACCTTTGAATATTGAATTGATGTGCATGATTAATATGAGCGGCTAAGCACCCCTTGGTGCTAGCCTAGTTATGATTCCTTAATTGTATTGTTTGCGTTTACCTTTACTTCCGTACAATTATTTCTAAGTGTATGCATGCATAGTTCTTTGGTAGTCACCCCTGGTTCGGTAGTTTTGAATGGCGGTAGAGGCCAATTGCCTAGGAGATATGACCAACTGACCCTAGGTGAGCGGACTGAGACGGGAAAGGTAAGATATGACCAACTGACGACCCTTTCTACTTGTGCTATTTGACCAACTGATCACCTATCGTTTGGATGAACTTAAGAATTGGGGGGTGTAGTGTCTAAGTTCCTAACGGTCGGGCACTCACTATTTAGAATCTAGCATGTAGCGGTACTTAATGACTCGGCTTAGGGGACCAGGAACAACAGGACTTATGACGGTGCGCCTGATTTCTCCTGTGGTGGCATCTTTGCTGATAGGTTAGAGCAAATTGACCAAATGTTTTCCTCTCGAATTTGACCCCACCTTAAGTAACTAGAAGTATGTAGACGTAAACATTACTAGTAAGGAGGATTAACTAGGTTAGCACCACTATTCCTCTATTGATTTCCCTTCTACCATTTATTTGCTTTCATATTCTGCATTAGTAGTTTAATTAATTAAAACCATATCAAACCATTTATATTTTGTGACAATTAGACTTAGTAATTATCCGACACACATAGCTCTTGGGACAACCTCGGCCTTACCATTTATTACACTACACACGACCGGGTACACTGCCCGTTAGTGCATTAGGGTAGACCATAGGTATAGCGAGACACTATAAATATTAAGACCTGGTCAGTAAAACCTGCATCAAGTTTTTGGCGCCGCTGCCAGAGAGCTATTTTAGGATTTCATACTAAGTCTGTTTTTAATTTTCTTTCTGATAATGTCAGGATACAAGACTCGCAGCTCTAGACCCTCTGGCTACCCCATTTATTGACCCGGAGAAGCAATTTCGGAAAAAGAGGATCTATTCTCCGGTTCCTATTCACAACATCTTCTCATTTTACGAATCAGACCAGTCGGATACAGAACCAGAAGTCATCAATGAAAATAATATCAATGACCTTACCATGGAGCAGTATTTGGATCGACCAAACGATAACTGCCAACGAAGCTTCACTAAGGATTCTCCTGCCCAAAAATACTCCATCCCAAATCATATTATTCGAGAGTTACATAAGCTTGAGTTCTCTGGAGACAAAGATGAGGACATTTAGGATCACGTAGATGAAGTTCTCCACTTATCCTCCCTTTTCAACGTCAGTGGTACTCCTAGTTACTCAGTCACTGCAAGGATTTTTCCTATGACTCTCACTGGAACAGCTAAGAGATGGTATAACAAACTTCCTAGTGAAAGTAAAGAAGCATGGGGAAAACTAAGAAAGGAGTTCGTCCAGAAATTTTGTCCTCCTCCTAAAATGGCTAGGCTTCCTGGGAAAATCTATCAATTCATGCAGATTGGTGAAGAAACGATGTACCAAGCGTGGGAAAGATTCAATGAGCTTCTCTATCGTTGCCCTACTCATGATTTAAACAAACATCAAATCGTATACGTTTTCCATCGGGGGATTAATGCGCAAACACGAGAACTCCTTGATTCACCAAGACCCATTCCTAGCATGACTCCTGATCAGGCCTTGGAATGTATTCAGCGGATTTCTGAACATTGCTACAAGTGGCACATGGATACTGGATACGAACCGAGAGATAACTTCGTTCATAAAGTAATGAAGACTATAAGGAAGCAAGAATACAATTACGGGGAAATTTTCAAAAAACAGAGATTGGAAACAGAAGCTGAAGTATGTATGGTTGAAAAAGTTAATAGTGTATTTGAGACCGATTCCGGAAGCAATATTGAGAAAAAGATTCTCAACCACATCAAAGAATCAAGAGAGCACGACGATAGGATTGAAAAAATGATGAGAGCATTCATGGATAATACAGTCTCTTCTATTAAAATTCACGATGATAGGATAAAAAAATTAGAGGAAAGTGTCAGTTCATGTTCATAAGCCATCTCTGATTACCTAGCAGCTCGGGAGGAAGAAGTTGTCCACACTGTAGAAACTATCCTCGAAGAACCTTTGACCTTTTCAGAAAAGGTTAAGCGACGGATCAACATGGAGAAGCAATCACTTTTGGACCAAACTCTGCTGGTAACCCCTCCCAATGATGCTAATAATACTACGCGGGAATTAAGTTATGATGAGACTATTCGCCTCAACGAAAGATGCTCAGCGGTTTTGAGGAACGAGTTACCACAAAAGGAAAAAGATCCAGGATGTTTTACTCTCCCTTGCTATATCGAGAGCCTGAACTTGTGTAACGCCCTGGCTGATCTTGGAGCTAGTATTAGTATAATGCCTCGTTCGATGTTTTTGCGTATGGGAATTGGCAACTGATGATGTACCCTCCGAGTATCTCGAAGGACACTCCTCCGAGACCTGTCGAAGCCCTTCCATACGAAGGCCCAAGTTAGGATTCTGAAATATCCATAGGCGTCAAACCATTCATTGGTACGAAGGTTACCTAAGGGGAATTCGCTACTCGAAGCCTTAAGCCCTTCGGGGTATGGCTGACGAAGGAACAATGGATAAGGAACCTCCTGACTTAGTCAAACCCACGATCTCCCTCTCTCTCTTGGCTTCCCCGTCAAGTCTGAGAACGTGGGTCACTAACCCCTAGCGGTTACCCACAATCATGGGACACCCCCATGATCTTCGATATTCATGCAAGAGTGCCTCTAACCGTATTTCTTCCACTATAAATGGGTTAGACGGACGATGGTTTATGGTATGCTCATTTCACACTCATCTCTTTACTTTCACACACTTATACAACCATAACTCATACTTACTCTCACGCCGGAGGTGGTTCGCAGGGTCCTACCCCTGCGCAATCACTTAACGTAGTGTCTTAGTATTTCTTATTCTCAGGTTACAGGCGAGCCTTGGCTGGAACACACACCCCTCATTACTTTGATCCTCATCGAAGCCTGGTAGTGCAATCTTTTGCACAATCAGTGGCGCCATCCGTGGGACCACAACTATTAGTCCCGTAATCACCCAGTCCTAATACCTTAACCAACTACGCTACTTTTCCGGCATGGAACCAGGAAGAGAAGATTCACCTCCACCAGGTTTCTCTACTCTGGTCCCACTCACCACAACTAACACCGATAACCTCGCCCCCATAACAACCTCAACCTTCACCACACGATCTCGTTTGGAAACTACTCCCGTGCATCACGCCTCAACATCCGCTAACCCTATTCCAGACATCAGTCTCGCTTTCGTAGAGGCAAACTTTGAGGCCTTAGATTCTTTGCTAAGGGCTCACAAGAGACAAGTTCGTAACACAGAAATGCGGAGGGAGTTGGAATACTCCAGCGAGGAGTATGACGAGGAGATTGAAGTAGAGGACAGGCCTCAACCTATGGGCAGGGGACGCTCGGCCCTACGAAATGGTTCCCCTTCCGTTAGAAGGTCAAATGGAAGGACGGTGGGTTTTGAAGAAGGACTCGGAGGAAATCCGGGTAGAAGGGACAGAATGCATGGTGAAAGGAGGAGCGAGAACTCCAATGGAGGAAGCAACCCAGTGGGAAATGGAGGGGTAAACCTGCCTCCTCTTCTAGCAGCACATTTGGGAAGAGAAGGGGCGGGGGCTCCAGTACCACCCTCTTATGTTTTGAGTATCGGAGATCCATCTCCCTACTCCAACATGAACCAATTACCCCCTCCGGGAATGAATCCCTACTTATCTACTCAAACCTACAACACTTACCCTCCAAATGGTTCAATCCCAAACCAGAATTACCAGCAGATGCCCAACGGACAGATTCCTACACAATCGATGGGAATATACCCTTCGTACCAAACTTCCACTGCATACCCTACCTATTCACAGTCATTTCCTAACCCGTATAACCCTACACCTGTTTATCCACCTCCGTACAACCCTTATGGTGCCGAAGCCTCTGGAGCTTGCACACCCTTCGTGAAATGGATCGAGGACTACCCTTTACCTGACGGCGTGAAGATGCCTACTCATATAGGCACCTACGATGGAAAAGGTGATCCCGATAACTTTCTCCACTTATTTGAAGGCGCTATCAAAATGCGAAAGTGGGTCATGCCGGTAGCATACCATATGATCACTTACACGCTCAGAGACTCCGCAAGAATATGGTGGAACGGACAGAAGCTGGGAAGCATTGTGAGTCTAGATGATCTTAAGGCTAAGTTCCGGTTACACTTTAGCCAGCAGAAGAAGCACACCAAAACTCACTTAACCGTGCACACCATCAAACAAAGGGACAACGAAAGCACGAGGGCCTTCGTTACCACATACACTGATGAAACTTTGCAGATTCTGGGTCTACACGAAGATCAGAGGATCTCCGGTTTCGTACATGGCCTCCGAACTCGAAGCTTGGTGGAATTCCTGTCCACCGATCTTCCCAACACCTACAAGGCCTTGATTGAGAAGGCTTACACCTGGATTGAGTCTAAGGAGGTAGCAGCAAATGGGGCTCCGATAGAGCCAAGGGAAGCGTCTGACAAGTTCTCTAGAGGGTCCTCCTGGGAAGGATCCAAAAATAAGAAGAAGAACA
Organism: Chrysanthemum seticuspe; assembly: GCA_019973895.1. Classification (NCBI taxonomy): domain Eukaryota; kingdom Viridiplantae; phylum Streptophyta; class Magnoliopsida; order Asterales; family Asteraceae; genus Chrysanthemum; species Chrysanthemum seticuspe. The sequence goes on from BPTQ01000005.1 coordinate 37,066,597, forward strand.
GAGATCGCTTCACCCCCTACAACAAAGGCTCGAACCATGGATTTCTGGCAAACTTGGTTAAATCTCCCCGAGAAATCCTAGCAACAGAGAAGGCCGCAAAATCCTTTGATCCCCCACCTCGGATGATAACACGAGGCAAGGCCAGAGACATGTCCAAGTACTGCCATTTCCATGAAGATCATGGACATGACACGAACAACTGCAGGGAATTAAAGAAGCAGATCGAAGAGGCGGTACGGTCCGGACAGTTAGCACACCTGGTCAAAGGCATAAAGAAGGGAAAGGACAAATTCTCTGACACTCAGCTGGGAGAATGGAAGGGGAACAAGAAGGAAACTACGCCCGCAGAAGCTCCGATACTAATGGTACACTAACGCGATACCACTTTGAAAAGGAAAGAAGCAGAAGAAGAGCTAGGAAGTGTAGGGGAAATAACCTTTCCCTACATATTAGGGCAGACACCTTCGACCGATCCCGTGATCATCAAGGTACACATATCCAACAGGGAAGTGAACCGAGCGTATATAGATTGCGGAAGCTCCTGCGAAATCATCTACGAGCATTGTTTCCTAAAGCTCAAGTCATCTATACGCTCACAGAGGGTCGACTCGAAGGCACCGCTAGTAGGGTTCTCTGGTGAACACTCATGGCCTCTGGGAGAAGTACCGTTGGAAGTCACCATAGGCGAAGGCCCCTTATCCCGCACGGAGACACTCATTTTCGTCATTGTAAGGTCAGATTCTCCTTATAATTTATTAATAGGGAGAACAGCTATGCAAAAAATGGGAATTGTTGTTTCTACTATACATGCTACTATTAAGTTCCAAACCCCCTTTGGAGTAGGAACTGTTCATTCTAGTTATGGAGCGGATAAGGGTGTATATGGTGTCAAAAAGATCATAGAGGAATCGGAGGAGCCTCCGATGGCAATTCTTAGTTGTACAGATGCAGAGGAGCGAGTTGTCGTAAACCCTAGCTATCCTGAACAGATAGTGGTAGTAGGGAAGCAACTCCCGGCGAACATCAAGGCGAAGCTCACAGAACTGTTACGTACTAACCTTGATGTTTTTGCTTGGAAATATTCTGACATGACAGGTGTTCCAAGAACATTGCTGATAGATGGTCAGTCCTTCGGAACGGAGCATAAACTCAATGAGTACAAGCACATTGAGCCCATAAAGTAGAAAAGGAGAAGCCTTGCCCCCGAGAGAAACGCTGCAGCCTGCAAAGAAGTTGATGAACTTACACAAGCAGGCATCCTGAGGGAGGTTAAATACCAAACTTGGGTGGCCAACCCGGTGCTGGTAAAAAAGAGCGACGGAGGGTGGCGCATGTGCGTGGATTTCACTGACATCAACAAAGCATGCCCAAAGGATTGCTACCCCCTACCCGAAATCGACTGGAAGGTAGAATCCTTGGCAGGTTTCCGGTTAAAATGCTTCTTAGATGCCTACAAAGGGTACCATCAGATCCAGATGGCCAAGGAGGATGAGGAAAAGACATCCTTCTACACAAGTAAAGGTGTCTACTGTTACAGAAAGATGCCCTTCGGTTTGAAGAACGCAGGGGCTACTTACCAACGTCTCGTAGATAAAGCCTTCAACAAACAGATAGGCAGGAATCTTGAAGCCTACGTTGATGACATGGTTATCAAGAGCAAGACTGAGGAGGACCTACTCCTTGATGTACAGGAAACATTCGATCAGCTCCGGGCAATCAACATGAAGCTGAACCCTAAGAAATGCTCCTTCGGTGTCGAGGAAGGACAATTCTTAGGACATTTAATCACTAAGCAGGGGATACGAGCTAATCCCTCTAAGGTCAAAGCCATCTCCGATCTCCAAGCCCCTAAGTGTCTAAAAGATGTGCAGAGCCTGAATGGGAAGTTGGCAGCCTTAAGTCGATTTTTGTCGAAAGGAGCTGACAGGTCCCTACCCTTCTTCAAGACACTCAAAGGATGCGCGGACAAGAAAACTTTCCAATGGAGCCAGGACGCTGAAGTAGCCTTTCAGAAGATGAAGGAGTTCATTGAAATACTTCCAACACTTACAGCCCCAATCAAAGGCGAAGTGTTGTTCATGTACTTGGCATCCTCAGCAGAAAGTATTAGCGTAGTCCTTATGGCAGAGAGAGAAAAGCAACAGATCCCAATTTACTTTGTTAGCAGGGTCTTACAAGGAGCGGAGGTCAACTACCCAACCTTGGAGAAGTTAATGCTCGCCTTAATTTACGCAGCAAGGAGGCTCCGACGCTATTTCCAGGCCCACCCAATTACTGTCTTAACCGATAAGCCACTGAAGCAGATCTTGTCTAAACCTGAAAAGTCTGGGAGGGTGGCTAAATGGGCTATTGAACTCGGAGAACATGAAATCGAGTTTAAAGTACGTAGTTCTATCAAAGGGCAAATTCTTGCAGACTTCTTGGCAGAAACACCTTCCGGACCCGATGAAGAAAAGGAAAAGCCCAAAGCTAATCTTTCTCAAGTGCAGGTTGAATGGAAGCTTTACACAGATGGAGCATCCAGTTCTGATGGCTCCGGAGCAGGTCTAATGTTAGTCAGTCCTGAAGGGAAGGAGCATACATATGCTCTTCGGTTTGAGTTCGAAGCCACAAACAACGAAGCGGAATACGAAGCGCTACTAGCAGGACTCCGACTAGCCAAAGATATGGAGGTCAAAGCTCTCGCTGTCTTCGTAGATTCCCAATTGGTGGCAAACCAAGTGACAGGTTCCTACGAAGCAAGGCAACCCGTCATCAAACAGTACTTGGAAAAGACAAAAGAGATGCTCGAAAACTTCAACTCCTACACCATCCAACATGTTCGTAGGAACCAGAACAAAAAGGCAGACGCACTAAGCAAGCTAGCTTCCATGGCTTTCGCTCATCTCACTAAGGAGGTTCTCGTGGAAGTCCTTCCTGAAAGATCCATCGTTCTCAAAGAGGTTGCAGATGTAATTCACGAAGAAGGAGAGACATGGATGACTCCCATAAGGGAATATTTGATAAGTGGTCTTCTCCCTGAAGATCCCAAGCTTGCAAGAAAGATTCGGGTTAAGTCCCCACAGTACCGGCTAATAGGGGAAACCCTATATAGGAGGTCGTTTTTGTCACCTTGGTTACGATGCGTAGGCCCCAAGCAAGCTTCGAGCATCATAGCCGAAGTCCATGAAGGATCTTGCAGTCTCCATGCAGGACCTCGCTTAGTTGTCTCGAAGATAATGAAGTTGGGCTACTATTGGCCCTCGATGCACAGGGACGCAGCCGAAATCATCCTCAAGTGTGAAGCTTGTCAGATACACTCAAACGTTCCAAAAATGCCGAAGCAAGATATGACGAGTGTGACATCCACGTAGCCCTTCTCCCAGTGGGGCATCGATATTGTAGGGCCTATGCCTATAGCTCCCAGAGGAGTCAAGTTCTTGCTAGTAGCGATCGACTACTTCACCAAGTGGGTGGAAGCAAAACCCCTAGCCTTGGTGATAGGAAGACAGATCGAGAAGTTTGTATGGGAACACATTGTGTGCAGATTCGGAGTGCCCCACATCATCATATCTGACAACAGGAAATAGTTTGCCAAAGGAGTCTTCTATGACTTCTGTCAAGGGCTCAACATAAAGCAATCCTGGATATCCGTCTATCACCCACAAGGTAATGGACAAGTGGAGGTTACAAACAGAGACATCATCAAAGGGATCGAGAAAAGGCTAGGTCGAACTCATCATGGATGGGTGGACGAGCTCCCTCAAGTCTTATGGGCTCACCGGACACATCCTAAGTCAAGCAACTGAGAAACTCCCTTCAGCCTAACATACGGAACAGAAGCGGTCATTCCTTCGGAACTAATTGTACACACGGAGCGTGTGGCAACGTATGATGCCTCCCAAAATGATGATAGGATCAGGGAAAACCTTGATCTCTTAGAAGAAAGAAGAGAAATAGCCTCCATCCGAGAAGCAATACACAAACATAAGATCGAAGGCTACTATAACAAAAGGGTCAGACCTTCCACTTTCAAGCCCAGAGAATATGTACTGCGCCTCAACAGTGCAAGCAAAGCAGAGTATCAGGGAAAACTGGGACCAACTTGGGAAGGACCCTACATGGTAGCTGAGGCCTACGGCAATGGAGCATACAAACTGGCCACTCTTCTCGGAGAACCCATCGACAGGACATGGAATGGTACGAACCTTCGAAATTTCTATGTTTAAGAAGTACTTTAACTTTTTTCTTGTAATCAAAAGCTTCTCAAGGGAAAGCACACATTATTGGTAGTTGTCTTAGTTTTCATTTCAAGAATGATGTAATCCTCCCTACCAATTCAATGATAAATAAGACATTTCCCACAAATCTCTTGCTTCGTTTCTTAAACACAAATAATTGTTCAACCAAGTCGTTAATGAGTTTCAATGTCGAATGGCTTGAGGTGTAACATATGCCTTATTATTCAAAGCCAACTTAAACATTCACATTAACTCTCCTAGTAGATTTTGGCACTTGTAAAAAAAAATTTAACAAAGCCATGCTATGTAAAGGATTTGAGATAGAGTGGGTCGCGACCCTCTGTCAATGGTCAAGTTGGCCATTATATTCTTGGTGTTGTAATTTACACACAATGAGGTTGTTGAACCTTAGGTTGTAAAATTTAAGCGTCGCAAAAATGGCGTAAGAGAAGTTTACATAACAAACTTAAGCTAAGTATGTAGAGGTATGTCCTCTACACTATTGCATTCAAAATATGGGCTACTGCCCTTATACCTGCATGAGGAGCCTAGACTCCCGTCAAATTGTTCTTGGCCCATGGCCATACATCACAAGCATTTAAATTGTTTGGGAAACAAGACACACATTGTCACATAAAATAAATTTTCTTAAGGGTACACGCCACCCTTTGGAACCAAATTACTGCTAACAGAGCAGCCTTCATTCTTGTTTCTTCGGAGAGGGAGTGGAGGAGGGTTGCACTGAGACTGGCTTAGTAGACATGGTCTTCTTGGTTGGAGTGGTAGGCTTCAGTTTCCGAGGTTTCTTAGACAGGAGATCTTCGAGGGGTGCCATTGGATCTTTGGTTTCCTCAGCAAGGAAGGAGTACTCTGCAGTTGCAAATGCATTTCCTGCCTCATCATATTTAGCCTTCGAAGTGGAACGGTAGCATTCAATCTTGGAGAGGTCCACAGGCTTACCCGTTTTGGCGGCCTCCTCCAGAGCCAAACACCATCCATGAAATAGGGCTGACTTGATGACCTTCCACATCTGAGCTCCCAGCTCGTCACTGTGGTAGAGTTCCATGGCTATGTAAGGCACCACCTTCAAAACAACTTCTGCACGATCTTTCTGCAGCATCTTATACCTCATTTGCAGGCCATCGATCTCCTCCCTCAACTTCACCTCTACCTCTCCAAGCCTAACCTTCTCACTTTCCAACCCAGCGCACTTAGCCTCGAGAGCAGCTTTCTGACCAGTGAGAGTAATAACCTTGGCTTCTTCCAGTTTGAGATTGCCACGTTCCACGGTCAACTGAGCTATCTTTTCTCGAAGGTCTTGGACGACGGGGTTCTTCTCAATGTTCCCCTCAATCTCGTCACACTTTGCTTCCAGCTTGGCCACGGTTCTAAGCAACCCCCTGGTCTTGGCATTCAAGTGATTATCCATCACCGCCTGCCTCGCAACCCCATTATCATGCATGTCACAGAACTTCTCAATTGACATGTTCTCTAGCATACTCTTCCACTGTGGAGGGGTCACATGGTCAACAATCCAATGACAGGCTAAGGCATTTGGAAGCTCCTTCGTCTCTGGAAGACCTACGAGCAACAAAATATACACAAGTTAGCATAACAGTTATATTTTTACCTTCACAATGTCTCATAAGACAAAAATACTTACCATGAACCTCAACGGATTCATCGGGCAATTCGAAGGCAGACTTGATAAGCTTTCTGCCCTCGGTACTTTTATGCTTCACAACTCTACTCCCAGAGGTAGGCAGGGGATTCTTCCTTTTGTTGGTGGATTTCACAGTCTTGGCCGCTGGCCCTTTCCTACTCTTTAGCCTATCAGCTATTCCTGTTGAACCAACGACGGGGACATCCTCATCCGCAGGATCGTCCGAGTCAGCAATGTTCTCCACCAGTTGGGATGTGCCCTCCACAGCAGATTGTGGAGGTGCTGATGAAATAGGCTCTGGTGTCGGAATGCTTACCTCATTTTTATTCACAGATGTTGAAGGGGAGCCAACGCCATAAGACTCCTCAGCTTTCTCCGCAGGCATGAAACTTAAATCTTCATCAAATTCTTGGAACATGAAGTTTCTGAACGACATCTCTGCAAAATAGAAGCAAAAAGAAATAAATATCAGTGCTACATTGGTCCTATTTAAATAAAAGTGGATAAACATACTTTGTCCTTGGTATATGATCATAGGCTTCTTGGGAGACCCCTCCCAACTCTGAGCAATCCCAGCCATGTATAAGATGGCTTCAGGGAATACTTGCACATCCACAGGGTACTTTGCCAAACGCAGGTAACAAGGATCACTCCGAACCTCGTAGGGCAGGGGGTCATTATACCGTTTAGCATTATACCTATTCTCCTTGTTCAGCAGCTCTGAATATGTAGGGGGAACAATAGTGTCTTGCACGTAGAAAAAGCTACCCTTCCAACCCAATATGTTTGTGTACACTTTCTCAAACAGATTAGGTACATCTGGCTCAGGTCTTTTTGCTAGTGTCAACCAATTGCCCCCGGGGTACAAGTTCAAGAATCCTCTTAAAACTGTCAAGGTTGGTTCATATCCGTAGGCTTTGCACATCACTATGAATGTAGTCAATTTGGAAAACCCAAAAGGATTGAATCTAGAGATATGAACTTTATAGTATTGCATAAAATCCAAAATCAATGGGTGCAGCGGAATCCTAAGGTTTGAGTGACTAAATGCATGGGTATACAACCCTACGAAACCTGTAGGGGCATCAAAGATACCCTGAGTGGGTTTGGGTAACATCACTTTATGTTCTATTGGAATAGGATAATCGGCTAAATGATCATGCAAATCTTTAGCAGACAAAGTGCACTTCTGTTGTTTTATAATAAACTTAGAATCCATGTTCCTATTTTTTTGAAACAATCTACAAGAGGAGAAAAGTGTTTACCTTGGTTTTCGAAGATGGGGCGCTTGAAAGTTTACTGCGTGTAAATGAAGACGGAGAGAGTAAAAGTATTTTAGGGTTTCATCATATTCACCTTAAATACCCCTTTTTACCGTCTCCTAATTCACACACGTGTCCATCTAGATTACTCTTATCCAAGCCAAACCACTTTTTAAAGTTTAAATAAAGACTTTTGGTCTCCGGGTTACATGGGGATGAGTGATCACTGTAGCGGGCAGCTGGATGATTTAATTAGCATTGAATGCGCTTGGTTAGTTGCGTAGTTATCTCCCAACTAGCATATTTAGCAGCATGATGGTGTTTTTACGAAGCATGAAGTCGAAAGCAATGCCTCCTCGCTCATATGCATCACTTTCGACTGGGGGGCTTGATGATGTACCCTCCGAGTAGCTCGAAGGACACTCCTCCGAGATGTGTCGAAGCCCTTCCATACGAAGGCCCAAGTTAGGATTCTGAAATATCCATAGGCGTCAAACCATTCGTCGGTATGAAGGTTACCTAAGGGGAATTCGCCACTCGAAGCCTTAAGCCCTTCGGGGTATGGCTGACGAAGGAACAATGGATAAGGAACCTCCTGAATTAGTCAAACTCACGATCTCCCTCTCTCTCTTGGCTTCCCCGTCAAGTCTGAGAACGTGGGTCACTAACCCCTAGCGGTTACCCACAATCATGGGACGCCCCCATGATCTCCGATAATCATGCAAGAGTGCCTCTAACCGTATTTCTTCCACTATAAATGGGTTAGACGGACGATGGTTTATGGTATGCTCATTTCACACTCATCTCTTTACTTTCACACACTTATACAACCATAACTCATACTTACTCTCACGCCGGAGGTGGTTCGCAGGGTCCTACCCCTGCGCAATCACTTAACGTAGTGTCTTAGTATTTCTTATTCTCAGGTTACAGGCGAGCCTTGTCTAGAACACACACCCCTCATTACTTTGATCCTCATCGAAGCCTGGTAGTGCAATCTTTTGCATAATCAGCAACTTAAAACCGGCCAAGATGAAAATTGAAATGGCCGATCGATCCATGCAATCGCCATTAGGAATTGTTGAAAATGTATTAGTGAAGATAAAGAGATTCCTTTTTCCAGTAGATTTTGTGATTCTTGATATCCCGGAAGACAACAGGATACCTCTCATTTTAGGAAAACCCATGCTTGCTACCGCTCATACTAAAGTAGATGTCTTTGCCGGTATATTGACTCTGGAGGCTAATGGAGAGGTCGCCACGTTCGGACCTAATGAACATTTGTCTACCCCGGAGAAGGTGGGTGCTATTGACCAAGTGGGGGATTTTGGTGAAGCCCTTGAAAAGTTTCTTAGCGACCCCCCGGATCCTGGAGAGGTTGACTCGGGGAAGGATTTTGATGTTTTTGTGAATTTTGAGGAAGAAGATAACTTAGGATTAAGTGCTGAAGACCTATCTAGTGATGTCGAGATGACCCATTGGCAAGACAACTCTGAAAAAACATTCTTGCAATCGAACCAACCGCAGTTTTATAAGATGGGGGCACGAATCCATCATAGGAATCCCTATTATCTGAAGATCTGATGCAAAATTGGATTCATTGACTTTCACCCATTTATCGACACAGATTCCCCAGTCAATATTATCTCTAAGGAATGCTACAACCAGGTTATGGAAAAGGAGCTAGATTACAAAGGAAACAACTTCCTCGGGATAGCAACAAACATACGAGTTTTTGTAGGAACACACTCATTTCTAGTCGACTTTGTAGTTTTGGATGATGTTAGCGAATTCGTGGCAGACGGGCTGACTGGGGTGATTTTCGGAAAACCCTTTAAAGAAATATCTGGGCTTGATAAAAACGTGAAGGAAGGACTGGTTTGGTTAAAGATTGGCAATGATAAAACTGTTTTCAAAATGCCAAGGACTGTCAAAAACTTTAAAAATTGGACAAAAAGACAGTTAAGTTATGCTAGACCCCTGCTTAGTATTAGTGAAGAAGATAAAGCCAAAGGTTTTGATCACCCCTACCAAAAGATCAAAGATTTTTACTTAGGATGTTTAGAACTTGGAGATGGATACAAACGGGATGAGAATTTGATCAGCTGGCTTCAACATGAAGATCGCTCATTCCACGAAGTGACAGACAAACACTGGTAGCCCGCGGCTCTGAGTCTAACTTAAAGACTCATTAATAAAGAAGAGTGCTCTTTCGGGAGACAACACGAATTATCCCTTTCTTTTGTTTTTATTTCCTTTCTGTTGGTTTTTTGTTTTCTAACCATTTTTGCAGGAGACAATGAAGTAATTACTGCTGCAGTTGCTGATCTGAACAGATTTACGGCTTAACTCATCTTGGTGATTACGCCGTAACCAACATTTTAGCAGCAGAATTCTTGACGCATTACCAATTACGGCTTAATACCATCTCAGTGGTTACGCCGTAACTATTCGCTTCTCAGCTCATACCAGGTTTTGCAAGTTACAGCGTGTTGGGAATTATGTGAAGTCTGGTTACTGCCGAAGAGATTCTACTGAAGTAGTGTGGATTCTACCGAAGACTTAATTCTGCTGAAGATATATAGTGAATAGTTTGTTTCTGCGGAAGTTATTATTCCGTATTTAGTTTATTTAGTTTGGATATACATGAGCTTTATTAGGAAGTGATTATGTATATCTTATTTAGTTTTATGTTTATACGTTTCTTGGGAAACGGTTTAGGGTTTTGTTTTAGGGTTCCTTGTCTATAAAAGGAACACAATAGTATGAGTTATGTACCGATTGGAAAAACAAAGTTTTAGTTAATATAACGATCCATAGAGGATCACAGAGTTCTTAGTTATTTGTGTTACTTGTGTTTATATTCCGCTGATAAATACAAGTAGTAGAGATTGTCTTTTATTGTGCTTGTGATTACATAGGCATAGATAACGATCCACGAGCTCAAGATCTATCAAGGTCTGTTTGTTTCAACAAGTGGTATCAGAGCCTCGTGAGAGTCTCTACGATACTGAGGACAAGTTTTTCTGAACACCCATACAACCAAAACAATAATTATCATGCCTGGATCAGATGTTGATGTTGAAATCACCAACAACCAAAACTCCACCCATCTGCAACAACTAAGTCTCTCTAATAGAAATGCTAAGTTTCCTTACCTGAAAAGGGAGTATGATCTTTGGGCGATGAAGATGCAGAACTGGATCTCTAACATTGATTGGCATCTATGGGAGATAGTCATGAAGGGAAACAGTTTGAAGAGAACTACCACAGATGCTGCTGGAAAGATGACTTAAGTTCCTCCCAAAACTGCTGAAGAGTTACTGGCGGTTCAGAGAGAAACCAAGGTTAAAACCATTCTTCTTCAAGCTATTCCTGAGGATCACTTGAGTGATTTTCACTTCATGTAAGATGCTAAGGACATATGGTTAGCAATTAAGGCAAAGTTCGGTGGGAATGATGAATCTAGGAGACTGAAAAAGTCCATGCTCAGACAACAGTTTCAAGATTTTCAAATCTCTGAAGATGAGGGAATACACAAGGGCTATGACAAGTTTCACAAGATTTTAAGCCAGTTAAATCAGCTGCAGGCAAAGCCAGATAATGATGACTATAACTCTAAGTTTCTGAGGTCTTTACCTCCATCCTGGCTACAAGTGAGCATTGCTTTAAAAGCTAAAGGTGGTTTGGACATGATTACCTTTGATGAATTGTACCACAAACTTAAGGCTCTTGAACATGATGTGAGAAGTCCTTTTAGATCATCTTCTACTGCTAGTCACATAGCATTCGTTGGAGCCTCTACCCCAAAGATGAGTTATGGTCCAAGCCCAACTTATGGTCCAAGCCCAACATACTCATCATCATTGTATGCTACTCCTTCATCAAGCTCTCACTCTAAATCGAGTGGTATTATGGAAGATGTTCTTGGATCCTTCTTTGCTGATTATGATCCTCAGCAGGAACTGGCCTATGAGGATTTCGATCAGATAGACCCTCTGGAGATGGAAGAGATGAAGCTGAAGTGGCAGGTGGCCATGCTATCCATGGATATCAAGAGGTTTGAGCGCAAAGCTGGGAGAAGGTTTGGCTTCCAAGGAAGAGACCCAGCAAGGTTTGACAAAAGGAAGGTCAAGTGCTTCACATGTCAACAGATGGGTCACTTCTCTAGAGAATGCAAAGATAGGAAAGCTGGTGATGAGACAAGATACTCTTCTTATCAGCAGAATCAGAAGGAGGCATGAACTTCAAAGGGATCAGCTGCTTCGGTCACTCTAGATAGCAATGTAGACTGGAAGCAACATGAGCAGGAAGATAATGATGGTCCTGGTAATGATAATGTTGGTTTGATTGCAAGTTGTACTTCAGAGGATAGGCATGATCAGATTGCCTTGATGGGCATCTCTCATGTACAAAACTGTTTGTTTGGTTGTAGTGAGTGTTATAATGAACTCAAAGAAGCTTATGATATTTTGAAACCTAAATATAATGAATGCTATGTGGAAGTTGAAGCTTATAAACAGGCTTTAAAAACACTAGAAAGACAAAAGGTTTGGTTTCAGAAGAATCAAATAGCTTATGATGAGAAGATAGGTGTATTAGAAAGGGATCTCGAATGTGCTAAAAATGAGTTAAAGTGGTCTGAGAAGTTAAGAGCAGATGTAGTGTCAGAAAATTTAGAGCTTAAAGAGAAACTTAATGAGGAAATTGTTAGGCATAAAGAATGGTTATTAAATGGAAACAAGTTAGCTAGTCACATCTATGCTAGTCAAACTCCAAATACTTCTATAGGTTTAGGCTTTAAGAAGTATGTAGGATTAGAAGCTAGAGATGACACACACAAATCTACACCAGCAGGCTTATCTAATTTTGTGAAAGAAGGTGACCTACATGCTGTACGTGGACCTATTAGAGGTTAGCACATGCCCATTGACCTTTCCATTACTGTTGACTTTGATGGATCACACCATCTCTATGGCAAAAAGTCAAATGACTTGCCAGACCCTGATACTTCTTCTAATGACTTTGTCTCTTGTGTTAACAGTGACAAGTCCTCCAAGCAAGGGTCTATAGAGTGTGATTCAAATGACAAGTCTGACCTTCCCAAGTCTTCACCCCTGCCTGCACCCAAGACTACCAATAAGCATGTCAGAGTTGCTGCCAAGGAATCCACTTCCAAGACAGTTGCCTCTGAAGACTTGCTTTTTAATTCTTTGCATTATAGTACTGTTAAAAACAATTCTTTTCATGGTTTTGGTTTGAATACTTCTGCTTGTAATAAAACATCTTTTGGTTTGAATAAATCTTCTAAACAGAAGACATGTTTTGTGTGTGGAAGTAAATTTCATTTAATTAAGGATTGTGATTATCATGAGCAAAGGATGAGTAGGTGTGGTGATTCTAGGAAATCTAGACCAATGTGGACCAATGTTAATGCTATACCACCTTATGTTCCACAAGCAACTAATACTAATTCTCCTTTTCCTTGGAGAAGACCAGTTGTAAAACTATATGTTCAACCAACAAGTGAATATTTTAAGAATGGTTTTTGGCCTGGATATGTTAACTCTATGACTAATGGGAAAGGGTACTGGGACACTGCTGTCAAGACCTCAGCAGGTTGTTCTTGGAATAAACAGGGACCTAAGTTTCAATGGAAACCCAAGAACAATAGTGGATCTTATACATCTGCATGGAGTAACTCATATGATCCACAAGGCAGGTTCAAGTCAGCAATGACTTGAGCCTCCATAGTGTACTAATTCTCTGTATATTTTTTGTTGTTGTTGTAGGATCATCCCCTTAAGCATAAAGATGTTGGCATTGTTGATAGTGGTTGTTCAAGAAGTATGTCAGGAAACAGGGATATGATGCATAACTTTGTACCCATTGAAGGAGGAGGCAATGTAACCTTTGGAGGAAGTGATGGAATAATTACTGGGAAAGGGACCATCAAAACACCTCAGCTGGACTTTAAGAATGTATATTATGTCAAGGAACTTCAACACTTCAATTTGTTTTCAGTCTCACAAATATGTGACACCCAGAACAAAGTACTCTTCACAGAGGATGAATGTCTTGTGCTATCTAAAGACTTCAAACTCCCAGAAGAAACATCAATTCTGCTGAAAGTTCCTCGCAGTCACAATCTTTATACATTCAACTTAACTGATGTCAAACCAGCAGGTGACTTAACTTGTTTGGTGGCTAAAGCATCCTTGGATGAGTCTACCAAATGGCATAGAAGGATGGCCCATGTCAACTTCAAGACCATAAACAAGCTCTCTAAACTGGGCCTTGTTGAAGGTCTTCCTTCCAAAGTTTTCACCAATGATCATAACTGTGTTGCATGCAACAAAGGAAAGCAACACAGAGCCTCATACAAAGGTGTTCCTGTTACTGCTGTAAGCATTATTTCTGAACCTCTTCAGCTGCTTCATATGGATCTGTTTGGTCCAACTCAAGTGAGAAGCATTGATCATAAATATTTTTGTCTGGTGATCACTGATGGTTATAGCTAATTTTGTTGGGTATTCTTTCTAAGGACCAAAGATGAAACATCTATAGTGTTGAAAGACTTCATTACCCTTATTGAAAATCAGTTGAACAAAAAGGTGAAAGGAATTAGGTGTGATAATGGGACAGAGTTCAAGAATGATGTACTTATAGAACTCTGTAGGTCAAAAGGGATCAAAAGGGACTATAGCACTCCAAGAACCCCTCAACAAAATGGGGTGGCAGAAAGGAAAAATAGGACCTTAATAGAGGCTGCAAGATCTATGCTGGCAGACTCTAAGCTTCCAACCATGTTTTGGACTGAAGTTGTTGGCACAGCTTGTTATGTACTGAATAGAGTGTCCATTACTAGACCACACCTCAAAACACCATATGAACTTCTATTTGGGAAAGTTTCTGTTATTCATTACCTTAAACCGTTTGGCTGTCAAGTGACAATTCTGAATACAAGTGATCGGTTGGGCAAATTTGATGAGAAAGCTGATGATGGTTACATTGTGGGATATTCTGCTCATAGTAAGGCGTACAGGGTTTACAATGTATCTGCGAAGAAGATTGAGGAGACATTGAATCTGAGGTTTCTAGAAGACAAGCCTAATGTTCAAGGACAGGGTCATGTTTGGTCTTTTGACCTTGATTACTTAACTGATTACTTGGGTTATTCTAGACATATGGCTAACCAACATGCAGGTACTCAAGAATCTCCAACTAACAGTGCAGGTACTATGGATGCTCATTCTGACAGTGAGTTTGAAGATGATGAACAACCCATTGTAGTGCCTTCTTTCTCCCCTAACAATTTTGCAGGTGACACTTCTAGAGATTATACTGATGTGAGTGAAGATGACTTCCATTATGCTGAGGACCTTGCCAGACTGAAGAAACAAGAGTATGCAGCCAATCTAGACGCTGAGAGGAATGTTGAGGAGAGTGCCAGTTAAGCAATCAGTGGGAACATCAATTCTGCTGAAAGTGATTCTGTTTCTCCTTACCTCTCCCATTCGGCTGAAAGACATGTTGACTCTACTCCTATCTCTACTAGAGTGTCAACAGACCTTGGAGAACCTTATACACGGTTTCCAAAACCTTCATATCTTGGTCATCATCAACCTAAATCAGGAATCTTCAACACACCTTCCTATGACACTGAGTTTGAGCCTACTGTGACTAATCTTGATTCCTCCATTGATGTCAACACCACTAATACTACAAGGATCAACAATGCTCATCCACAGTCTAATATTATTGGTGATCCTAATGCACCTGTTAGAACAAGGGGTACTGTAGCACGTTCTAAATATGGTCAGGTGGCTTTTATATCTTATGTCTCAAATTAGCAGAGAGACAATCACACAGACTATGAGCATTGTTTGTTTGCTTGTTTTCTCTCACAAGTGGAACCAACCAGTGTTACTCAGGCTCTTGAAGACTCAAGTTGGCTTGAAGCAATGCAGGAAGAGATGCAACAATTTCAAAATCAGCGGGTTTGGATATTGGTACCACTACCTGATGGTAAGTATGCAATTGGGACTAAATGGATTCTAAAGAATAAGAGAGATGCACGAGGTGTTGTCATTAAAAACAAAGCCAGATTAGTTGCACAGGGGTATAGACAAGAGGAGGGGATAGATTATGATGAAGTGTTTGCACCTGTGGCAAGAGTTGAGGCCATACGGATTTTCTTAGCTTATGCATCCTATATGGGTTTTATGGTCTATCAGATGGATGTTAAAGAAGCCTTCTTGTATGGTGAAATTGAAGAGGAGGTTTATGTCACTCAACCTAAAGGATTTGAAGATCCAGATCATCCTAATCATGTTTACAAGGTAGTCAAAGCTCTCTATGGACTACATCAGGCACCCAGAGCTTGGTATGCTAGGCTCTCTACATTTCTTCTGAAGCATGGTTATAAAAGAGGTGCAATTGATAAGACACTTTTCCTTAAGAAGAATTCCACAGACATTATTCTTGTGCAAGTGTATGTGGATGACATTATTTTTGGATCCACAAAAGAAGCTTGGTGCAGGGAGTTTGAGGAGCTTATGAAGGGAGAGTTTCAGATGAGTGCTATGGGGGAGTTGACTTTCTTTTTGGGTCTCCAAGTTCAGCAGAAACCTGATGGTATCTTTATCAGTCAGGACAAATATGTGAGGGACATCTTGAAAAAGTTTGGTATGGAGAGTGTAAGGACTGCCACTACACCTTATGAAGCTCCAAAGACAAAGACCAACAATGAAGCAGATCCACCTGTGAATGTTCATTTATATAGGTCTATGATTGGCTCTTTGATGTATTTAACAGCTTCAAGGCCTGATATTACTTTTGCTGTGAGTGTTTGTTCACGACATCAAGTTACTCCACTGACTTCCCATCTCAATGCTGTTAAGAAGATCTTTAAGTACCTCAAAGGCCAACCTCATCTAGGCCTTTGGTACCCAAAAGAGTCTCCTTTTAAGTTGGAAGCTTATAGTGATAGTGACTATGCTGGTGCAAATCTGGATAGGAGGTCCACCACTGGAGGTTGCCAATTCCTTGGAAAGAGATTGATTTCTTGGCAATGCAAGAAACAGACTATAGTGGCTACCTCATCTACTGAAGCAGAGTACATTGCTGCTGCAAATTGCTGTGGACAGGTTCTTTGGATTCAAAATCAATTGTTGGATTATGGGTACAATTTCATGAACACAACAATTTTTATTGATAATCAAAGTACCATATGCATTGTTAAAAATCCAGTTTTTCATAGTAGAACAAAACATATTGAAATCAGGCACCACTTTATAAGAGATGCATATGATAAACATTTGATAAAAGTGGTCAAAATTCATACTGATAATAATGTGGCAGATTTGTTAACAAAGGCTTTTGATGGACCAAGGTTTCAACACCTTGTGGTCCATATCGGTATGCTTAACCCTTAACTGCAAATTTTAAGGGGAGGCATAGGCCTCAGGGGAGGATTTGTGTACACTTTGCATTTTATTATGTAATTTTGTATATTAGTATGTATACTTTTGTTTGCTTTTAACTAACACTAACCTGCTAATGTGATCTTAGTTTGTTTTTCTTTGTTAGTTTGTGTGTTTCTCTGTGTTTGTTCTGTTTTGCAGATTGTTTATTCAAGTTGGAATTTACAATGGTTGTTAATTTGGAAAATGGTCAAGAAAGTTCTAAAGCTGGTTTCTACTGAATTCAAAGTGCTGAAGTGAGCTATTTGTTTCTACTGAAGACAATGTACTGAAGTTATAATGTTCATTCAAGAGAAGTACTGAAGCAAATTGTTCATTCATTCAAGAGAAACAGTTTACAGCTTACAAAGTACAATCAACATCAAATGCAACTACATGATCTACTAATCCTAATCTAGTACATATCATCTATTCCAACATCTAACATAATGTTGGATATGCATGATCGCTCACATCTTTCACACTAGATGCTGGATATGCATTTGTGAAGTCTTGCATAACCACCCATTCATTCTATCTTGATGGCTGGAGATGCATAACTACTATGGTGAGGATGCTAAGGATCAAAATGGAAAGGATGGATTGATGCAGATCATGATGATGAAGAAAAATAATATGTCCTTTGTGCTTCATCTATTGATTTCAACCAAAATGCAATCAATCCACCATCTTTAAGCATTTCCACTATACGATGTGTGTTGATGCACCAAAACCTGGTGCATAAAGACCGAGAACCACCTCTCTATCTTTAGGAGTGGTGGATTCCTGGCACGTGGCCTTCGTTGAGGCTGAGGTGCTGGAGGTTGGGAGTAAGATGTTCTCTTCTTACAGGAGTCATCAGAATCATCAACGGCAAAGGAAGGCACATTCACAACAGCAAGGGGAGGCTCTTTCACTCTCTTTGAAGTTGCTTCCTCATCTGAGTCTTCATAAGGTAATACATAAGAACTTATGGATGAGTTGTCTTCACCATCTCCTGGATTGCTTGACAAATAGTTCTTCCTCCACCTCTCAAGACTGCTTATGGAGAATTCATTGTCATCTGATGAAAGGGTGATGGGGGTGGAACTACTCATGGTTTATTGTGGTTAATTTTGGAGAGTTGACGAAATTAGGGTTTGTGATGATATTTTGGGGGTTTTTGATGAAGAGATATGTGTGCATTGGGATTGTTTTATAGACGGTTTCAAGACTTAATGAGATTTAATGCGAGTGGGTGAAACAGTAAAAAGATATTTACTGAAGCTTCTTGAATACGTGATCTATTTCTGCTGATTGGTATTTTTCAGCAGAATGGCTAGTGTTTCTACCGAAGTTGAAAGTGAAATTGAGTAAAAGTAGAAGTCCACGTCAGCATTGGTCAACATTGACCAAAATTGGGAAATTCCTACTTATTCTCTACTTGCATATCTTCGTTAATAGTTTGTTTCTGCGGAAGTTATTATTGAATAGTTTGTTTCTGCGGAAGTTATTATTCCGTATTTAGTTTATTTAGTTTGGATATACATGAGCTTTATTAGGAAGTGATTATGTATATCTTATTTAGTTTTATGTTTATACGTTTCTTGGGAAACGGTTTAGGGTTTTGTTTTAGGGTTCCTTGTCTATAAAAGGAACACAATAGTATGAGTTATGTACCGATTGGAAAAACAAAGTTTTAGTTAATATAACGATCCATAGAGGATCACAGAGTTCTTAGTTATTTGTGTTACTTGTGTTTATATTCCGCTGATAAATACAAGTAGTAGAGATTGTCTTTTATTGTGCTTGTGATTACATAGGCATAGATAACGATCCACGAGCTCAAGATCTATCAAGGTCTGTTTGTTTCAACACAGTGTAACTCTCTTATTGGAGTTATGACGTAACTCTCCTCTGATTTAATTCTTTCATTTTAAAACACAGTAACCTTGTATTAGTTTTTAAATGAACTTTGTGCGTGTGTTCCCTATAAACCCTCACGAGACTTCACTCGTCCACTTGGGACACCAAGTGGTTTAAAAGGCTTGTTGCATTCGCTAAATGCAATCGTGATTCCTACGAAAGTGAGTTAGGTTTATTTTATTTTTTTTCTTTTTAGAATTATGCTTGTCGGTATTGTGATTTCAGGGATTGAAGTTTGTTCATGACGCTTTAACGAAGGCACGATCCTTTCTCGTGGGCCTTCTTCTTTTTTGGAGCAAATTTCAGGGAAGTTCTCGCTCTAATTCTACCTTTCTCTTCACCTTTATTTTAATGCCTAGTACAAAAGGGACTTTGTACAATTCAAGTGCGGGGACGGGGAGTAGAATTATCTCTTGAACATTATTTCGCCCTCATTTTTCTAGTTTATTTTGAAAAATTATGTCATTTTTTATATTTTGACATGTTTTTCCGAACCTAACTAGATTAGACCTTAGCCGAGCACACACAACCCTTGATATTACATGGTGAGATTAGCCTTATCCATTTCCTAAATTTTACCCCAAATCCACCAAATTATGAGTGTGCCGGTAGCTTATAAACTTTAGAACTTGGCCTTTGCATCATTTCGAGACCATAGACGAGGTATGTTGAGTTAGCTCGATGTATTTGGACTTTTCAGTTTTAGAAGGCAGTATTATAGGATTATCACCCAAACAACCTACCATTGTGAGTCTATCGATTAGTCACCTCGACTTTTCGACCCCCATGTGAAACCCTTTTGTTACACTCCCCTTTAGTGCAAGATACCCCTAGATACACCCTTCTGAGCCATTCCTTTCATTTTTTCATCCCAATATATTGTTTCGTTACACCCTTACACCTTAGCCTACCCTGTAGTCTTTATTGGTAATTGGGAAGTCATCATTTGCCTAAGTTCAAGGTTCGAGTGGAAAGGTCTGGAAATCACGCTTTCATCGACAACAATTATGAAGATCATTGAAGAACCCCCGAATTCCCATTGTTCATCTCAAGTGGGGGGATGTTATGTTATCATGTTTTGATTCGAAAAAAAAAGGTTAATTGAGTATGATTTTGTAAAGTGCGATGTTATAAGCACTATAGTATAAGCTTTATTGTTTAGTATCGAGGAGGCCACCTCGGTCACATTTGAAGATTGGAGTTGGAGTTATACCAACTGAAGAAGAAAAGGTAGTGTGCCCATCACGACGTCCTCTAATGACACATCTACCTTGCATTTCATGATTCGGTCTCTAGACTTCTAAGCTTGAACTTTGGGCGGACGGTAAGTGGTGATGACTTAGTTATAGATATAGACTACCTGCTTGTTTTTCATTTTACGCCAATTATACATCCCATGTCTTATCCTACCCTTTAGTCATGAAGCATGTCTAGGTGATGTAGCGAGCAATCTTTGGTGTCTTGGCCATGGATTTGGTCATGTATCATTGATTTTATCCACTTCGCCGTGACATGTTAGTAATGACAAGTCACCCCTTAACCTTTGTCGTGTCTACCCATATTGCCTTCGAGAATTGTTTAGCCCTTAACTCCAGTGGTGGAGATTTGTGTAACCGCCAAGCTTATGATAGAATACATGCTATGACTGAGCGATTGAGTGATCACCCCGAAATTGACACTTAGAATAGTTGAGAGATTTAAGTGTTTGTTCCCCTTTCGCGAGGTGTTCGGCTTTGTTTTATTCTAGCATAAGGGATTTGTAAACTCATATTTTCCAGGTTTTGGAAGATATCTTTTTAGGAATCTATCTAATAAGGTCTACTTGAGGGCAAGTAGAGTTCAAGTGGGGGGATATTTGATAACATCAAATAGTCCTGAATATTAAGTGTCAATTTCCCCCGTTAATGCTCGTTATTTATATCATTTATATGGATTTACGCTTGTTTTCCATTGTTTTACACTTTCAGGTAAATTGCGAGCATTGGAGCTAAAGAGACGCGGAAATAGAAACGTTACTAAGGATTTATCACAGTATGCTTATTTTGAAGAGGTTACGGCGTAACTCGTCTCTCACATTACGCCGTAACTATTGCGTGACCCTGAAGTCCAACTCATCAAGAGGTTACGGCGTAACTCCTTCCAAAGATTACGACGTAACTCCATTAGGTCAAAAGAGGTTCCACGCCGCTGATACTTATGCCGTAACTACTGCATCACTTACGACGTAACCATGTTTATTGAAGACTACGGCGTAACCACTTATAAGGTTACGTCGTAACTAGCAGATCTAGTGCATTTACAGAGAAATAGAAGGTTACGGCGTAACTCATCTTTTGGTTACGCCGTAACCCAGACCTGGCATATAAATACCCCACGAATTCCAGCATTTCTAATCATCTCATTCCACACACAACACTCTGAGAACGTGGGAAAAAGCTCAAGGAAGGTCTAGGGAAGCATATGGAGCTGTTTCCAAGGGAGAAGTCACACCATTACGATAAGCTTTAGCGTTTATTATTTCTTTTACTTTCAATTCATGTATTTCGTACCTTTGAATATTAAATTGATGTGCATGATTAATATGAGCGGCTAAGCACCCTTTGGTGCTAGCCTAGTTATGATTCCTTAATTGTTTTGTTTGCGTTTACCTTTACTTCCGTACAATTATTTCTAAGTGTATGCATGCATAGTTCTTTGGTAGTCACCTCTGGTTCGGTAGTTTTGAATGGCGGTAGAGGCCAATTTCCTAGGAGATATGACCAACTGACCCTAGGTGAGCGGACTGAGACGGGAAGGGTAAGATATGACCAACTGACGACCCTTTCTACTTGTGCGATTTGACCAACTGATCACATATCATTTGGATGAACTTAAGAATTGGGGGGTGTAGTGTCTAAGTTCCTAACGGCCGGGCACTCACTATTTAGAATCTAGCATGTAGCGGTACTTAATGACTCGGCTTAGGGGACCAGGAACAACAGGACTTATGACGGTGCGCCTGATTTCTCCTGTGGTGGCATCTTTGCTGATAGGTTAGGGCGAATTGACCAAATGCTGTCCTCTCGAATTCGACCCCACCTAAAGTAATTGGAAGTAGGTAGACGTAAACATTACTAGTTAGGAGGATTAACTAGGTTAGCACCACTATTCCTCTATTGATTTCCCTTCTACCATTTATTTGCTTTCATATTCTGTATTAGTAGTTTAATTAATTAAAACCCTATCAAACCATTTATATTTTGTGACAATTAGACTTAGTAATTATCCGACACACATAGCTCTTGGGACGACCTCGGCTTTACCATTTACTACACTACACACGACCGGGTACACTGCCCGTTAGTGCATTAGGGTAGACCATAGGTATAGCGAGACACTATAAATATTAAGACCTGGTCAGTAAAATCTGCATCAATTCTCTAGGTTCCTCTTAAAGGCAAGAACACCACTTCTTGAAGTCGAGCAAGCTCAAGTCCATGAGTTGCCACGCTTCGTCATCATCAAGACTACTGAGGTTCTCTTGTCGATAGTTCTTTCTTTCTCCATAGAAGTGTTGTGTCGAAGGCATTAGTGAAGGATGCCGAAAGAGTCAAGACGAAAGTATTAGTGAAAGATGCTTAACGTCCGTGTCAAGAGCATTAGTGAAGAATGCTAAAGGTGTCAAGACGAAGGCATTAGTGAAAGGTGCCAAGCGTTATGTCAAGGGCATTAGTGAAGGATGCCTAGAAATCAAATCAAGTGGCACTAGTGAAGAGTGCCAAGGTCGTATAATCGATGAGGTGCATCGTTATACATATAGTGATAGTTTATTTCCAAGGATGTTGATATCCTTGATGGTGTTGTAATAAGGAGTTTGTCTCCTTTGGGATTAGGTGTTGCGTAGTATTGGGTAGTAGTTCCTCCAATGTAATGGAACTCGGTACTTAGCCTAGTATCGGATAAAGGGTAGGCGACGTTGTGGTAGGTGTGGTTCACCTTGGTGTGAAAGAATTCGGTGGTTAGCCTAGTACCGGAAAAAGAGTAGGCGACGTTGTGAAGGCTTCTCCGCCATAAGGAGTTGGTGTCGTGTAGTGATTACGAACTCTCGAATAGGTGACTCGGGGAGTGGAGTAGGGCAAGGAAGGTGTCCTTGTAGCCGAACCACTATAAATACTTGTGTCGTGGTTATGTGCTTCTTACTCTTTATCTTTCATTACACTTTTATATATCTATCTATCAACGTCCAACATACATATCTAAATAGATTGACATAAGTCGATCTAAATATTTTAAAATGAAGTTTTAAATTAGTAAAACTATTCAACCCCCCCCCCCCCCCCCCCCTTTCTAGTTTTCCACACAATGATCAGGTTTAGACGTGAACGACTAAAAGAATTAGGTATAGAGAGTTTGTCGCAAAGTCGCAAAAGAAGGGAGAGGAGTTGTACTGAAATGTTTTTTAGTTCCTTATAAGAACAACGTCTTTCACAACTAGCATTCACATAAATGCCGAAGGGTTACATTGATGCACACTAAAAGAAACATAGTGACAAAATGAATGAAACTAAAAAAGGAAATGAAGAAATACATTTTCATAGAGTGGAAAACCAGTAGTTATCCAATGTATATATATTCAACTACACTTTTCATCGCGTGTGGTTGTCCCCTTACACATACATGTAGATAATAACTAGGTTGATCTGGACCTTGATCAGACATACGTACATTGTGATACATCATACCCTCATGCAAAACTAGCTATAGTTCTTTAATCTTTGACTATTTACCAATTGTCTCCAAATCAATTACCCCACATGTCTGATATCGAAGAAACATTTTATTTCAAACGTCAAAACCAACTATCATGTTAACGATCAACGTATAATTAGATGCTTAAGTATGAACGGACATGTTGAATGTGTATATTATCTACTTGACTGTGTGTTATTTTCAAGTATTTCTTTTAACTTCAAGTTAAATAATTCTCCCAAAGAAAACCCTTTATTTTATGGTAAGTACTACGGAGTATATTTAAACAAATATGCATATTTCTTAAAGCATTTTCATTAAAATATGGATGTGTTCATATCACATGACCGGCCATACACTTTTTTGAGCCATGAGCTTTGATTTGATTCAACATATAAATGAGAAGCTAATTGAGCACACAATAAAACAAGACAACTTTTATCAAGAAAAATAGTTAACTTATATGGATTCGGTCAATCAAAAAGGCTCAACTTTAGCACATCAATTACTATTAGACACACCTTTCAAAAAAAAAATTACTATTAGACATGTGAAAGATTGCTCAATATTTGCAATGATTGCATAAAAAGAGTAGCGACACTTTTATGCATTTACAATACTCATTTTTTGTAACAAAATAAACAAAACCCATATCGAAATACAATTGCGGATGGATTATTTATTTTCAAACAACTATAGCTCGAGTTATATATACAAAACTCTTAGGTTTCAAGAATGGACCTCTTTTACAGGAGGAGGCCGGGCTATATGGGTATATATAGCTAGAGGGACGTCCCCTGATGATGGCCGAATTTTAGTACTTGTTGCGTAAACGTAAATGTACAAAGAACAATTGTATCATTCTTGGGCCACGCTTGACGCGGAGTGCTGTGAAGTTTTTTAGAGCGGTGAGCAATGAGCATTTTAATTTTTAGTGGTCGTTTGATAAAATAGCAGTGAGCTGTGCTATTTTTTAAGAAAGTTAATGTTTGTTTAAGAAGTGATGAGCAAGAAGTTACTACTGTTACTTTTAACAAACACACCTCTGATATAAATGATCACTGTAATTGTCCAAAAATTGATGTCTCAAGATCTTAGCAACATCAATCTGCTTTTAAAAAGGAGTATCATATAGGATGAGTTGTTAAGCCTAACTCTGTCTCAAATTATTGTTCTATTTTTATTTTTGGATTTCTCAAAATAATAGTTTTTTTTTTAAAGTTCTTTTGGTATTTTACTTGCACTTTTGCGTGTTAACCAATCAAAAAAGAGTTTAGTGAGTGATAATAATATTTGATTTGTTAAAAATGTAATTGATCTCACTTATTTTAAACTATATGTTTTTTTGTCTGAAAAAAATAATTTTGGAACGAAAAGAGTTCTTTTAAAAGCTGAGCAAAAGTTATATCTCACCTATTTCGAACCATTTGTCATTTATACAAAGAGATAACAGTATCAAGAATATAGAAACCCCACTTTCCTGTGTGGACACTTCTGTCCCCCTTTCACAGTGATCTATTCAATCAAACTCCAATTTGTTAGATCTTTTTGGGAAAGTGTAATATCTAAATTATAAATCAAACTCCAACTTGTTAGTATATACTGTATTTTTTTTTTTAAAGTTATGTAAAAGATCAATGGTGAACGATCAAAGTTTTTACAGTTTTTCAAGTAAAATTATAAAGGGTTTATAACCTTTTAAATTAGGAAGAATTGCATATATATCCCTGCAAAGCTTAATAATTGCATATATATCCAACCAAAACTCATAATTGCATATATATCTTTCCAAAGCCTTAAAATTGTCATATATATCCAACCAAAACTCATAATTGCATATATATCTTTTCAAAGCCTTAAACTTGTTATATATATATATATCCAAATGATTATTTTAAGTACATTTAATAGAAAAAAATGTCTAAAAATTATAATTGATTTATAAAATAATGACTATTATTATTATTATTATTTTATTATATTTTTTTACAATTACAAAATATATTTTTATTGGTTTGAATTTTATTATTTCATTTGATCTACATATATAGGAGTTTACGTTTAGATAGAATGACAGATGGTGCAGTTGGTATTCTTATTCAAGATTCGTCGATAACGAACACGGTTGAGTAGCCGAACATGGTTGCTCTTTCTTTTCTTAAAAAATGGTTTAAGGATATTTTGTAATTTTTAACAATAGATCAAATGCACCGTCCATCGTTCCATCTAAATGTAAACTCCTATATATATATAGATCAAATGACATAACAAAATTCAAACCAATAAAAAAATATTTTGTAATTGTTAAAAAAAAAGAAAAAAAAGATGTTATAATCGTCATTTTATATATCAATTATAATTAATAGACATTTTTTTCTATTAAATATATATTTAAAATAATCATTTGGATATATATGACAATTTTAAGGCTTTGGAAGGATATATATGCAATTATGAGTTTAGATTGGATATATATGACAATTTTAAGGCTTTGAAAAGATATATATGTAATTATGAGTTTTGGTTGGATATATATGCAATTATGAGGCTTTGAAGGGATATATATGCAATTCCCCTTTTAAATTAAAGCACTATACTTGTCAAGAATGGCAGTTTTGCGTAGCGAACTAAAAAAATAACTCTTTTAGACATTAAAGTTCACATTTTTGTATTTCTTTGAGTATTATGACCATATTATGATCATTTTACCATTTCTAAATTTTTTTCGAAATACTTTTTTTTTCGAAATTTTTTTTCCAAAATTTTTTTTTTGAATTTTTTTTTTTTTGAAATTTCTGAAATTTTTTTTCGAATTTTTTTTTTTGAAATATTTTTCGAATGGTAAAATGGTCATAATACTTAAAGAAAGACAGAAATGTCAACTTTAATGTCTAAAAGAGTTATTTTTTTAGTTCGCTACGCAGAACTGCCAATCTTGACAAGTATAGTGCTTTAAAAGGTTATTAGCTCAATTATAAAATGGAGTTTCATAATAGCTTATGCGGGTTTATTTCTATAAGTTCATTCATCATGATGGTAATCAATTAAAGTTCCATTAATCGTGTATAGTCATGATCAGAAGTCTAGTATGTCGTGGAAATAAAATGGTACGATGAGGAGGAGTCTAGTATGTGATGGAAGATAATTTGCAGTGATTGATATTTCAATTTTCACCTCCGATATGCCAACAATACACTAATATTTGGAGAGTGGAAATGATCAAATGCAAAAAATCTTATGAGAATTATGGAGTATGTCAAACAAGCATTCGGTTTGAAAATAAATTGAAATAAGACAAAACTATATGGAATTGGAGCTCATAGCGAGAAAGTCGAGGTTCTTGCTAACTGAATGGGGTGTTTGGCGGGGAAGATACCATTTACTTTTCTTCGTATTCTAATTGGCTTAAATATGATGTATGATATTGCAGGGGCGTAGCCACGAATTTGTTTATGGGGGGGGGGCAATTTTTTTTTTAAAATACATCAACAAGTGCTAAAAGAACATCAGTAACCTACTAAGTACTAACCATAATTAAAATAAAGTATTAAACCTAAAACATGTAAAGTATAAAATTAAGTTACTAACCTGATTGAATTTGACGAAACTTTGTGTGGACAAGAACTTGGGGTAATGTTGAAGATTGTTTAGCTAATTAGTATTTATATAAGAACTGATATTCAATAATCATTTAAATTGTTTACGAATTAGGATTTCTAGTAGAGATGGGCTAGTATAACTATATTAATTTTTGTGATGGGCCAATAAACATCTAAAGATGGACTAATATATATGTACAAATGCTAAAATTTTGTGGGTGGGCCATGGCCTACCTTGGCCTCTATATACCTACGCCTCTGTGATATTGGTAATCATAACACGTGTAAGTCGAATTCTAGAGAGAGAAAGAGAGAGGAATAGGAATTCTAGTGAGAGAAAATGAAAAAGAAAGTGAAATTAGATTAGAAGCTCCAACCCTCTCCCTAGGTGGAAGAGGGTATATATAGGTCTTACAAAAACGCCCCCAAACGGGCTATAGAGCGGGCATACAGTGGGTAAAGACCCGACCCGACTCCATGGATGATACGATAACTAAATGTTTACTATTAAGACTACGGCCTAACTAATGCTAGATGATACTCGGGGTGACCGAGTCTTTCACATGAATTTTCATATTCCTAACAATCTCCCCCTAAGGGAGGTCACCCCGGAAATTACAATTTAAATGCTAGCATTCTATTACATGACTTTAATTTTCTAGCTCGTAGTCTTTGATTCTTCAAAGTCCGCAGTCTTTGTACTTCCAGTAGTGATCTTTAGATGAATGTTCCTTTAGCTTGGGTGATCTTTGAGCTTTCATCGAGATCATCAGCCACCGTAAATCTCTAAATCATCATTTGTAGAATCGGCTCCATGTGATGTTGTAACCTTCGGATCGACATGCTCACACTTTTCTGGATCATGATATTTTGCATCATAGTTGCGGCAGCAGTGTTGTACGTCTTTCAATTATCATGATTTCTTTGATTATAAGTGTGAAGTGTGAGTATGTGGTTATGAACTGACATCTCATTGGCCATCAACTACAACCGTCGGGGATTCCTGCAAACAACAGTTAGCAATAAAGAAACGGATGTGTCTTTGTTCACTTTCGTTGAATAGGGTTGCAAGAACCACGGTTCCTCGTTGATCAGTATACATACTGCCTGTGATGAGGTAGAATTCCGAAGAATCTCCTTGACGGGGTTTCGCAGCTGTACCAGCCGTTCTCAAACCGGATCATCTCAAAGTAGACAATACTAAGTGAGTGAACCATCGAATTGGGATTCACTAATTAATTAGAAATTGATTTGAAAAACAGTCTCGTATTGCTGGATAAAGAGATTTTGCAATACGACAAAAGTTTTATGAGCAACATCAAGTTTCAATCACAAATACTTTTGTTTGAGAATTTATACACAGTCGATGTCCTCGAAAACAATTATTGAGCACACCGAAGGGTTTTCCAAAAGCATCCGTCAATTCATTTACTAGAATAAGGTTGATTTAAATGCGAATCGCCCCATCGTTGTTTTTCAGTTGTCACAAGTTTGATCCATGAATTATCTCACATGTCACCCACCAAGAGCTTGTTTGATGTTGGCTCTAGAAGGATTTTCATCTTCATTGTGAATACTTTACGTATCACTCGGATGTTCTGGTAATACCACGAGGATAATGCGTAAGACTCTTAATGTATATTTTTCTTGCTTTTCACGGTGTATGAAATAGCAAGCACATTAGAAGTGTGTCCTAATGAGATTTATGGATGATCTCTTGGCTCTAGACTCAATGGTGCACTTTGGTTTTCCTGTGCGGAGACTAAGGAAGGGTCTCCTGCTTTAATATTTACCAATTTCTAACAGAAAGGTCGATAGATTACACCGGTTCCCCGTGAGAATGAAGCAAGTCCTTTTAAGAGAACTTGAGTGGCTAGAAGATTTAGTGCAGTGCGTCACTGGGCCCATGACGTCTTGTCTTCAATACCGGCATTACCTTGGTAACCACCAGTAGCATATGAATTGAACCCGGTTTCTGCCCTAAGGTTGAATATTTGGAGGGCTATTTCTTTTCACCCTTTCTCTTTATATTTCTTTTTCATTTTTCAACCCCTTCAGCTCTTACCGAGACTTCATCACTAGTACCTTGTTGGGTTTGTTCCAGTACTAGCTCCATCTCAGTCGGCACTCTTCCCTTATTCTCACTTTTCTCCTTTTTTAATCATACCTAAGGACTTCTACACTAACTAGTGGATTGTCCCTGGGTAGATCCCTCCGGCTCTAGCAAGATCGTGGGAACGAATACCTAACTTTACCATCCTTATAACTCCAATAAAGTAAATGCAAGGTCAGTCATGTGGTATTGTTCTCTCCGCCTTAAAATCAATTGAAAATCAATCAAGGTACTTGTGATAAAATATCAAAGCATTTGTACCTCAATTGTTTTTTATCTTTCAGAAATGCACCCCCTCAACATGTGTGTTAATACAAATAAATCGTAAAAACGTTTATTTATATTTAGCGATCTCTTAGTGTTTTGTTGATTACAAATATAAAGTTATCATAAGTAAAATTATAAGGATACATGTTATTTTTGTAAAGCATTTACATATATAGTTATTTAATATAAATTGTTGTAATAATTCATTTATTGTAATAGTTTATTAGGATGGGTAAAAACCATAACCCATGACCCATACCCATAGAGCATATCCATAACCCATGGAGCTAACCCATGACCCATTGACTAGATGCATTGCATCTTCTAGATACATTGTATCTATTTGGATACCCATGGTCTAAAGTCTATGACTCATGACCCATGATCGATGACCCATAACCCATTTAGGGGGAGCGTCCTACGGATCCCTCAGTTTACACTGGACGGATCCCCCATGTAAGGGATCTGTGGGATCTGTGCAACAGTAGTGATTTTTTTGCCTATAAATAGTGAGTCATTTCTTCATTGTAACTCACCCTTCTTCTTACAAACTCTCTCATATATTCTTTCATTCTTCTCATCTCAGATCTCTTGATCTAGATAGTAGTTCTTCTTTCTTTTGTTGTGATTCTCATATAGGTCTTTCTCTAAGGTGAGATCACGAGATTCTACAAGTCATCCAAGCAAGGGGTCCTTGATTGATTTGTTCCTCCACAAGATTTCTGTAGCAAAGATCTTGTATTTCATATTTCAAATAGTTGTGTTATAATTGTGTTGGTTTGATCCTCCATGTTAAGGACTCGGTATTTAGCTTTGTACCGGAAAAAGTGTAAGCGACGTTGTGAAGGCTTCTCCGCCAAGTTGAAGGAGTTTGTTGACATAGTGCTTGAACTCTCGAGTAGGTGACTCGGGGAGTGGAGTAGGGCAAGGAAGGTGTCCTTGTAACCGAACCACTATAAATCGGTTGTGTCATTTTTATCCTTTACTTTACTTGCTTTCTTTACTTGCATTACTTATAGATCTATACTTTCTATCCATCCATACGATTTCACATAACATCGAATCTAAAGTTTTTGAAACTAAATTTAAAATCGACAAAACTATTCAACCCCCCTTTTAGTTTTCCACAATGTGCATCGGTATTTGAAATTGTTTAGCACATGGAGGGAGGAGTGCTTGGTTGAGTCTTAAATAAACACACATGTTTTATCAAATTTTAATATTTAAATCACATTCTCTCCCCCGATAAAAAATTTCAAACCTTTTGGGATTTGTGATCTCAATTGATTTAAATAAGTTAGAAAATTTGGGAGAAAATGTGGTCTGATTTAATATATACTGATAGAGAAACATTATAATGCTCCCCCTCAATCTATGAGGGAGACTGTTAGTGTCAGGTATGATAAGTTTGAAAGATTTTTGAATATTTTAAAAAATCATACACTGACACATAACAACAAATATTGATTCACTATTTGTAATGTACAAAGAGAGAGACTCGTTTGATGATATAAAATTTGAAATCACTCTCCCGCTCAATCGATGACCCGTGTTCTATTAAAAGAGTTGTAGTCATTGATTGAGTGACAAATTTTATGAAAAATTTAAGACTGAATGATTTTCAAAAAAATTTAAGACCGATTGATTTTCAAACTATATGTTACGACCATGTGAGACACAAATACTCTCTTGAAGAATCATAGACGAAAAAATATTTGTATAGGAACAACCGTCTTTTTGGCGACGTGCTTTCCTTATTTTGAAAAGCGGGTTGCATATCTGAAATAATAGCAAGCTATTTAGTTTAAGCGCGGGTTACAGTTTGAAATAACTACAAGCCATTTAGGCATGTTTTGAAAACTTTTTGAACTTCTGTTCGAACTTCATTTAAAGACCCGTGTCATTATTGAATGACATTTATAGGTATCGATACTAGAAGACATGCCTTCATTTAAAGAGAAAGTGAAAGCAGATTAGAAGCTCCAACCCCCTCCCTAGGTGGAAGAGGGTATATATAGGTCTTACAAAAATGCCCCCAAACGGGCTATGGAGCAGGCATACAGTGGGTAAAGACCCGACCCGACTCCATAGATGATACAATAAGTAATAACTAAATGTTTACTATTAAGACTACGACCTAACTAATGCTAGATGATACTCGGGGTGGCCTAGTCTTTCACATGAATTTTTATATTCCTAACATATGAAAAAGGTTGATAGTTGGAAGCTTATTGTGGAAAAGTTCAAGAAAAAATTAGAAAATTGGAAAACAAAGTTGATCTCGTATGATGAAAGATTAACGTTTGATCAAGTCGGTACTCGGTAGTTTAGCCCTCTATCGGATTTGACTTCCAATTTATCACAACTTGACTAACCAATCATATTAGACCTTCAAATATATAAAAGTATTGGTCAAACTATTTCAAAATGATATTCATTAAAATACGTAAAAACCAGTTTTGGGGTGTTTCATACAAGACATAAAATTTCACTATAGTAAAGATAAAGCTTTTCATATATTTAAAATATCTCTACTGCATATAAAAAGTGTATAATTGCGTTTAAAACTCTTAAAATAAGAAAAGTATTATTACTCATATACACTCAGTCTCAGCTAGTATCATCTCTATTTCTACCCCACACAAAGAGAAAAAAAATATTGAATTACTAATATGCCCTTATGTCTTGTCACAAATGTTTTCATATAATGTGTTTCTAAAAGTGATGTTGTTTCTAAGACTAATATTGTTTCTAAAATTACTTAATTTGTACTATTTTTTTCATTTTTACATATTCATCTTAACCCCGATCACATTTCAAATATGATTTGTTAAACTGAAACTCGTATAATGTTATTGTCATCTCTGATGACATGAAGATTTGCAAACGTCAAATGCTAAATGTTATCGCTATGTACGGATACTCGTCTAGTTTTCTTGAACCACCCATCGTAGATGTGTAAGTATGAGTATAAACTTGCCATCGTTTTAATTTTTCTTAATTAAGTTCGCAACTTCCTTAAAAGAATATACATTTTAAAATTTATCTATTGCTAGGATACAATAAGTAAGATTACATTAAAGAGCTAGGTGTAGGAAGCTCCTAATAAGAGTTATTGGTTGCCACTTCAGTATAGACCAAATAGCACCACTATAAGTAAAACATCCTCCCTAGCTATAACTGTTAGAGTTCCATAACACGCAATCAAAAATACCTTACTCACTTACAAAAAAAATCCAACGACGTTCGTGAATTACCCAGCGAGAAACCCAACAGCGAACGAATGACACTAATGATAGTGCAAACCGGTGACACCATTGGGGAAAACAAACCTAATGACATCATGTTGGTGATGTGCGCCGTGCACTCTTAATGTGAAGTTTATGAATTAGTTTATAATTTAAGTATAAGATTAGTGTCAAGCATATCATTCTAAGCTTAAAATATTTGTACAAGAGGAAGCATCGGAGTATATTTTTAACTATTTATATTTTTCTAATAGTTAAAAGGTTTATGCTAGATTTAGAATTTAAATTTACATAACAATTAACATGACCTTAAACCTTATGACACCCAATTCGAATAGGGTGTGGGTCATCAACATAAACTCATACCTTATGTGAATTAAATAAGCAAAAATACCGACAAGGAAATCCCAAAATTGATGACCATTTAGAGTTGAAATAGTATGACCATTGTATTACCTTATTGGAAATCGACATGAGGTAGGCCCGAAACCTCATTTATGTGTATATATAGGTCTCCATATCCACCTCTAAGTTGCAAGCTCTCTTCTTTCATTTACTCCAAATATTTTGAAGACAACATGAAGACTTCCATGTTGTACATTCTCTTAGTTGTCTCCTTTGTCCTTGTTGAAGCTCAAGGTATGTTTAATTTCAACAAACACAGTCATATGTATGATATGTGTACATGTTTCAACATATAAAGTTCTTTCTTATCTTCCTAAGCTGAATGTCATAAAATATTATTGGATGGTTGCGGTATCGAAAAAATTGAGTCTATTTACATGTTTACCACAACTAGTGTGTTAGCCCTAAGACAGTATATATACTAGTTTGATACTTAGGGATGCAGGTTTTAAATTTTGTGCTTAATTAGTTTGTTTAACCGAAAATGATGTCCATGTGTGACTCTTGAATTGCTATCAAATGTCTTTGGAATAGTTCTGGCCTTTTCTTGTAGGGAAAAGTCTATAATTCCTCAATATAAACATCATGATGCCCTATTTTCTCAGTTTATAAGGTGCAATGAATTTTAAGCATGTTTCATATTTGGTAATATAGCATTTGTTATGTGGTTTTTGGGGTTAAGTTGAAATGGAAATTTTTATGCAAAAAGGGGTTGATAGAAAAAGTACATGAATTAGTCCCTCCTATATCTTTATCAAGACTGATGTCTCAAAAATCTGTAAAGCAAAATTTTAAAGTACTTTACTTGATATCAAGATCTATAAAACGTACTCAAACTAACATATTAGGGTGTGCATCAACTTGCTAGTAACGAGCCTACAACTCTACACATAATTAGCCTTTAAGACATGGATATTTAGATCTAACTATGTTTTTACATTCAATGTTATAAAGGTATAAGACAAGAAAAACGACTTGGTACTACATCAGCTAGAAGCCATCAAGAACTCGTCACCAAGGTTAGTATATTAATTTCCTTATGATTTTATGCTAAAGATTTACATCTATTCCAACTTGCATATATTTCTGATTTTGTTTCGATTATCCCAGCGTTCATCAAGTGATCAAGGTGACGAATATTCATCCTTGGCTACGGAGCTATCATCAGGTACCATCATACAGAAGAGAAGATTACGTTCTCATGGTCACTCGTTACCTACGATTCATGAAGATTACTATGGCCCAAGACACCACCTACCTAGACACCATTAAAACCCTAGAATATAATTTATTATTTTGTTGAAGCTAAGCTTAACTGTGGTATCTAGAGATCTACAAACCTAATTATACAATGACCTAGTTGTATCAAATCATCTAACTATCAGAAGGATAAGCTAAGTAATATCTAAGCGCGCATGAGTGAGCTAGCTAGCCATGTTGGCTTACTCGTAGTCGCTAGATTTACCCATTTTTTATGGAGTAAGCATTCAATATAAACCTTATATGTTAGTGAGAGGTTCGATCTTGCAGACAGAGAAATTTTGTGTAAAATCGTTTCGAATTTAATCAAACGCTTGAAGCTCCAATCTATATCTATATGATTTAAGTGTTACTCCGTATATGTGAAAGATGTTACTTTCTGTTTTTTTTTTCTTTTCTTTTCTTTTTTTTTTTTAAAAAAAAATTCCCCAACATACTAGCTAAAAACACTTTAGCTAAATGAATGAAATATTTGTGGTTTGTTTTGTGAGTCATACCCATCTTATAAATCGAAGGTATAGGAATTTTTTATATGATCTTAAAATCTTTGAGAATCTGTATTCCAAAATTAGTTACTAAATCATTTGTAACTAAATTTCTAACAATTATATAAAATGCCCATTTGTAATATTGTATGTTTACTCCATACGTTTTTTCTTGCTTTTTTCATTTGCAGGAATAAACAGAAAACTTATGACAAAAATAGTACCTTCAAGTTCTACTGCCACCAATAAAAAGGTTGGTTTGTCTTCTATATACGAACCACAATAACTAAAAAGAATCAAAGATTCTCGAGTTCGTAATATCTTTCCTCCTGTACAGGACCCAGGATTAGACCAAAAGTTTACTCATGGACTAGTTGGAAAGGAAGAGTTATTCCATACCACGTCGGTATCGGGCAATTCAAAAGACGGGAGGAAGGAAATCGTCTCAGAACAATACACGAATGTTATAGACATAACAACTATGGATTATACACCGGCCAAGAAAAAACCTCCGATACACAATTAAATCCAAGGAAAATTACATCAATTAAAGCATATAGTGATACAAGAGTCCAACTCGAAACCTATATATAGCTAAGAAATAAACGAGCTCAGCCGCTTAAATTCAATAAGTTCAAGTAATTTATAAATGTTTGAGTATGTTCTACTTGTATATATAGTACGAGGTTAATTTCGAATGTATTATGATATTATATCTGAAGATTTTGTAACATGTATATATGAACATGCATTTTCTATACTAAATGAGTCTTAAAATATCACATTCTGTTTTTATTAGTTTATGCGATCTCTTGTTTGAAAATGAGTAAATCATATCTATACATCTACACTATATTATAATGCATGTAAAAGTTAAATCTCATTCCAATTTTAACAAATTTCAAGCTTAACTCCTAACCGCTAAAAATTAAGATAAGGAGCTCCAATTATAAAGTGATATATGTCATTTCTCAACTTTTATTTTCAAATTGAAATATCTTTTTATCTATTTAATTTTTTTATAATATAATTTCACCATATTTTTTAATATTTTGTGCTCTTTAATTCAACATCCATTCTGATATATTTTTATTAGTTTTTAGTTTTTATATTTTTAGTGGGTTTATTTTATTTTAATTCAGATTTTTACAACTTTAACCTTTAGTTCAATCAATACAATTTTGATTCGTCAAAATCATATACTTTTGGGGGGAGTGTTTAACAGGTAAGAGATTGCGAGGGTATTTCTATATGCGGGAAATTATGATGTCACAGGAAAGCTACGGGAAAGCTACGACGTAACCCAAACAAAAACATACAACTAACACATATACATTCGGAGTGTTGTGAAACGAATTCACTAAACATGTAGCAAACACATATAACTATACTTATCGCCGCCGCTGTGCGCGGGTATCCAACTATCTATACTTACTATATAAAGCATTTAAGTTGTGGGCTCCACAAAAAAATAAGATAAGGAGCTCTAATCATTGAGTGACATGTGTCATTTTTATAACTAAAAAATAACAAAAATGAAAGAGCTCTAACAAACTAAAATAAGGAGCTCCAATAATGGGGTGACACATGTCACTTCTTAACTAATTAATCACCTTTATTTTTAAATTGAAATATCTTTTAATTAGTTTAAATTTTTTATGATCTAATTTCACCATATTTTTTAAAATTTTGTGCTCTTAAGTTCAACATCCATTTTGATATATTTTTATGAGCTTTTAGTTTTTACATTTTTAGTAGGTTTATTTTATTTTGATTCAAATTTTTATAATTTAGTCGACTTCTCTCTGGCGATTTACAAAACCTAATAACCCTAATCGTTTTTTTTTCAAATCGAACCTACCTTGTGATTCTTTGCTTCTAACTGATTTCGTTATTAACTAACATCCTTGTTATTTGATTCGTGATTGGTTTTGAGCAGCGCTCCTCTTGTTGGTTCTGTTTTTGGCGATTCAATATTTTTTAGGGTTTGGGTAAATCGTTTTGTTCATAACCTGATTTGGATTGCGTAACCATGGGAGCAGGTTAGTTATTGATCGTGGTGTGTTTAAACCCTAACTTTTAGTTAGGGTTTGATTGGTAGTCGATTGTTCTTTCAGTTGCTGCTGTGGTTATCGATTTTGTTTGGAATTGTTTGTGGGGTGTAGAGAGATGGAAAAGGGGTTTCTTGATAAAGGTGGTTCTTCGGTGAAGGCTTCTAAAACATCTACCAACTTGGCCGATCAAGTTGGTGTAAACACGGACACGAACTCGTATCAAAGGGTTGATATTCAGGAGTTGAAAGCTAGGTTAAAACGTCTCCAAGGTGAACGTGGTTTAGAGGGTGACTCTGCTGATCCTGAGGTGCGTAAAGCTGCTAGGGTTGGTCTTAACGCTAGCACGCATGATGTTCATTCGGATTCTATTTGGGGTAAAATTAATCTGGAAAATACAAGTTATAGGAATACGTCTATGGGTGGTTTGGATTCGAGCACTAAAGTTTCTTCGCCTTATGCTGCTGATGTGTTGAATTCTGGTCCTAACATGGTGAAAGCTTCTACTTCAGGTCCTAACGTTGAAACTAACGAAGTAAGGTCATTTGCTAATGTATTAAATCCGGAACGTGTCTCTAGGAAAGTGAATTTTCGTGCCTTGGTGAATGAGACGCGAATTGAAAATCATGATACGGTGCTTCCAAAGGCTGCTATGGAAGGTGTATTCGACCGTTATGAAAATACACTTGTTGGCTTCTTTGTTGGCAAGAATGTTGCTTTTCATTTGGTTCTGAACTACGTCACCAATACATGGGGTAAGTTTGGTTTTAAGAAACTAATAAAGAATGATGATGGTGTTTTCCTCTTCAAATTCGATTCTAAAGAGGGTGTTGAGAGTGTTCTTCAACGGGGCCCTTGGATTATTCGCAATTCTCCTCTCATTCTCACTAAATGGACTCCTGATGTGCTATTGTCTAAAAGTGAGGTAACTAGAGTTCCCGTTTGGATTAAATTGCATAATGTGCCATTACTTGCATACTCGGAAGATGGGTTGAGCTTAATTGCTACTCAGGTGGGTAAGCCGATTATGCTAGATGCTTTTACTAGCTCCATGGTGTTGATTCATGGGGTCGCATTAGTTTTGCACGTGCTCTTGTGGAATTATCATCTGAATTTGAGCTTAAACATGTGGTGACTATGGCGATCCCTAATAAGGATGATACTGGTTTTACTACGGCAAGTATAAAGGTGGAATATGAATGGAAGCCGCCACACTGTGTGGAATGTAAAGTGTTTGGGCATGATACTGCTTGTTGTCCTAAGAGTATTAAGGAGCATAATGATACTCCTCCCAGCTCAAATGTGGACGAAACTGATGATGGTTTTAAGGTGGTGCAGAATCGGAAAGCCAAACCTAAAGGTACGAAGATGACTGGTGGTATTAATATGGGTAAGGGTCCTAGATTTGCACCTAGGAAGCAGGTATATGTTGCAAAGACGAAGACACCGGCAGCTGCTAGTGGTAATGCTAAAGATACACCGATTACTACGTCTAACGCTTTTGGGACTCTTGAGGTGGAAGATGATTGTACTGTGGATGATTCTTCTACTAACAAGGACATGACTGGGACGTCTTCTGGCACTAATAAGGAAACAGGTATTGATGGATCTCGGGGGGAGGACTCTCGTATTGTTATTGGTGAGGCGTCTAAGCCTCCGGAGACTGGGACTTCTTCTGCGGCCAAGCTTGTGAGTGATTCAATGGGAACAATGTATGGTGGTTCTACTCCCATAGCTGAGAAGATTGGTAAGCTTGAAAAGCTAATTATTGATGGGAAAGCTACTCTCGTGGATGATGATGGTCTTCCTATTCCGTCTACCTCTTCTACTAAGAGAGTTAACCCTTTTTCTAAAGTGGGAGAGATTGTGGTGTCTGATTCTGAAGATGAGGTTGTTGCTAACCCATTTGATGAGTCTGCTAATATTTTTGGTGGGGGCCAAGAATTTGAAGATGAGTATGATGACTATGACTTTGATGACTATGCGAAACAGGTTCGTGATCTTCCAGGGAATTTGGATTCCTTTAATGCCATGTATGGCACAACGTTTCAAGGTCCTAGGAAGTAATGTTAGTGTTGTGTCATATAATATCATTTGAGTAGTGGTTTGTTTTCTTATTTAGAGAATTGGAAGTATCTTGTTATGTAAGCTTTTTGCCTATGTAACGGGCTGAGATATGGGATTTCACTCATCTCCATTGTACTTAAACGTTTATTTGGTTAATATATTTACCAGGGTGCAGGATTACTCCCCTTTACCAAAAATTTTTTTTTATAATTTTAACCTTTATTTCAATCAATACAAACTTTATTTATCAAAATCATTTACTTTTGGAAAAGTATTTGACGGGTAGGAGATTATGAAGGTCTTTTTATATGCGGGAATAATGATGTCACGGGAAAGATACGGAAAACCCAAACAAACACATACAAATAACACATATACATTTGGAGTGTTGTGAAATGAATTCACTAAGCGGGTAGGGAATTGCGAGGAGAGTTGGGTTAGCCATTCATTTACTATATTTATCGCCGCCGCTGTGCGCGGGTATCCAACTAGTACTATATAAAGCATTTAAGTTGTGGGCTCCACAAAAAATTAAGATAAGGAGCTCCAATCATTGAGTAACATTTGTCACTTCTCTAACTAAAAAATAACAAAAAGAGATGAGCTCTAACAAACTAAAATAAAGAGCTCTAATAATGAGGTGACACATGTCACTTCTTAACTAATTAATCACCTTTATTTTTAAATTTAAATGTCTTTTAATTCGTTTAATTTTTTTATGATCTAATTTCACCATATTTTTAAAATTTTGTGCTCTTTAATTTAACATCCATTTTGATATATTTTTATGAGTTTTTAGTTTTTACATTTTTAGTAGGTTTATTTTATTTTGATTCAAATTTTTATAACTTTAACGTTTATTTCAATCAATACAAACTTTATTTATCAAAATCATTTACTTTTTTGGTAAAGTGTTTGACGGGAAAGAGATTGTGAAGGTCTTTTTATATGCGGGAATAATGATGTCGCGGGAAAGATACGGAAAACCCAAACAAACACATACAACTAACACATATACATTTGGAGTGTTGTGAAATGAATTCACTAAGCGGGTAGGGAATTGCGAGGAGAGTTGGGTTAGCAATTCATTTACTATATTTATTATATAATTATATTTATCGCCGCCGCTGTGCGCGGGTAACCAACTAGTACAATAAAAACACCCTGGTCTCCATCTGGTTTTAGATATAACCATCCCTAAATATATTGTCATTAGTTCACCAATGGATCATTAATCCAATGATTGAAGCACTTGTGCTTGAGTCAATAGACCCAAGTTCAAGTCTCATCCTTGGCATTTGCTTCATATATGTACCCACCTCCGCAAAACCTATGGGCACACTAGAGAGCTTTGTGGAATAAGAGCTCAGGGGTCCGAGTCTTGGCACGTGCTCACTCCATTTGGTGCCCCACTAGGC
Organism: Chrysanthemum seticuspe; assembly: GCA_019973895.1. Lineage (NCBI taxonomy): Eukaryota > Viridiplantae > Streptophyta > Magnoliopsida > Asterales > Asteraceae > Chrysanthemum > Chrysanthemum seticuspe. The sequence goes on from BPTQ01000005.1 coordinate 37,106,752, forward strand.
CAGGAGAGTTGCCGGAGCTATTCCTTGTGGGGTGGACAATGGCTGGTGTCACACCCTCGCCGGAGGCGGAAACACGAGGTGTAACGGAAGGGAACATAAGCACAAGATAATAGAACATACCAACATTAATATTTAAAAGAAAGAGTACACCATTACAATACCAGTTTAGCCGTCATCAGCAAATATATTACAAAGTTTAGATTCCAAAATATTTCATTCTAGTACATAACGATTTGTAGTGACAAGTAAAAACTTCATTATGCAAGACCTGGTAGAAAAGCTTACTAACGATCACCTGAAATGCATGAGAGAAAAACGGGTCAACTATGGAAATAGTTGGTGAGTAAACATGTTTAGTAAAAAAAAAATAAGAAAACTCGTAAGTGAGAAAGTCAAAGGTTTCGGTCATCAAAAATAGTCCACAAAGCAAAGGCATCGTAAATCCACTCAGTTCCAAGTTCCGCCCATACAAAACTTGCAACATGTGTGTTCACAACCCATTGCACCAAATATAGCGTATCAAGTAGTCAAGTATAAGTGATCATAATGGTTCATAATATAGTACCACGCATATAATAATTCAGGGGTGCTCCGAACATGGGAGACTTTGCACTGCTCCAACAAGGGAGACTTTGTAATGATGCTTCTGATGAAACCAAATTATGCTGGGTGCCACTACACAAAGTTATGTTGGGTGCCCCTTCCCAAAGATATACTGGGTGCCTCTTCCCAAAGATATACTGGGTGCCTCTTCCCAAAGATATACTCCGAACGTAGGAGACTTTATAGTGATGCTCCGAACATGGGAGACTTTATAGTGATGCTCCGAACATGGGAGACTTTAGGTCAAGGTCATAACACGTCCGGTTTAATAAGTTCAAACAAGTCCTAAGTTCGTATTTAAGTTCGAGGGTTCCGTTCAAAAGTTCGTAATTAAGTTCAAAGATTTAAGTCGAGTTCAAAAGTTCAGAACAGTCAAAGAGCTCGAATAATATCCAAAGGTTCAAGATAGTCGAAGCGTTCAAAATCACGTCAAACAAGTTTAAAATATATCAAAAGGGTCCTTGTACAAGTTAAAAGAGTTTAACTATATGTCAAAAGGTTCATATCAAGCCCAAAGTGTTCACTTATATGTTAAAGGGTCCGAATCAATTTAAAAGAGCTCAAATATACATGTCGAAGGGTTCAAAATCAAGGAAAGTGATTCAAATAATAGCGTTCATAACATAGTGATCAATTTAGTTCAGGCATAATCTATTTACGCGCACATAGAGTGAAACAAAAGATATTTAAGTTCATATAAGTGTAAAGTAAAAGCAAGTAGTTGCGCATGTATCTCCCCCAAAGAGTTTATAAAACAATTAAACGAGTAAAAGTGGGGCTACGAACTCACGGAAATCCTTAAAAGTTTAGAGTACTTGTGAAAGTAAATGAAAGTAGTTGTATGATGTATTGTTCGTACATTCGCATTGTTAGTCTCCTATTAGTAGGTAGTATGGATAGCGCTATTAGAGGTCGGCCAACCTCTCGTCCACTATGTTACGGGACGCATATTATTTATTCTAGGGGCTTTGCCTGGCATACATTATTATATACGTGGTACTATATTGTGGACTATTCTATATGACCAAAAACTTTTCCTTTGCTGCATTAACATTCTTTAAAGGCTTTACAATTCAACCAAACTCTATGAACTCACTCAACCATTGTGTTGACACTTTTAGCATGTTTTATCTCAGGTATCTAAGGCATTCACTTATATTTCAAAACCACCCAAGTGGCCAAGTAGCTAGCTAGTTGAATCTGAAGCCTCCTTCCCGGAATCCCATATTAGATCATGACTAGCTTAGTTCGCCCAATTTTCCAAGTAGCCATTCATACAACTTCTTCCTAGGAGCTTTTCCACCACTAAACTTACGAGCAGTTTATCTTAAGCCTTTAGATCGACAGGTTTTTGAACTTCGCTTGGGCCAACTAACCTAGTCATCTATTATCCCACACGTTCACAGTTGATTGGCCACTAACTGTATGTACGTACATCTAATTAAGTGCATGTACGTACATCTAAAGAACATTATGCGGGGTTTGGGTATTTAGGGGACGTTCAAGTACAATCCCGAAGGGGTTTTTGTATTTTTAATAAACCTCAAAAATGAGTTTAGAAACATGTTTTGTGGACCATCAAACACTTGACAGGGGGTTAAGCTAAGAGCTTTCTGTTCATTCAAAGTTAAGAATATACGTTTTCACGAAAAAAAAACATTGCTCAATACACCTCTTAATTACAGGGATAAGGATCCTCTCATGTTCATTTGAACATGAGAGGTAATGTTGTGCTTTATATGATTGTACGTTTGAATTAAAATAACATAAATGTCTTGCAATGATTACAATATACAATTATAACAAACACAACATTACCTCTCATGTTCATTTATCCTTATCCTAATTACAGTATTACTGAATATAATATCTTACAATGAGCTCTCTAAGAAATCAATTTTGAGTTTGAGTTCACATTTCCCCGAAGAACTAAAACACCAGGTTTTAAGTATACATCTTTGTAAGATAAATTAATACATTTATTTGAATCTAAGCTTAACTGTGATCAGAATAAACTTGATCCTTCAATTCATTACTTGAAAAGGCAAAAACTAGACCAACCGTTTTTGGCGTTAGGTTCCAGTTCTCTATTCCAAACAAGACCATATAGAACCAGGTTATTCAAAGAAACTAGAATAAAACGTCGAACCGGATGAATCTCCTAATCGTAGAGTGACTAAATTAAGTCTCTATAATCCAATGAAATCTGGTAGTGACCCTTCTAAGAGCGTTAAGGCATTAGATTATTATGGCAATAGTGACGCATCACATGTTTTGATTATACTGTATTTAGTAATCAAATAGCCCACAGGCCCATAGGAGGACGAGTTTATCTATAATGAAAAAAAAACCCTAACTTAAACCTTAACTTTAGAGTATAGATGAATCGATCGATGAAAGAAGAAGAAGAAGAAATGGAGCAATCACGAATAATAAGATATCGATTCACGTCTAGTTGATTGGCCACTAACTGTATGTACGTTCACAGTTGATTGGCCAGCAAGTTAACAATGTGATGATGTACAATCAAGTATTTGGTAGTAACAAAATCCATAGAAATAGTTACTTGTAGTAAGAGAGTGCATAGTCACGAGGAAAAGAATATATCAAATCAGGTTTGTTAGGTCACTAGTTTTACAACACAAGCTTCAATGAAAGAGATAGAGAAGAGAAGAGAGGCGGATGAACAACTATCAAACACACATACACGTATAAATGAAGAAGAGTTAGGCGTAGAGCATGAATGAAAGATAATTTGAACAACCAACCCTCAAGTGAGGGTTATTACATAGTATTTATAGGAGGGAAGCTAGGGCAACACTTCCTAGTCCCTTCCTTTCTCCTATGGGCTTGGGCCTAAGCTCATGGGCCTTCTACATAAGCTTAAGCTAGTAACAAACATAAAGGCCATAATTAAGCTAACTATTACATATGAATTACTAACACTTGATTTAGGTTTAGGAGTGATTCCAACAATCTCCCCCTAAGTGTTGGTGATGAATGAATATGAATGGTGAAGGCTTTGATGTAATAGTAGCTTTGACGTCTTCTGACATTCTTCTTTCTTGTGAGAAGAATTGCCTTGATTCGAACAATCTCCCCAGTGTAGAGAAATTGTTTTTCTTAAAGCAGTTTTGCTTTGACGTCATCTTTATCTTTGTTCTTTGTGATGGTAGTGATAGTATGTTGTAGTCTGCATCAAGTCTGCCTCAGGTCTGCTTCGCTGCTCCAGTGTCTCCACGTCATTCTTCAACATGCTCACACGCTCTTTAACGTTTGATAACAATGTTGACGAAGTTCTTTAAGTCTTTAACTTTGTAGATTCTTTGAATTGACGAAGAATATTCTGACTTTTGTGTTGCTTTTGGATAGAACTTCCATTAGAGATGATGTTGGCATGAACATGTGAAGAATCTGCACGATCATTCCGCTCCAGAGCTTCCATAAGAAGAAAACATGAAAACGGTTAGTAATAAGCGGATTCCGGCACTTACAAGTTTGAACTTCGAGAGTGTTAACAGCATAGTGTGAAAACACAACTCTAATTCTTACAAAGGCCGTTCCTGAACTGGAGTCCCACAAGTGAGATAACGCGATGTACCGAAGTACACCTACAGTTCAGATGAGTCGCAGAGGTACACCGAAACGTCACCTCACGACTGTAGACCGTTTGAGACACACTAAGCATAATCCACGGGGAGTTACCGAAGTGACCTGCTGTCAGGGCTGTTTGATGTTGACCCTGGCAGGAGTTTCCATTCAATCACTGAGGATCACAGATGTGAACCTCTCATAAATGTTCTCGACAGATTGCAAATATCTGTGAAGGACTCGATAACGTACCACTGATGTTCTTATTGTTGAACATCAAGTGATGAAATGTCAAGTGTACCTAAGAGATCTTTTGATGAATCTCGTGGCTCTAGACTCAATAGTGCGTTTTGGTTTTCTTGAGCGGAGACTAGGGAGAGGGTCTCCTTCTTCAATACCAGCGATCTCTAAGAGAAAGCCAATAGTTTACGTAGGGTTCCCTGTGAGAATGAAACAAGCTTCTTTTGAGAGAAACTTGAGTGGCTAAGAAGGTTTAGTGCATGCGTCACTGGGTCCATGACGGCTTTTAATCTTCAATACCGGCGTCACTAAGTGACAACCAGTAGCATATGAATTGAACCCGGTGTCTGCCCTAAGTTGAATAATTTTGAGGGCTATTTCTTTTCACCCTTTTCTTTGCATTTCTTTTTAATATTCAACTCCTTCTTTCTCCGATTCTCATTTTCTCCTTTTTATAATCGTACCTAAGGACTTCTATGTACTAACTATTTGTGATGTCCTTGGGTAGATCCCTCTTGCTCTGGCGGATCATAGGACGGTTATTCCTAACCTTAGTCACCTTATAACTCCATGACTAACCTATGTTGCCATAAAACCAATTTTCAAGAAAATCTCTCACTGCGGTTATGATTGTAAAACATTTTGTACCACAGTAAGAGTTTGATCTTTTGCAGAAATACTCCCCCTCCACATGTGCTTAAGAGTTTTTACGGAAATCTGCACAGTGAGGAAAGAGCGCGCACTTTATGAATTGATCAACTCAAGATAGACAATTCCCCGAGGGACACGGTTACGTTGCATAGTTAAAGAGATACATTGTCAGCTTTTAGGTGACAACTAGCTCTAATAACTACCTTGAAGGTGTGGACAAACCTCGAAAGGTTGTCAAACCCGTCAAAGTTCATGTCTATCCAGAGCTTCTCGAATAGGTACAATTTACTTGGATAAGTCTTTGGAAGACAAATCTTTTCAATGTAAGACTGTTAGATCCCGTCAATTCATGGGTTGAAGTCTTTTCACACGAGGATTCAACTAGCAAAACACAACATATTTCTTATCACATATTTTCTCCCCCTAAAAAATGGCATATAAATATTTTTTTTGAAGAAATGTTGAGAATAAATATGACCATTTCGAGTGTTGCGGGAAGATGACCACTATGAACAATTTGTGAACAAAGTTTTAATTTAAGTACTCCCCCTTAACAAGTGATATAAACGGTTGAGGTTTTGAAAATCATACGGGAAAGTACTTGTTCTTTTGAGCAAAAACCTTGAAAAATGAAAGGTTTGATACGTTTTACTCAAAAGTAAGAAGCTTTCGCTCCTTTTATAAGGATTGTGGCACTGAAGCGTACCACAGGGTCCTTTCTTGACAAGAACGGGTTGTACACTGTTATGTGTGCACAAGCCATAGACATAAGTAAATCACACATCCAAAATATTATAAAATAGAAGCAGTTCAAGGGGTACCAGGAAGTCCATCAATGTTACCAGGAATGCGAACTGGGCGTTGATAGCAGGCGAGAGAAATCCTGGGACGACCGCCTACAAAGCTCTCCAGAGTTCTGAACTGGTACCGTCGATACAACCTTTCATCAATCTTTCGGATGATCCTCCTCACATCCCGTCTTTCCTTGGAATTCCATCGCTTTTGTGACCCAATGCCTTCATGAATATCCTTCAACCTATAAGCCAATCCGTCCCTAACCTTCTTCAATGTGTGATCCCCAAACTTGTGAAGATCTTTACACGCCATCAAGCAGTTGTGATGTGTTTCACTAATGTAAACCACTCCGAATAGTTGGATGATGAGTGTGTGTTGTGAAAGCTGGTTAATGTCAGGAAGATCTAGCTGAGGTGGAGTGAAGTTGACACGGGTCTGATATGATTCAACTGCAAGCTGGAGATCTTCTACACGTTCTTTGATGATTATGCTTCTGATGAAGATAAGCAAGGACTTGATGAATTCACGTTGTACTTCAGTTGAAAATTGTCTCATGCGACCCTGTACTTTGGCAAGGTACATGTCTTCAATGTCGTTGATAGACAAATTCTCAAAGTCCGCTTCAGAGAATGCATAATCCCTTTCGTCTTGCCTTTTGACCACAATATTCTTGAGGAAAGTGTAATCCTATTTAGATGAAAGATCAACATGTATGATGGCAACGATACTCTTAGTACTGAACACTTCATGTTGAGACTTCTGAACCTGGCAGCTTTTGTAGTAGATTCTTCGGCGTTCCGGCCAATGGTGAATCCCATACAGTGCATCACGGTCATACTCTTCCACCTTGTTGGAGAACATGTGGTTAGCTCTTTCCTCGATGGCTATGCAGTTAGAGTGTAAAACCTGAAAATTTAAAATCCGAATAAAGACTAAAATACCCTTGGAATTAAAAATTATAAAATACGTAAAATATATTTATAACACTTAAAGAGATAAAAAGATTTACTTGTGAATATTTAAAAACCTAACTAAAGTATATTGCGTAATTGATTTGGTACGACGAAGAGTTAATGTTTCGTGATATTTTTGGTCGTGTTCTTTTGTGTTCGTGAGCCAAGGCCGAAGCCCATATGGTGGCGAGGTGATGTGTGTTCGGTTGGACCAAAACCCAAACCCAACCCAATTACTTTCCTAGTTTAACTCAAATACTACAACTATAAATACAACACATATTCATTAAATTGGAACCCTAGTTTATTTGTCTCTCTCTTTTTCTTTTCTCCCTTGCTCGGCCGAAACTCAAACAAACAACCCTTGGTGTCGATTTTGCTCAACCAAGTGAAGGTATATCGTTTATTTGTTTTCCTTTAACGTACCTTATACGTATATGTTAAGTTATAATTGTTTCGTTGCGTTCTCCTTGTTTTTCTTTTTGGCCGAGAATGGTGAAACAAAAACAAGAGAAACCCTAATTTATTTAACTTGTAATTAATAAGAAACATGTAATATAAGATGTGATATTGAATCGAGTCATGTTGTGTTGTTTTTAATGAGGGCCGAATCATGCTATTAGGACCGAACCATGTGTAACTTTCGAATAATGAATATAACTTAATAACTTGAGTAAGTAAAGTAAGAAGATGAGCTAATACTAGTGTAAACCCTAATAACCGAAACCCTAATTTGAATTGAATTACATATGAGTGTTGAAGATGCATTAATTAAGTAAAGGTTATGTTAAACATAAACCCTAGTTTTGATATGCTAATTTAATAAGTTATGTTAAACCCTAATAGAGTAAATGCGTAATTAATACGAGTAATGAGTAACTTATATGTCACATAAAATCATAAACGTGAACGTTGAAACATAAAAAGGAAAGAGTATTATGTGACGAGTTAGGTTAAGTAATTAGTCATTAAAAGACGTAACAAGTAAGCTAATGAATATTAATGAGACATTAAAACCCTAAACGTTAATAAAAGATATATAAACCCTAATTTACTATATTAGTATTAAAACCTTTAAGTCTTATTTAAGTATAGAAACCCTAAAATATTAAAGGATCATTGTGACGATTATGAAATCATTAATAATATATACGACATTAATGTATATAGGTTCTGTGAAGAAGGAGTAATTCTTTGCTTCCCTGTTTCGACTTTTGATCTTTTGCTTTCGAATAAGGTACGGATATTCTGACCTTTTCAGTAAAGGTTTCGTATGAAGTTTTCTTTTCGTTTTCATATTAAGATTTCCTAAACCTTTGCTATGAACCCTAATGTGTTTATTTGAGCTGTTGCTTATCTGAACTTTGATTTTTGAATCATAAAACATTTGATTTTGAACTATATGATATGAAGGCTTTGATTTTGAAAATATGATTAAACGTTTGATAAAGTATGATCTATGTCAGTTATGACATTCTTATTTGATTTCTGATAGTTGACACCCGAGCCAAATATAACTAGTCATGGGGGTTCCATGTCCGTGTCAGCGAATGCACTTTCTGACATGACTCTAGGGCAGTAGAGTGATGTTCTGCCACGTCCCTTATCTGTTATCTGTATGAGCTCAATTTGAATTATGATATGAATATTTGTCTGTGGGGCGTATGGATGCATCCTAGATCTGTTATATGCCATATATTATCTGTTATATGTTATTTGTTATCTGATGATTGATGCTGCGTGCATGCATGTCCTTCATAACTCTGGTAGGTCTCCCCTACAAATATGTTGCCTTATGTGATTATGATATGTTTCTGATATGGCATATGTTCTGGGCTTTGAGGTAGTTAAGCTATAAAACTTATTCTGATATTCTGAATTATCTTTTGAAAAGACTATGATTTCACTATCTTTCTTTTACTTTGTTTCGTATTCGATTTTCGTTTCGTATTCTTTTTGCTTTGTATATCTGTTCACTGGGCTTCTGAAGCTCAGCCGCACTTTTCTTTTCTTCCGCGGCAGGTATCTAAGCATTGGAGCTGGGTATTGCTTTGGGATGAGTGCTGAGTGGACTTACCTTAGAGATTTAGCTTTGATATTATGATGCCATTTAGACTTATGTTTTAGACATTTCTTTTGGAGTTATTTTTCCGCTGGGACCTATGTATTGAAGTCTTTTGACTTGGATTATTTCCATATTTATGTTAAAGATTTCTTTTGGTTTATATGTTTGCTTTGATATGACACCATTACTTGTGATTCCTTTACCCTTGTGGGGTTGGGGAGTTACAATTTATGGCATCAGAGCCCAGGTTTACGACTTGTAGTCAGGACCTGTGACATATGGAGCCTAGGTTTCGAGACTTTAGAGCTTAGGATTTGACCTGTGAGGATTTGGGTAGACTTTAGGATTCCTTCGTACTTCCATTTCGTATTTTACCTTTGTTCTTTTGCTAATCGTTTAGATGGTTCGAACTCGTACTACTGGTGGCGCGGATGGAGACGATGATGCTGTTAACATGGATGATGCGATTGCGAATGCTCTCAACTCTCTTTTCCCTGGTTTGACTACACTTGAGATGATGGAACAGGTGATCAACAATATTCGGAATCGGACTGGTGAACCTTCGGGAAGCGGTGGAGGTGCTCAACCCGTCGGCATTCATACTTGGCTCGAGCGTTTCGGTAAGCTGAAGCCTCTTTCGTTTAGCACTGCTGCTACTCCTACTGAGGCCGAGGACTGGATCACTCATATTGAGAAGCTGTTTGAAGTACTGGGTTGTGGAGATGGATTTAAGACTCGTTTGGCTTCATTCAAATTGGAAGGTGATGCTTTGAGTTGGTGGAAAGCATTGAAACAAGCAAGAGGAGGTGACGCTTTTGCTGTGACTTGTACTTGGACTGAGTTTCGGACTATCTTCTATAACCGTTACTTCCCTGATGCTGAGCAGCAAAGGTATGAGAGGGATTATCAGGCGATCTACCAGTTTGATAATGAGACCTCTAATGAGTACATGAGTAGGTTTATGAGATTGGTGAGTTTTGTTGGAGTGATTGCTGGAGATGGTAGGCGTCAAGCTAAGCACTTCAAGTGGGGACTGAAGAAGTGGGTGTTGGACCGATTGCTTAATATTGAGTATGAGAATGTGTCGGCCTGTAATGATGCAGCTCGTAACATTGAGATATTTCATGAGGTTTCGGGTTCTAACAAGCGTAATCGCGATGGTGATCGGATTCAAGGTAGGGCTCAAAGCAATGACTATAAGGGAAACTCTGGTAGGAGTTATGATTCAAGAGGTCATGTGGATAGGAGTTATGATCAGCGGGGTCAGTCGGGAAGGAATTTTGACACTGGACGTTCTGAGATAAGGGGTCAAGATAATAGAAATGCTGGTAGGAATGGAGGTGATCGTCAGAACCAAGGTAACAATAACCAGCGTTATAACAGGGATCAGCCAGCTAGAGGAACGAATCAGGGCCGTGCTTCAGGATCTTCTAATCAGCAGAGGACAGCTGAAGTTTTGCCACCCCCACCTATTTGTACTACTTGTGGAAAGGCTCATCCAGGGCAGTGTTTCAAGGCCACTGGTGGATGTTTTGGTTGTGGTTCCACTACTCACAAGATTAAGGATTGCCCTAAGAAGAATCAGGCAGTTCCTAGAAACTACATCAAGCCACCGACTACTACTGGACGTGTCTATGCTACTACTCGTAACCAGGCGGAGCGAACTTCAGGTACCATTACGGGCACTCTTTTCATTGATGATTTTGCTGTCTTCGTTTTATTTGATACTGGCGCCACACACTCTATTATATCTGTCACATCTGCTAAGAAACTTAATATGAAGCCCAAACCGCTAACAAATCACTTATCGATTTCTACGCCTATGAAAAATCATGTGATCATTGATCGTAAATATGTCGAGTGTCCTCTTCGTTTTGATGATCGTATTCGCTTTGCAAATCTGTATCCTCTCAATATGGTCGACTTTGATATCATTCTAGGCATGGATTGGTTGGCTTACCATAGAGCTTCAATCGACTGCCATGCTAGAACGGTGATCTTTGGAGACGTAAAACATCCTGAATTCGTTTATCATGGTTCTCAACCCCTTAAATCTGTTAAGCTCATTTCCGCTATGAAGGCACGGATCATGATTGCTCATGGGTGCCAAGGTTTTCTAGCATCTGTTAAGGACACATCTTTGGAGAGTCCTAACATTGATAATCTTTCGGTTGTTTGCGAATTTGCTGACGTTTTTCCGGATGAACTCCCTGGACTTCCCCCAGCTCGAGAAGTTGAGTTTAGCATTGAGTTAATTCCTGGTGCTGAACCGATTTCGAAGGCTCCGTATCGCATGGCACCTGTAGAACTGAAGGAGTTGAAGGAACAACTGCAAGAGATGATAGAAAGTGGATTTATTCGCCCTAGTGTTTCTCCATGGGGTGCCCCTGTTTTGTTTGTGAAGAAGAAGGATGGAAGCATGCGTCTATGTATCGACTATCGTGAACTCAATCGTATTACTATTCGTAACCGTTATCCTTTGCCGCGTATAGACGATTTGTTTGATCAACTGCAAGGAGCTAAGTTCTTTTCGAAGATTGACCTGAGGTCTGGCTACCATCAGTTACGTGTGAAGGAGCAAGATGTTCCTAAGACCGCGTTTCGTACCAGATATGGTCATTACGAATTTCTCGTTATGCCTTTTGGATTGACCAATGCGCCTGCTGTGTTTATGGACTTGATGAATCGTGTTTTCCATGAGTTTGTCGACAAGTTCGTTATTGTTTTCATCGACGACATTTTGGTTTACTCTAAGTCTGAAGAAGAGCATGAAGAACATCTCCGGATAGTTTTAGAGATTTTGAGGAAGAAGAAGTTGTACGCCAAATTTTCGAAGTGCGAATTTTGGTTGAGACAAGTTGCTTTCCTTGGTCATATCGTATCAGCTGATGGTATAACCATGGATCCGTCTAAAGTCGAGGCTATCACTAAATGGCCAAGACCTACGACAGTGACTGAGGTCAGGAGTTTTCTTGGACTTGCTGGTTACTACAGACGTTTTGTTGAAGGTTTCTCTCGTCTAGCTTTGCCTTTAACCCAACTGATGAGGAAAGGTGAAAAGTTTGTATGGACGGATGAACGAGAGAAGAGTTTTGAAGAATTGAAACGGAGATTGGTGACGGCTCCTATTTTGACTCTTCCAACTGGTTCAGGAGGATTTCAAATTTACAGCGATGCATCTAAGAAAGGATTAGGCTGTGTTTTGATGCAACATGGAAAGGTAATAGCTTATGCTTCGAGGCAGCTAAAACCTTATGAGGAGAATTACCCAACTCATGATCTTGAGTTAGCTGCGGTGGTGTTTGCGTTGAAGATTTGGAGACATTACTTGTATGGAGAGGCGTGTGATATATTCACTGATCATAAGAGTCTCAAGTATATTTTCACTCAGAAGGAACTTAACATGAGACAAAGAAGATGGTTAGAACTTCTTAAGGATTATGACACTAACATTCAGTACCATCCAGGTAAGGCTAACGTAGTTGCTGACGCACTTAGCCGGAAATCAGGCATTCTTGCGAGTATCAAGATTGAGCCTAGGATTTTGCGTGATTTAGAGAGTTTGGATGTTGAGATGTGTGTACGAGGTTTTGATGGATACTGGGCTAGTATGAAGGTGGAGTCGAACCTTATACTGCAAATTAAAGAAGCTCAGAAAGATGACGGCGAGCTGTGGGCCGTAGCGCAAAATGTTGAAGAAGGTAAGCAGACGGAGTTTAAGGTTGATAATGACGGTATTGTATGGTATGGAGATAGGCTTTGTGTTCCCAATGATCAGGTACATCGTGAGAAAGTTATGACTGAAGCTCATAGTTCTCCTTTCACTATTCATCCTGGTTCTACCAAGATGTATAGGGATTTGAAGCAGTACTTTTGGTGGAACGGTATGAAGCAAGACGTGGCGACGTTTGTGTCGAAGTGTATGATTTGTCAGCAGGTTAAGATTGAACATCAGAGGGCTAGTGGATTGTTACAGCCATTGGAGATTCCAACATGGAAGTGGGATAAGATATCTATGGATTTTGTGACTGGATTACCTCTTACTAGGAAGAAGCATGATGCGATTTGGGTGGTTGTTGATCGACTAACCAAATCTGCTCATTTCTTGCCAATCAGGAAGGATTATGGTATTGGTAAATTGGCGGAGATTTTTCAGCAAGAGATCGTTAGACTTCATGGTACTCCGACATCTATTGTGTCCGATAGAGATCCGCGTTTTACTTCTCGTTTCTGGAAGGGTTTGCAGAAAGCTTGGGGTACTCGACTTAATTTTAGTACGGCATTTCATCCTCAAACAGATGGTCAGTCAGAGAGGACTATACAGACCTTAGAAGATATGCTAAGGGCTTGTGCTTTAGAATGGACTGGTAGTTGGGACGAATATTTATGTTTAGTAGAGTTTGCTTATAACAACAGTTGGCATGCTAGCGTTAAGGCGGCACCGTTTGAACTTCTTTATGGAAGGAAATGTAGAGCACCTATTTGTTGGGATGAAGTAGGTGAGCGTTTGATTGAAGGACCAGAAATGATCGAGATCACTAATGAGAAAGTAGCTGTGGCTAGAGAGAAATTGAAGGAAGCTAGGTCTCGTCAGAAAAGTTATGCTGATAAGCATCGTCGTGATGTAGAATTTCGGGTTGGAGATCGTGTGTTTTTGAAAGTTTCGCCGTTTAGAGGTGTGAAACGTTTTGGAATCAAGGGCAAGCTTAGTCCTCGATTTATTGGACCGTTTGAGATTTTGGAACGTATAGGAGAAGTTTCGTATCGTTTAGCACTTCCGCCTCAGTTATCGCATGTTCATGACGTTTTTCATGTATCACTCCTAAGGGGATACAACTATCATCCGTTACACGTTGCTTCTTATCCGTTTGATCAAATTCAATCCGATATGTCTTTATCTGAAGAACCAGAAGCTATTCTGGAAAGACAAGAAAGAGTTATGAGGAATAAAGTTATTCCATTCGTTAAGATTCTTTGGTAGAATCATCCGGAACGTGAGGCTACTTGGGAAACCGAGGAGTCGATGCGTGCAAGTTACCCACATTTCTTTGAATAATTTGGTATGTTCTCATTTCGTTTCGTTTTCGTTTTCGTTTTCGTTTTCATTTTCATTTCGTTTCATTCAATTTTCGAGGACGAAAATTTTTCTTTAGAGGGGAAGAATTGTAAAACCTGAAAATTTAAAATCCGAATAAAGACTAAAATACCCTTGGAATTAAAAATTATAAAATACGTAAAATATATTTATAACACTTAAAGAGATAAAAAGATTTACTTGTGAATATTTAAAAACCTAACTAAAGTATATTGCGTAATTGATTTGGTACGACGAAGAGTTAATGTTTCGTGATATTTTTGGTCGTGTTCTTTTGTGTTCGTGAGCCAAGGCCGAAGCCCATATGGTGGCGAGGTGATGTGTGTTCGGTTGGACCAAAACCCAAACCCAACCCAATTACTTTCCTAGTTTAACTCAAATACTACAACTATAAATACAACACATATTCATTAAATTGGAACCCTAGTTTATTTGTCTCTCTCTTTTTCTTTTCTCCCTTGCTCGGCCGAAACTCAAACAAACAACCCTTGGTGTCGATTTTGCTCAACCAAGTGAAGGTATATCGTTTATTTGTTTTCCTTTAACGTACCTTATACGTATATGTTAAGTTATAATTGTTTCGTTGCGTTCTCCTTGTTTTTCTTTTTGGCCGAGAATGGTGAAACAAAAACAAGAGAAACCCTAATTTATTTAACTTGTAATTAATAAGAAACATGTAATATAAGATGTGATATTGAATCGAGTCATGTTGTGTTGTTTTTAATGAGGGCCGAATCATGCTATTAGGACCGAACCATGTGTAACTTTCGAATAATGAATATAACTTAATAACTTGAGTAAGTAAAGTAAGAAGATGAGCTAATACTAGTGTAAACCCTAATAACCGAAACCCTAATTTGAATTGAATTACATATGAGTGTTGAAGATGCATTAATTAAGTAAAGGTTATGTTAAACATAAACCCTAGTTTTGATATGCTAATTTAATAAGTTATGTTAAACCCTAATAGAGTAAATGCGTAATTAATACGAGTAATGAGTAACTTATATGTCACATAAAATCATAAACGTGAACGTTGAAACATAAAAAGGAAAGAGTATTATGTGACGAGTTAGGTTAAGTAATTAGTCATTAAAAGACGTAACAAGTAAGCTAATGAATATTAATGAGACATTAAAACCCTAAACGTTAATAAAAGATATATAAACCCTAATTTACTATATTAGTATTAAAACCTTTAAGTCTTATTTAAGTATAGAAACCCTAAAATATTAAAGGATCATTGTGACGATTATGAAATCATTAATAATATATACGACATTAATGTATATAGGTTCTGTGAAGAAGGAGTAATTCTTTGCTTCCCTGTTTCGACTTTTGATCTTTTGCTTTCGAATAAGGTACGGATATTCTGACCTTTTCAGTAAAGGTTTCGTATGAAGTTTTCTTTTCGTTTTCATATTAAGATTTCCTAAACCTTTGCTATGAACCCTAATGTGTTTATTTGAGCTGTTGCTTATCTGAACTTTGATTTTTGAATCATAAAACATTTGATTTTGAACTATATGATATGAAGGCTTTGATTTTGAAAATATGATTAAACGTTTGATAAAGTATGATCTATGTCAGTTATGACATTCTTATTTGATTTCTGATAGTTGACACCCGAGCCAAATATAACTAGTCATGGGGGTTCCATGTCCGTGTCAGCGAATGCACTTCCTGACATGACTCTAGGGCAGTAGAGTGATGTTCTGCCACGTCCCTTATCTGTTATCTGTATGAGCTCAATTTGAATTATGATATGAATATTTGTCTGTGGGGCGTATGGATGCATCCTAGATCTGTTATATGCCATATATTATCTGTTATATGTTATTTGTTATCTGATGATTGATGCTGCGTGCATGCACGTCCTTCATAACTCTGGTAGGTCTCCCCTACAAATATGTTGCCTTATGTGATTATGATATGTTTCTGATATGGCATATGTTCTGGGCTTTGAGGTAGTTAAGCTATAAAACTTATTCTGATATTCTGAATTATCTTTTGAAAAGACTATGATTTCACTATCTTTCTTTTACTTTGTTTCGTATTCGATTTTCGTTTCGTATTCTTTTTGCTTTGTATATCTGTTCACTGGGCTTCTGAAGCTCAGCCGCACTTTTCTTTTCTTCCGCGGCAGGTATCTAAGCATTGGAGCTGGGTATTGCTTTGGGATGAGTGCTGAGTGGACTTACCTTAGAGATTTAGCTTTGATATTATGATGCCATTTAGACTTATGTTTTAGACATTTCTTTTGGAGTTATTTTTCCGCTGGGACCTATGTATTGAAGTCTTTTGACTTGGATTATTTCCATATTTATGTTAAAGATTTCTTTTGGTTTATATGTTTGCTTTGATATGACACCATTACTTGTGATTCCTTTACCCTTGTGGGGTTGGGGCGTTACATAGAGTATATGGCTGCCGGGAATGGAAGTGTCAGAGATGTAGCGTATTTCCTTGAACCATCGCTACCGTGTAGAAGAAATTCCAAGTCTTTGTTGAAGAAATATCGGAATGGAATCCTAGGCTGATCTGGTTGGCCAATTGTTGGTAGAGGTTTTGACCAGTCGGTGTAGTATGAAGGGTTGTCCCGTTTGGTGAAGTCGATGTTTGCTTCTGGGTTGAGCCAATCCATGTTGTTAGACATGGCTCGTGCTATATTATCAAGGTGATACTCAACTTCAATAGCACTTTCTGTACTGTCTTTTAGAAGTTGAAATGCTTTATTCTTGATTCGCTTCAACTCGGATTTCGTCATCTTCTTTACACGGAAATTTTCTTGTAGTAGTTTCGCATGCTCCAATGTACTACATTCCGGAACCTCTTGACCTTCATCTGGGTAGGGAGTGGAATCAAAAAGCTTTGAGAACCATTGAAATTCAGTATCATCCTCGTCTAGCCATGATAAGACGTCAGTCATAGGCGCCTTCTTCTTCTTCTTTGGCCTAGAGGAGGATTCTGGTTTCTTGGCTGTGTCAGGAGAGATGGGTCATGGAATTCCTCATCGTCACCACCCGTATACTCAAAGTGATCACTGGTTTTCTGAGTCTCGGGTGGTAACTCAGAAGAATCCTGAGGTTTTTCAGCAGAAGAGCGAGGAGGAGATCGTCTTGGTGGAAAGGGCCTTCGGGGTGGAGGTGGAGGTGGCATTGATGAAGATTCACCAGACTTCTTCGTGCGTTTGGGCTCGTTATCCTTATCCTGATCTTTGTCTTCCTCGTCTCTTGAACGTTTAGGCCTTAAAGCTTCTTCTCTGTATGCTGACCTGAGTTGGTATTCCAGCAATGCTTCAAACAATTTAGCTTCGTGGGAGCAAACGTTGCAGAGCGTTTCGACATTTGAGCAACTAGCCGGTTCACCAATTCATCATCTGAAAAAATTGTGGGTTCAACTGGATTGATGTTCACATTCATTGGAGTTGATTTCATGGTTTGCTTGGCCAGATGCAAGAGATTTGGATAAAGTTGTCTGGTATACATCTCCTTTGTCAGTTTAGGAACGACCTCCATGAGGAACTTGTGAGAGTATCCTTGGATCATCTCGTCCATTTTCCTTTGAAGATCATCTTTCATGAGCTTCTGGACATATTCCCTTTCAACTTGCATCTTGTCGTTCTCATCATGAAGATACTGAATCTGATCAGCGAAGAAATTCATCTTCCTGTAGAGTACGTCTTTCTTTCTGGCCTGCTTGACAGCTTTGACGATTTGAGTCTTTGCATGAGATTTCCAAGAGGCAGTTGGCTTCTTCACTGATTTAGATGATGATTTGGTTGATCTTTTTGATGGTGGTGGTGAGGAGTGAGAAGATGAGTCTGATGAAGATGAGATGTGAGGAGATTCAGGATCCTTAGGAGGTTCAGAAGTTTTCTCCTTAGACCGTACGGGACTGTCAAGAAGAAACTTTTCATAATCAACATCTTCATCATTTCCAAACTTAGCTTCTTCATCAACTTTATCTTTCTCAGACTTCTCAGTATCTGGTTCCTCAATGTCAAACTTAATAGACTCCTCATGTTGCTTTTGTTGTTGCTCAAGAGTGGTGGCACCAGTTCCCTTATCGGGTTGATTAACCGCATCATGATCTGGTGTAGGTTGAACTTCACCACTTGAATTCCTCCGCAACGTGTTGGAGTCTAACAAATTTGAACTTCCTCCTGTAATCAGTTTCCAGTGGCTCTTCTTCTGAGCTTTCCTCTTCATAAGGCACAAGTACTGGAGTCTTCCCTTTTCCTTGGATAGCTGGTGGACTGGGAGGTTTTGCTACTGAAGGAGGTGCTTCGGTTGCAGATTCAGAGTAGAAGACCTCTTCGTCTGATTGTGTATCTTCAGATCTTTCGTCCACTAGCTTTCTTTGTGGTTCAAGCTTTGGAATGGGAATAGGACCAGCTTCCTTAGAAGGAACAGTCCTTTTACGAGGAGGATTCCTCTTGGGGAACTTCCTCTGACTCTCAGTGCTTATAGCACTTCCTGCACTTCCTCTTCTGGTTTTTCTTGCAGGCGTACCAGAAGATTTTTCATCAAGAAAGCCAACTTTGTTCTCTTTCACAGCTACCATATATCTTTTATAAGAGTATAGCTGTTTGAGTTCATCTGAGAGAAGGAGATCTGGCAACACAGCACCTTGTTTCTTGGTAGTTGACTCCTTAAATCTGACCGTGAGTGTGGGTTCGGACAACACGTCAAGATTTTCGGGGTCATTGATTCTCTTGGGGATATCTGGGTTATACCCAAGTGCTCTCTAGATCAACAGTTTAGTATATCTGATGTAGGGAATCTTTGAGCCAAGATTTTTGAGAAAGGTCATCATGTCATCCCATATCAAAGCTTCAATTTCGATGTGTTTCATGTTGATCAGAGCCCAAAAGATTTGCAGTTCTACGAGCTTGGGGTGCTCATAGCCGCTGTCACGACCAGAAATGGATTTTGTGATGATGATATAAAGGGTTCTCCAAGGCTGAGGAATGTTTTTAAGATCCACGTGAGAATGCTTATTAATAACCCCTGAAGCTTCGTCGTACCCAATATCAATCAAGAATTGCAGAACAGTCTCTTCAGTAGGTGCAGCAGAGAATTCAGTTGGTATGATGTCAGGAATGAGGAGAACAGCCCTTAAGTCTGTATGTGTGATGGTAACTTGTTTGTGATTGAGTGTCACTATTACCGCACTTTGACCTTTGACCCTCTGCATTGTATTCCAGAATTGCTGTATGTAGATTTCCGGAACAGTGGCAGAGTTGGTGAGCATGTTCTGATAGGGATGGTTCTTCAGAATATCCACTGCAATGAGACACGAAGATTCTGAGCATGTGAGAGTTTCAAAGTCAACTCTGAGATTGTTCTTTCCAATCTTCATTGGATAGCCATGCGGGAAGATATCAGCAACGGTGAGAACGTTTGGTGCATCCACATTCATTTGACCTTCCATGTCGTGATCTGAAACACATTTAGCCAAAAAAACCAACATATCGAAAGACATAATGTTAGTTAACAGATGATTTTATTGTCTAATTATTGAATGTGATGTGTCAATGATTGTTACGAGTCCAAAATCACTTGTTTGTTTAATAGTCTAATGAAGTCGTGATAAGTTTCGTGAGTTAGTTAACTTTAAGTTTTAAAGTTTATGTTATCACAAAATTTTAACAACATATTACACATTTAAGTTTATTAGTGACATTATTGGTTTCGTGACGTTATGATTCATTTATTTACAAGTTTGCCCGCGTAACAATTCATAATGAAGGTTTGATCAAGGCTTAGGCGTAGAAATGGTAGCTTATGCGTAAACAAGAGAAATATACGCGTAGACGCAAGCTTATGCGTAGGATCCTTACTTACGCGTAAGAAATATTACGCGTAGAAAAGGGGACCTTATGCGTAAAGCTTACGCGTAGGCGTATATAAAACCTTACGCATAAGGCTTACTCGTAAGAGTAGACCTTATGCGTAGAGGTCACTGTTTACACATATCCTTGACAGGATACGCGTAGTCCCTTTGTAGAACCTTACGCGTAAACGCTACGCGTAAGATTTCTATTACGCATAACCTTCTACGCGTAAGGTGATCCTTATGCGTAGATTGCTAATGACCTTGATTCTGAATTTTTACGTGTAGCAGACCTGAAATAAAGTCATCATAGCAACAATATTAACACATATATCCATTCTATAACAGATCATGGCATGAAAACTCATCATACAGTTTACGCGTAAAATTACTTACGCGTAGTCTTAAACCCTAGTTTTAAGATTTACACTTAAGAAATCTAGCCATGGAAATAGCACCAAACTTATTCTGGGAAGTCTTAGAGGCATATGAAGTTGACTTATGCAAGTTTTAACATCAAACAAGTTATGAATCAAAAATCTCCAAATCGTATGAACAAGAACCCTAAATTTCAATTCTGTTATTTTGGGTGTTTCTGGGCAAGTTCTAGCAGTGGATATGTTCAATTCAACATAAAAACAACCTCATATAACAATCCTTTTAACTAGAAACACTCTCATTTGAAAACACCCAAACCACGCATAAACCCTAGTTTTCCAGAATCAATCAATTCGTGTTTCTGGGTTAGTTTTGAGGATAAAATTGGTATCATTGATGTCTTTAAAGCATTTTGACACAATCTTTTTGACCACAAACACTCACCAATGATTAAGTATTCTTACACTTACGCGTAGAACACAAGCATCACATTATCTCAAGATTTAACCGTTGGATTTATGAAAAAATCAAAACCATTGTTTAAAAACTTGTTATAAACATAGAATCACTTACAAAATGATGATCGGAAACACGGATTTGAAGATGAAATCTTATGCGTGGGATTGGGTTGGTGAGTAATAAATGAAGTGAAATAAATGAATTAGGTGGGATATTTTATTAAAATAACTTTCGGATTTTGACAGTTTTAGTCCCTCCACCTTTTCCATTTTCATCCAAAGACTTTTAACTTCCATTTTGGTTACCAAACGAAGCATACATTGAAATAACATTGACGACACTCCCCTCGACTTAAGAAATAAGACAGGTTATAAATTTTAGTCCGAGGAGTGTCAGTGAACCAGAAATGTGACCATCATTATTAAAAGAAACAACCGGGATAGGATAACATGCAAGTACACAGTAATTTTGAAACAGTTACGTATTTATTTTCTCCCCCTCAACACTTGATTGGAAAAATAATGAATTTTGAAAGATTTGAGTGTTGACGGAAGAAATGTACTTGCCATGTTGAAAGAAAAAATAGCTAGAAGAATATTTTTGTTGTTTTATCAGGTTTTATATTTTTGTATTTTGTTTTTGATAACTATTTACAAAATAGATTTTGGTGTTTGACTTATTTTTAAGACTGTGTTAAGAGTTCGTCCAGTTCCTCTTGAGTCAAACATCGCATACCAATCCAGTGGACCAACTCATTAAACCTAGCGGGAGGCAAGGCTTTGGTGAGTAGATCTGCCAATTGGTATTCTGTACCCACGAAGTATAATTCAACTGTACCCTGTTCCACGTGGTCCTTGATGAAATGATAGCGAAGATCGATGTGCTTTGATTTCGAATGCTGAACTGAGTTGCACAAGATCGCAATGGCACTCCGATTGTCGCAGTACATCGGGATTCTGTCAAATACCTAACCATAGTCTTTGAGTAGTGTTCTCATCCAGATGACTTGAGCACAACACGCGGACATGGCTACATATTCTGCTTCGGTTGATGACAGCGATGTACAATCCTGCTTCTTCGATTGTCAGGACACCAGTTTATCACCAAGAAATTGTAGTGCTCCTGAAGTACTTTTTCGTGAATCTAAGCATCCTGCGTGGTCAGAGTCTGAAAAAGCGATTAGTTCAAAACCAAAATCCTTCGGATACCAGATCCCCAAGTTAATGGTTCCCTTGATGTATCGGAGGATTCTTTTAGCCTCAGAGAGGTGGGTTTCAGTTGGTCGCGACTGATAACGGGATCATAGATAAACGGCAAAGACAATATCAGGGCTGCTAGCTGTTAGATACATGAGAGACCCAATAATACTTCGGTATTTGGTAGGGTCTGCTAATTTCCCATGTAAATCAGCGTCTAGCTTCTTGGTATGAGTCATTGGTGTGGCATAAGTGTCACAGGCTTTCATTCCAAATTTGTTTAACAATTCAAGGGCATATTTGGACTGACTCAAGAAAATACCACGGGGTGATTGATGAACTTGCAGTCCTAGAAAGAACGCAAGTTCACCCATCATGGACATTTCAAAAATTTTCTTCATTAGTTTTGCAAAAGCGATTGAGTACTTTTTATGTGTAGACCCAAAAATGATGTCATCCACGTAAATTTGAACAATTAAGATATGTGCCCCGTGATATTGTATGAAAAGAGTAGGGTCGACCGAACCTTTGGTGAAATTGTTGGCAATGAGGAAAGATGATAGCTTATCGTACCATGCCTGAGGAGCTTGTTTGAGACCATAAAGAGCTTTATTCAGTTTCTAGACATGGTTCGGGAACTCGGGATCAAGAATCCTTCTGGTTGGCTGACATAAACCGTTTCTTTCAGTTGTCCGTTGAGAAACGCAGTTTTGACATCCATCTGAAAGACCGTCATATTCATATGAGCCGCGAATGCGAGAAATATCCGAACAGCCTCAAGACGAGCAACCGGAGCAAAAGATTCTTTAAAGTCTATTCCCTCTTCCTGACGATAACCCTTAGCAACTAGATGTGACATGTTTCGGATTACGTTCCCTTCAGCATCCAATTTGTTTTTCCAAATCCATTTGATACCAATGACGTAGACCCCTGTTGGTCGTTCAACCAGTTCCCATACTTCAAGACGTTTGAATTGGTTGAGTTCTTCTTGCATGGATTCAATCCAGTTGTCTTTTGTCATTGCATCTTTAATGTTTTTAGGCTCAGATTGGCAGACGGTGAGTGCATAAATGCAATGTTCACCATCTGTGTGAAGACGTTGTCTCGTAACGACTGGTTGATTCGGGTTGCCAATAATATTTTCCAGAGGATGTTCTTTTGTCCATCGATGTGTAGAGGGTTGATGTTGGTATACATTGTGCAGATTCTGAGGATTCAAATGGTTTGTTGATGATTCCGCGACATCAGGTGCAGCAGTGTCATTAGCAAATGGGTTAAAGAACGCATTTGGATCAAAATCTGCAGGTGGGGGTACTTCATTATGAACATCATCAGCCGGTTCATCATTGTTGGAAGCGGTTTGTTCAACTGCTGTGGTGGAGTCAACTGGTGGTGCTTCTTCAACAGTAGTTGTTGTAGCAGGTGTATCAGGTATGAGAGTAGTATCAGGTTGAGCAGAGGAAACAGCGGATACACCTGTAGCACGTTCATCAATATCGTCACTGAACAGCGGAGCAAATAACCTTTCCATTTGTTGACGAGTGAGCTGAGGGCTTTGTTCAGCTGATGATGGGGTTTGAGGGAAGTTTAATCGGTTGTGACCGGGTTCCAAGTTGTTATACTCAGAAGCCATTTCCGTAAGTTCATCAAAATGAGCATGAATCGTTTCCATAACCTGCTTTGTACGACGATTCCAGATCCGGTAACCTTTAGAATTCTCACAATATCCAATAAAGACTCCAATGTCAGCTTTGGCTTTGAGTTTTCCAAAATCATCATGATCATTATTCGGATAGCAAAGGGATCCAAATACATGAAAGTGTTTGAGATTCGGTTTATGGTTGTGGAGAAGCTCAAAAGGTGTTTTGTTGTGGCGTTTAGTAATCATAGAGCGGTTTTGAGTATAGCATGCAGTAGATACAGCTTCTGCCCATAAGTAATCTGGGAGTTTAGCATTGATTAACATTGTTCTTGCAGCTTCCACTAACGTTCGGTTTCGTCTTTCAACAACTCCGTTTTGTTCTGGTGTACGTGCAATAGATGTCTGATGCTCAATTCCCACTTTCTCATAAAATTCTCGAAGAGTTTGGTTAACAAATTCAGTTCCTTTGTCTGTTCTTATTTTGCGGACGGTGTTTCGGAGCTGAACTTGAATTTTCGTGAGAAAGGTGATGATCATTTGTGGAGCTTGGTCTTTGCTTCGAAGAAAGTAGACCCAAGTCCATCGTGAATAGTCATCAATAATTACTAAGATGTAGTGTTTGCCATTGATCGTTTGCACGTGCATCGGGCCACACAAATCCATGTGAAGAAGATGAAGCACATGCTGAGAGTTGTGTTCCACCTTTGAAGGAAAATGAGCACGAGTGCTTTTCCCTTGTTCACAGGCTGAGCAAAGGTGATCTTTAGAATACCAGAATCGTGGGAGTCCTTCAACTAGTTTGTGTCGAGCAAGGTTGGTTATAGTTTGAAAGTTTAAATGTGATAGACGACGGTGCCATAGCCAGGATTTTGTTGATGTTGCCTTTGAAAGTAAGCAGATGGGAGATGACGCGACCATGTCTTGCATAGAGATAGTGTAAAGACTTGAGTTATGCGAGCCAGACATAAGATCGTTACCTTGTAGATCACGAATGAAACAAGATTTCTCCCTGAAAGCAACCTCCAAATCTCCATCACAGAACTGACCTACTGAAAACAGATTGTGACCGAGGCCTTCCACATAATAAACCCTGCTAATTTCGATGTTCCCATTGATATAGTCTCCGTAGCCCATGATAGCTGCGAAGTGATCATTCCCGAATGTGACAGTGCCAACGAACTTTGCAATAAAGTTTGATAACAGTTTAAGGTTGCCTGTCATGTGTCAGGAACATCCGCTATCAACAATCCAGAGAATGATCTGTATCACCTGCATTACACACAGACGACACAGATGGAATAGAAGTAGATGTGGAACCCGAAATGTTAGAGGGTTCCAGAGCAGTTATAGTAGATATACACACATTATTAACTTTAGGCATCCATTTAAATCCTAGTGTGTGATATATCCATTTATGCCATCTCCAACTACTATTTGCTTTAGTCTTAGTGAATGCACTAGGTGGTACTACATTCTTAGAAGGTGAAACTGGAGCTACAGGGACAGCAATGCGTTTCTCAGAATCTAAAGAGGGCGGTCTACCAAGCACAGACTTAGAATGATTAGAGGGCCTAGAGGTATTCTGATTCTTAGGATTCCTTAAATGAGAGATGATAGCTTTAGCAACACATTTGTCATGACAATCATAATTCATACTTTTACGACAAATAACACAAGGTGCATCAGACTGAATATCAAAAGTACTTAAAGGTTTAGCATTCGTTACATCACTATTTCTATTACATTTTCCAGATGCAATATCTATAGTGGAAGTAACGTGAGTCTTATTCATGTTCCTAGGGTGTTCTTCTACTTTAGCATTCCTTATTGATCTTTTCTTAGGTCGCAACTTCCTATTCTTCGATGTAGTGCTCCTAGGCTGTGAAGTGCAGACTTTTGAAAAAGAAGAAACTATTCCTGTTTCAGTAGAAGGAAGCACGTTAGCAACTTGTGTTTTGGTAGTAGGCATTCTAGGTTCACGATTACTAAGTGTTACTGGTGCTATTCTCTTAATCACGGTAGGCGGAAGTTGTTCATACTTTCCTAACATTTCTCTTAACTTAGAGATAGTGTGAATCAAATCTTGATTTTTAGAATGGATATTACCAGCAAAATTCATTACTTCTCTAGTGTGTGCAAGATAATGATCAAGTTCGTTTGATGCTTCATGACGAGTCTTATTGAGTAAATCAAATATGACACCATATTCCTGTTTAACTTTTACAAGTTCTTGTTCATATTTTGAGATTTGACTTTTCAAAGACACGTTTTGATCATCCAGTTGCTCAAATTTTAGATTTAATTGCAACTGGTGGATTTTGTTTTGCAAAGCAAGTTCACGATTTTGACAATCTTTTTGACACCATTGAAGACGACGTTTTGCATTTGAAAGTTCGTGTAAGAGATGTTCATTTTCAACTTTTAAAGACTCGATCTGAAGCACATTATCAGTATTCTCAACAGTTACAACATTATCAACAGTAGCAGCAGAGATATAATCAGATGCATATGACACAGAATTCAATAACACAATATTATGGATATCAGCACAGATAACATCATTCAAGAGTCGATCAACATCTTTTCTCAACATTTTCTTTTTACGTTTAGTATTGGTAATAGATGTTTCTGTTTTCTCGAAAACGACCTTCATCACTCCAAGTTCCTTATGAAAGTCCCGTTCCCAAGACAATGCACAATTTTTCAAATTTTTAACATTTGGTAAAAGATTTTTCTGAAAAATGTCTCTTTGTTCTTGTGCCAGAGGCGATTGAAAATGTTGAACTTTGATTTCAGAATGATATTCTATCTCATCTTGTAAATTTTTGAGGTCAGCCATGAAAATGTCAAAATATCTAAGAATTTTGCGATTTTCAGGTTTTGATTTTACTTCACTGATGGAAGGTAAAGGACCATAAATTTGTGCATAATCTGGTTGGGGATTAACATTAGAAGACTCAGACGTTTTTATGATAACCCTTGGTGTGTTAGAAGAATCCGTTGGTGTGACGAAAGTGACCGGTTTTGAATAATTAAAAGCTTTGTTGTAAACAACAGTTTTTAATTTTGATCGACTCTCATCTTCTGCTTCTAATTCCTCTTGACGATGATATTCAACAACACTCATAACAGAATTATCAATTTTATATTCTGCACTGGAAACTTCAGGATTTGGTTTGAATGCTTTGGTTGAAAGCTTAGGTTTGTAATCAGCAAGATTTGGTCCATATCCATTTGGATTGGGTTTTAAAGTAAACTTTTCAATAGCAGTTACTGACTCACCATGTTTGTAAACAACAGTTTTAAACTCTTTAAGTTTGTTTTGCAAGCCGATAATTTCTTCAAGATGATCATCTATTCGTTTCGTTGAATGCTTTTTGTATGCAAAGAACTGTTTTTGACAAGTTAACAACTCAACCTTAGCTTTTTGATTTTCCAAGGTGAGAGCGTTAATTTGTTTTTTATGTTCATGTTTCAGTTGTTCTATTTCAGACAACAAAGCATTCTTCGAAGCGGCTAGATCACGCATCTGTCTCTCTAAATATTTTTCGTTTTGATGAGATTTAGTAAAGGCTGCTTCAAAACCTTTTTCACGTTTTTCTTGAGTTTTGAAAAAGTTGAGTTGCTTTTGTAAACATTCAAAATCCTTGGTTAACAGTGCATTTTTACTTTTTAAGTCCTCATTAATTGCACGACATTCTTCCACTATGGTTTGTTGGTCTTGTATTAAATGAGCAAAATCTGGATGAGGCAAAAGTTCGGCGTGTTCAACGTGAGTCACAACATGATCATTACTTAGCCTCAAGTATAACTACGGAGTCAATTTGATTATCAATGGAAACCATAAGGTCATCTTGATCGTCAAATGTAACTACGGGGTCTAGTTGAAAATTGTCGGAATGAGATGTGGATGACTCATTTTGAACATTCTGAGCCTTGCCAGATTCAGATGTTGGCGGAGATATTAGATCAGAGATAAATATGGTTTGTTCGGGTACCTGAGACAAGCCATCAGTGTCATACACTGGGCCTGTGTCACTCATGTGTAACTCATGCATATTAGCCATCAACATACCAGCTGCATTGGCCTCCAAGTCCTCCATATCATCATCTGAGTCTGCATCTACCATAAAGCTCTGTTCTTTGTCTGTGAGAGTTCCACCAGCTTCATCCTTAAAAGCCAAAAGAAGAGCCTCTTTGTGATAAG
Source organism: Chrysanthemum seticuspe (assembly GCA_019973895.1). Taxonomy (NCBI): domain Eukaryota; kingdom Viridiplantae; phylum Streptophyta; class Magnoliopsida; order Asterales; family Asteraceae; genus Chrysanthemum; species Chrysanthemum seticuspe. The sequence continues at coordinate 37,134,465 of BPTQ01000005.1, forward strand.
CACTGCCCCTAGTCCTCGGCTTTGGGCATGCATTAGCCAGGTGTCCCTTCTCATTGCAGTTGTAGCATCGAAGACCATTCAAACCATTCTGAGCATTTCCCTGTTCCACCACTTAAGCTCTGTTGTTATTCCTACCCATAGCATTAAACCCTTGACCACCGCCCATCTGACGACCATAACCACGATTCTTAACTTCAACTCGTCCATTGTTCACAACAGCCTGATTTCGTGTGTTAGATGAGGAACGAATACGATTGTTGGATTTGTTGGTATAACGGCTAAAAGCATTAGCAATCATAACAAATCCTTGTTGCAATGCTTCGAACGGATCGGATTCCTCATTAGCTTCACTGACAAATGCTTGAGCATTGTTGTTGTTATATGGAACCAATTGATTATGTTGAGATTGTTGTGATTGATCATTTGGTGTGATAGTGGCAGTTGGTTGAGTTGCTGGTTGAGGAGGATAACTGTTTTGAGCATACAAGGCAAGTTGTTGATTTTACGGATGTGAAGGTGAAGCAATTTGAGCACGGAGAATCCTTTCCCTATCAACTTCCTTTTCATGAGGCTTCAAATATTCGTACAACAAGCCGTATGTAGAATGATGCATGTTCTTCGCTTGACCGAGAAAAATGACATACTTCTCCCATTCAGGACCAAGACTACTCAGGAACTTAGTATTTACTGCAATTCTTGGCATGATGATGTTGTGTTTATCCAAATCATTGATGATGTCTGAGAATCGATGATGATAAGACTCTAGTGTCTCTCCAGGTTCAATCAAGAAGTGTTCATAAGCCAAGTAAATTTTGGATTCCATATCCTCCTGATTGAGTGCAGATCCTTCCATAAGTAGATGAATGTGTTCCCACATTGCCTTTGCAGTCTTTTGAGCATCAACACTTCGAAGAATTGGGTTTGGTAATCCTAAAAGGATATATTGCATTGCAAGCTCATCAACTTCATAGTGTAGAAGTTCTTCTGGATTCAGGTATGCAACAGTAGCAATGTTTGATTGTTCATCCCTTGGTGGATTAGCATTTGGATCTCCGGGTACAATGACAGTAGGCATCTGAAATGGACCTTCCAAGATAAACTTCTTTAAGAACTTTCCATGTGGCTTCTTTAGATCACAAAACCTAAAGAACTGAATTACCCATTGATCGTAGTTTCCTGGAGTGAGCATTGGAGGTCTATCAAGTGATCCAGCCTCATGAATTGATTGTTGGCTGCTTAAAGCTTCACACATCTTTGCAAACCAAGTGGGTTCCTTTATAGTGTTCCTTGATGGATGTTGATTGAAATCGTTAGTGTAGGGTTGAACTTGAAGACTTGGTGGTGTTTGAACCATTTGTGGTGGAGGAATTGCTCCAAGTTGTGGAGTATGTTGTTGATTAAATTGTTGTTGATAAATTGCTTGTTGTTGATTCCATTGTTGATGTTGTGGACTTAGTTGTTGTTGTCGTTGAGAATAAGTGTAAGGGAAATAGTTAGAGTATGGTGGTTGTGACATGTTGAAAACTTGTGTTGGTAAAATGGATCTTTGTAGTCGAATGCACCTTTGTTGATGAAGTATCCTTAGGCGTAGAAATCACAATAAACCAAGTAACACTTATGCGTAAAAACACCAAAGTTACGCGTAACAGTAGAAGTTAGGCGTAAGCAGGGAAAAAAGCACTAAAGTTATGCGTAAACAGTAAGTTAGGCATAGAAAACTTAGGCTTAGGATTACCTTATGCGTAAGACTAGGCTTAGGCGTAAGATGAATCTTATGCGTAGGATGTTCTACGCGTAAGCTTTATGCTTATGCGTAATTTTAGGGTTTTATCCCAAGTGATCTTTTACACTATCACAGTGTAAAAGATATCCAAAGTAGACGTATTTTCAGGCTTATCCAAGCAAAAAAAATCGGAGTAAACCACGAAACTGAAGATCAAACCAAGGAGTGAGTTACGCGTAAGTTTAGGGTTTCACTTACGCGTAGGACTACTCGTAAAGTGACTTTTGCCCAAAGATGTTTCTAAACCAGATTTTTGTGATGAGAAAGCTTCAATATCACCAAAATTACACAAAAGTGTGAAACTTGATGAACCAAAACGTCTAAAACAGTTATGCGTAGACAGAAACCCTCGTTAAAAACCAAGCTCAAAAACGTTTTGCCACGCGTAAAGTTTGAAACTTTTTGCCAAAAACAGTTATTTTAACACCTTAAAACATTGAAAGTACAAGAATCTTGGATTCCAACGTGTAAAAATTGTGTTTTTAAGCGAACCAAAGTATCAAGCCACGCACGTATGTTCTACGCGTAGGACCAAAACCCACTTCAAGAACAATACTTTCACCCAACTATTTGGCGATTGATACCACTGTTAGGTCACTAGTTTTACAACACAAGCTTCAATGAAAGAAATAGAGAAGAGAAGAGAGGCGGATGAACAACTATCAAACACACATACACGTATAAATGAAGAAGAGTTAGGCGTAGAGCATGAATGAAAGATAATTTGAAAAACCAACCCTCAAGTGAGGGTTATTACATAGTATTTATAGGAGGGAAGCTAGGGCAACACTTCCTAGTCCCTTCCTTTCTCCTATGGGCTTGGGCCTAAGCTCATGGGTCTTCTACATAAGCTTAAGCTAGTAACAAACATAAAGGCCATAATTAAGCTAACTATTACATATGAATTACTAACACTTGATTTAGGTTTAGGAGTGATTCCAACAAGGTTTGATCTAGATTCTTTTTTTTTGGTAAAAGGTCAAAAGACCCGGTAAATATATTACTCCAAAAAACGTTTAAGTACAAAGGATATGGGTGAATCCCACATCTCAGCCCGTTACATAGGCGAAAAGCTTACATAACAAGATACTTCCTAATCTCTATATAAGAAAATAAACCACTACTCACAAGATAACATTAGACTCCTATGGAGATAAAATTACTTCCTACCAAGGCCTTAGAGCTTGATACCATACGTGTCATAATAGGCATCCAAATTTTCTAGAAGATCGTAAACCTGATCTGCATAGTTATCATAATCATAATCATCTTCACGATCATGACCACCACCAAATAGATTACTCAGTTTGATCTAGATTCTACGTAGGATTGGTGATGCATTTTGGATATCTTATACTCAGAGTTGTCCTTCAAGGTAAGCGAGGTGAGCGATAGCCCAGGACCGCAAAAATTTAAAGGGCCTCAAATTTTGTCCCATTAACAATTGTTTACATGTGTACACATATGTTTCTCGAAGTAAATAGCAATTAAATGAGAAAATATCTTAAATGAGTTATATGTTAAACGTTTAAATAGCTAGTTTGCATTAAATCTTGTAAATCGATGACACTTCTTATATAACGTCAGGTTTTAAGGGTTTTATTATTTTCAACCAGGGTTCCCAAAAACTCGGGGACGACCCTGGTTATACTACAAAAGTTTTACATATTGAATTGGCCTGGTTCAGTTAATATCTGATCAAATTCAAAATCGATAAAGTTTTAGATGGTATATGTAGCAACTACCTATTTCAGGATAACAATCGATAGCACTTACAACACATTTTAGCTAATTCTATGATTTTTAAGTTAGTATTACAATTGTTGAGCCTTTTTGTGCTAAGTGTTATTTTTTAGGAACCTTTGCTTTACGAACATACCTACGACCTACAATTTTATTTAAATGTCGTTTAAACATCATGTTAAGGTTTTAAAATGTACCTTTTTTAGGGGTCGTTTAAGCCCTTATTTGATCACTTTTGTATCCGTTATTACTTAATATCGTTTCTTTTCACTTTTTAGATCTCTTGAAGGCAAATTGCTTGAATGACACTTATTTGGACGAAAAGGCGCAAATATACGAAGAAAATGGCCAAAGTCATGAATCGAGACACTCAAGCTGCTGAAACACAAGGGGACGGCGTCAGGTGTTATCTGCGACGCCGTCGGAGCACATGTTGTGACGATACAGTAGCCAAATTGCTTATTTTCAAGTGACGGTGTCAGGCTTTAAAAGAGTAGGTCGTCGCAACTCAGACGGCCTAGATTTTATCCAGACGGCGTCAAAGGCTGAAGAGGACGGCGTCACAAGCATAAGGTGACGCCGTCGCAAGACTAACGTGGCCAAGACGAAACCCTAATGACGGCAACCAGACGGCGTCACAAATCATAAGGTGACGCCGTCGCGAGCGTAATCTTATATATAGAATCCGAATTTTTCAGTTTTCGGTGTGTAGTCTTTTGGAGTAAAAACCTAAACCGAACCAAGTCTGTCTTGTACAGTATTTTAGGGTTCTAAACCCTATCTTACACCAAGATAAGTGTTTTACTTCATTAATTCAATTATGTCTTCAATTATTTGTGTGTATTCTTGCATGTTCTCCATGTCCGGCTAATTTACTTGTGTGTTTGCTTAGGGAATATGAAACTTAACTATTGAATATTGATTGGTTGTCTCTTATCTTAATTGTTAATGATCTAGTAATGCGATAGGTCATTCGTTGTGTAGTTAATGCTTGATTAATCTTTGTGAACCTTAAACTATAACACCTAGAGTAGTTGTAGGCTAAACCATCCAAAGAGTACCTTAGAGTTAGAGTTTATAAATCCTAGAGATTTTGTAGACGAGACCCTTTGGTAGTTTCAAAGATTTAGGGATAAACGCATACCCTACGACCTTAGACACACAACGAGATTAATAATGAGGAAGTGACAATTCAACCATCAATAGGAGATAATTAAGGAGTAATAAAACCTAAGTAAACACATCTTTAAATCATCATACGAGCACACAATAATTAGACATAGACTACCCTCACCTTAGTTAATTAGATAGTAGAGTAATCGGTAGAAATACCAACCCCCCAAATCCAAACCCCGATATTCGTACTTTTCCATTTCCTAAAAAACATAAAAAGATAAAAAATAATCTTCCTCAACCCCAACCTTAGCGTAGTAACTCCTCACTAGCATTCCTATTCCTCTAGAGAACGATATCAATTCCCGTGGCTTACCCTAATACTACACTACAACGATTAGGTTCACTGCCTAGGGTGTTGAAAAACTTGCTCGACGAAAAGGAAGTTCCTTTGACCCCGAACGACGCGTGTAGCGTTATCAAGTTTTTGGCGCCGCTACCGGAGAATAGAATAGCTAGTTAGTAGTCCACCTCGTTTAGGTTTCTTTGCTTTATTCCTATCAAGTAAATTTTTTCTCAATTTTAGCTTCCTCGTAGTCTATCCCCCTTCTTCGTGACCTTTGTTCGTAAAACCCCATCACTTTTCAACATGGAAGGTGATAACCAACCACCATTCATCAACCTACCACCAAATGACCCGCCAAGAGGCCGTACTCTTGGTGAATACTCCAGACCTAGCCACCAAGGTTATAGGAACACCATAGAGCTTCCCGACCAAGCCCAAACTACGGCCATGCGAACCGACACCATCCGGTTGGTGCAAAACGGATGTGCATTCTATGGACTTCGTTCCGAAGATCCTAATCAGCATCTTAAGGATTTCCTTAAAATTGTCGATTCCATCGACCTTGATGCTACTACTCGGGAGACCACGCGTCTGCGTCTCTTCCAATTCTCTCTACGGGACCAAGCTAGTAATTGGCTTGAGCGACTTCTCGCCGGCTCCATCTCAAGCTGGGATGATCTCACCTCTCGCTTCCTTGCTCAATTTTTCCCACTGGGGAGAACCACTAAACTTAGACGAGACATCTTGACGTTTCAACAACTTCAAGGCGAATCTCTCTACAAAGCATGGACTCGATTCAAGGACCTACTCCGTAAACGCCCTCATCATGGCTTTAAGGAACAAATGAGGGAGTACATGGCAGCTCATACGGAGAGATTAGCCAAATTTGAAGAGGAGGTTTATAGGAAAAGAGAGGAAATGCAAGCAAAAATGACGGAAATGATGAACCTGGTAAAAGAATATACCAAGACAAAAGTTCCCGAAAAGGTACTAGTAAGAAGCAACGATTATCCTCCCACTTCGTTTGTTAACGCCATTTCCATTATGCCTGAGGATGGAAAGGTTGAGGTGAAGAAAACTGAGGAAAGCAAGAGGGAGGAGTCTGAACCTAATAATGAGCCTGAGACCATTGAGTACTACCTTAAGCACGAAATTAACAAAAAAACCATTGCAAACCAAGTGAACAACTTTAGGTACAATGAGGTTCTTAGGGAAGCCCTTGAAGGAAAAAATAACAGAAGAAGAGTATGACGCCCTGCCTATGGGACCTCTGTATGAGCTGGTTCTAAAAAACCAGTAACAAAAAAACGAGACACCACAGGGAACTTCGTGATACCATGTAGCATAGGTGATATTGATAATATAAATGCCTTGGCTGATCAGGGGTCTGATGTGAACATAATGCCATTATCAATCTATAATAAGTTGACTAGGGAGAAGCCAGCCAAGACCAATCTTAGACTTTCCTTAGCTAATCACACCTATGTTTACCCCATAGGAATCGCGGTGGATGTTTTAATAGAGGTAGCTAATATCGTTTACCCGGTAGATTTTATGATCATAGATGTTGAGGAAGATAGAAACATGCCACTCATTCTTGGGACACCATTTCTGGCCACCGCCAAAGCAACCATCAAATGCGAGGAGGGCATCATGATACTTAAAAGCGGAAAAGGGTACGCTAGAATACCCATTGTTCCAAGGTATCCTCTTAAGATCATGGAAAGGATCACGGGTGAGAGCTCACAAGTCCCTAGCAATGTGGTTAAGAAGAAAATGAACGATTGGGAAATAGGGCTTAGAGATTTTATGGTTCAAGGACTGCATGCAACATTGTGGAAGCCCAAAAAAAAGTTAAGAAATAATCCCACTTCGATACCAAAAACACAAAGGAACCCTAAGGAATTTATGAAGGGAGAAAAAGTACTCTTATACAAATCACGGATAAGGGCATTACAAGGTAGAAACAAACCAAGATGGTTTGGGCCTTTTTCGGTAAAAGAAACCAATCTAAAGGATAAAATCGTCACCATAATAGACGACATTGGCAAGGAGTCCAGGGTAAGCATACAACGTCTACGCCCTTTTGAAGAAGGGAGAGCAAAGGAAAGAGGTGAAGATAATGAAGTCACGTAGGAGCACGACTACGAGTCTAGCTACAAGACTCATAAATAAGGAAAAGCGCTTCGTGGGAGGCAACCCATGCTTAATTGTTTGCTTGTTTGTGTCATATATCTTTTATTGATTGTTTATTCTCATGTTTAAATTTGTAAAAATGCTTTATTTTATTTTTAACCTCGTCTTAATTACATATAAAGGTATTTTACATAAAGAATAAGTGTAGGGAGGATTACACACGTTTTCAAAAGAAACGTAAACATGCGAATTTTAATTAATTAAAAGATATACATGTATGTTTGTTCGAGTCAAATGCTTGTATCGAGTCATAATGGATGTTTTGCAGAAAATTTTTCCAGATTTTAAAGATGTAAATTTTCCAGAATTTTTTCCAGAAAATCGCAGACCAGTTTTTGTCAGGATAACCTGACGGCGTCAGGATCGCAACCTGACGGCGTCAGGAAGGAGTAAAAACAACTGATTACTTTTTTCTCATTTTCTGGGCTACTTATAAATTTTGGAATTTTCCAGGTCTTAATTTTCCAAAAATTCTGTAAACATCCATTCCACAAGGATTATTACCTAGTTTAGTAGCGTCTTATATATATTATTACCGCCGATTTTACGCGAAGGTTTCGTTTGTTTTCTTCAAGTGTGCAGGTTTTATTTATCAAGAAGAAAATACAAAAGATTGGAAGGAGCTTTTCACGCATACATTTTTCTTGAAGAAAGATTTAACCACCACTTTACACGGATCCTACCGAGCTAATCAGGGGAGTATTAGTTTCTTTCATCTTTTATTACCTTCCATTATCATAACTTTGATACTTTCGGGGAACATTGGGGACAATGTTCAGTTTAAGTGTAGGGAGGGAAAATGAAACGGGAACTTTGAAACTAAGCTTATCCTTGACTATTTGCTTTGTCCAGTTGCATTTGTGTAATAAACCATGAGAAAATGTCGGTTAGGGTAATTTTGGCACCAAATTTAAAATTTTTCATGACATATAGGAGTGGGCCATTAGTCTTAACAAAAGCGTCTCACGGATAGGAAGATATATGACTAGCACAAAAAACCCTTTACCACTTAATATAATTACTTCTTCCACCTCGGTTGAGTAATTCCCCCACACCCTTGCGTTGTACTCACTTTTAGTACACGATACCCTAGTTAACCCCTCTGAGCCTATCCTTTTCGCGGTTCTCGCGATGTTTCAGTTTTTCCGGAATATCAATGAAGAGCATTGTTTACACCCCACCCCCAAATGTACACCCAAATCGCCTTAGCCTACCTTGTATGCACTCACTTTTAGTGCATTATTGTTATCACCCTAAAAACCCTTAGTTCAATTATCTAGTTGCTTGCATAAGTTGCTAAGTCGAGTCATATCCTTTGTACACAGTTTTGGGACGATTGGGACTCATGGGAAAAGTTAAAGTTTATGAAATGACGGGAAGGGAACGTTAAATTCAAATTCCCTTTATTTGCGTAATAATGTACTCCAAGTGTTTTGATCTTTTCAATTCGGGTCAAATTAGTGTTAGAGTAATAAAAACTCAAGTGTAGGGATGTGCCTATAAATCCCTATCATTTTGATGTTACCGTAGAGGATGGTACAGTAAAAGTGTATGAAAAAAAAAAAAAAAAAAAAAAAAAAAAAAAAAAACGGGCTACCATCCTACATCTATCCTTTAAATTTATGTTTGTTTGTTTCGGTTATCTAGAGTTTAGAGTGTCGAGTCTTGGCTTAGCAACGCCATTCTTCGTATGCTTGTAACATAAAGATTTTTGACTTGCCACCACTAAATTGCCTATCCCACCAAACCCTTTGTTTCCCTACCGTAAGCCTAACATTACAACCCTTTAAAAGACCTCTTTGATAGTCTTTCCTAAGTGCTTACGCCAAAGCGATGGAGGTTTGATCTAGTCTCAAGCATATGGTAATCTATGTACTAGGACCGGTTAATGAGTGTTTGTCTTCCATTTCCAACTTGTTATATTCCATATACACCCGAGAGATGTGAGTACCCAAACACCCCATGTGAGGTGCTAGTATGTAATTTCCGTGCTTGTTATGACTTTTGCGGGGCTTATATGTGTTGTGAATTATTTTAAACCAATGCTTCATGACCCCTAACTTATAAATTAATTGGCCAAAAGCACATTTGCTTGAGGACAAGCAAATACCAAGTGTAGGGATATTTGATAAGGTTTTAAAATGTACCTTTTTGAGGGGTCGTTTAAGCCCTTATTTGATCACTTTTGTATCCGTTATTACTTAATATCGTTCCTTTTCACTTTTTAGGTCTCTTGAAGGCAAATTGCTGGAATGGCACTTATTTGGACGAAAAGGCGCGGATATACAAAGAAAATGGCCAAATTCATGAATCGAGACACTCAAGTTGCTGAAACACAAGGGGACGGCGTCAGGTGTTATTTGCGACGCCGTCGGAGCACATGTTGTGACGATACAGTAGCCAAATTGCTTATTTTCAAGTGACGGTGTCAGGCTTTAAAAGAGTAGGTCGTTGCAACTCAGACGGCCTAGATTTGATCCAGACGGCGTCAGAGGCTGAAGAGGACGGCGTCACAAGCATAAGGTGACGCCGTCGCAAGACTAACGTGGCCAAGACGAAACCCTAATGACGGCGACCCGACGGCGTCACAAATCATAAGGTGACGCCGTCGCGAATGTAATCTTATATATAGAATCCGAATTTTTCAGTTTTCGGTGTGTAGTATTTTGGAGTAAAAACCTAAACCGAACCAAGGCTGTCTTGTACAGTATTTTAGGGTTCTAAACCCTATCTTACACCAAGATAAGTGTTTTACTTCATTAATTCAATTATGTCTTCAATTATTTGTGTGTATGCTTGCATGTTCTCCATGTCCGGCTAATTTACTTGTGTGTTTGCTTAGGGAATATGAAACTTAACTATTGAATATTGATTGGTTGTCTCTTATCTTAATTGTTAATGATCTAGTAATGCGATAGGTCATTCGTTGTGTAGTTAATGCTTGATTAATCTTTGTGAACCTTAGACTATAACACCTAGAGTAGTTGTAGGCTAAACCATCCAAAGAGTACCTTAGAGTTAGAGTTTATAAATCCTAGAGATTTTGTAGATGAGACCCTTTGGTAGTTTCAAAGAGTTAGGGATAAACGCATACCCTACGACCTTAGACACACAACGCGATTAAGAATAAGGACGTGACAATTCAACCATCAATAGGAGATAATTAAGGAGTAATAAAACCTAAGTAAACACATCTTTAAATAATCATACGAGCACACAATAATTAGACATAGACTACCCTCACCTTAGTTAATTAGATAGTAGAGTAATCGGTAGAAATACCAACCCCCCAAATCCAAACCCCGAGATTCGTACTTTTCTATTTCCTAAAAAACATAAAAAGATAAAAAATAATCTTCCTCAACCTACACATCTTACTATAATTAGTAATTCATATAATTAAATTCTACACTATAATAATTGCATTATAATGTACACTAATGACACATTAAATTTTAGTATTAAAATGGATGTTACAAACTTACAATAATATAAATTTATAGTTGTAATTTTTATAATAAACATTCAAGTTATACAAAGTTCAAATGAGAATAAGTATGGATATCTATATTTGTATTGATATACAAATACGGAAATTCAAATACGCATCTACTCTTTTCGAACTATCAAACGGGTAAACCTTCAAATATTAACTCTCGTTGCATACCGCTTAAAGATCAAACTATGAGAAAAACTGACATGTTAGGTAACGCCGCTGCTTTGCGCAGGTACTATGCTAGTATAGATTAAACATAACCTTAGCGTAGTAACTCCTCACTAGCATTCCTATTCCCCTAGAGAACGATATCAATTCTCGTGGCTTACCCAAATACTACACTACAACGATTAGGTTCACTGCCTAGGGTGTTGAAAAACTTGCTCGACGAAAAGGAAGTTCCTTTGACCCCGAACGACGCGTGTAGCGTTATCACATCACGATATGCTCATGTCATTTCAAATTATTAAAGTTATTCACATTTAAAAACTTAGGTCATTTTATAAGTTTCAACTTTTACGTTTACCCGGTAAACTCAAAATCGCGTAAACCTTTTACGTCTTATACTTATACCTTTTTATAAATTACATACATATAATTATACACAATGCATTAAAAAAAAAACCCACCTCTCCCATCATCTAAGTGAAACCCCCCCCCCCTCATTTAACTCTCATGCAAATCCATCATAGCACCCTTAATCCTTCCTACACTCCTCCTAACTTATACACTATTTTCTCTCATCACTCACATTTCACACACAAAAAAAAAATTGCATTCGTCTTTCTTTTCTCTTTTTTGTACGACACACACATCACACAAACATCATTCTTCAAAAATCTTGCAAGGAAACTCAAGAAAACATCAACACTAGTCATCTTTTGTTCATTTCCACCATAAACAACCAACAAAGATCCATCAAGAAGCACCATAAGAAAACTCCTTCACCACTATCCCTAAGTTTATACATCTCATCTGTAAGTTTCTTTAAGATAAATAACAAGGTGCAAGAAGACTTGTGTCTTTCTTGCACCAAACTCTTTAAAAATTGTTCTTTGGAACTTTTTCTTATGTTTTTATTCATTGATCATGTAACCACTGTAGATCTGAGATTATTATGTTATAACACTCATTTTAGAGTTATAAAAATATAGTATAGATTTTGTTAGTTTATTTGTAGCATTGGTTTAAAGATTGGAACAAAAAAACTAGCTCAAAATCTTAATATTTTGACTTGTTACACACTTTTAAGTCCATACATGAAAGAGGGTTTTTGATTTAAGATACCACTAAGATTATTGAATAAAAATTATGCTAAGACATATGTAAAATGAGTGTAGGAGTTTATTGGGTCGTTATATGGGTGTTTGGATAATGTTTGAACATGAAATCGTTAAGTTTTGAAACTAACAACTCACTTTGAAATATGTTGTGTCATCTTCAACGGGTTGTATCTTGATGACATGAATCTTGAGTTGAACCTCAAGTACTCTGAATCTAATTTTCGGGGATATAAATTTTCTAAAAATTTATGGGTCGTTTTGTCGATGAAATATTCAAAATGGTATCAAGTGTCAAATCTGTCAGATTTTTTGTTTTGAACACTTGTATTAAATGGGCTATAAATCTTACATTATTGCAAACCATGACTTGTGATTGATATGGGAAATACTCTTAAAGTGTTATTTGCTTTCTATAGGTCATGTGTAGAGGTACGCGTTCGTTGGGTTCCTAGTTATCGATTTGCTTGAGCCGTTCTCGTATTCTATTTCCTTACCTTTTAAGGTGGGTTTTTGTAGCCCCATTTTTACTCATATTTTTCTTGGGGGAAAATGATACTCAATTATTTTGAATACTTTTTATGTTGTGATTACCATTTTCGTAACATGGATAAAATGTTTGTTTATATTGCTATATGTGCCTTATTGGGGTTATAGACCATGAGTGAATAGTACAACTTGGGAAGAAGCACCCAATACTATTTGAGAAGTAGCACCCAGTACTATTTGGGAAGAAGCGCCCAACCCTTTGGGTCTTGTTGTGTGTGATTCTTTACTGCGTAGGTTATGTCTAGGGTGGAAACGAGCCGAGCCAAGCTTGTGCTCGCCAAAGCTCAAGCTCAGCTCGTTTATATATATAAAGCTAGAGCTCGGGCTCGAGATCATTTCGAGCCTCATATTTTAAGCTCAAGCTCGGCTCGTGATAATTTTCACAAGCTTGAGCTCGGCTCGGGCTCGACTAATTTTATGATATGTTAAGGAAAACAAAGTTCAAATGGAGTTCAGCACGTTAATTACATAAGGCTCGAGTTCGTTTATTACTTTTAAGCTCGTTTATACGTATAGACAATATATATATACGTATATATTTCTAGGGCTCGTTTAGGCTCGCGTGCTGATAAGGATTTAAAAATACATTTTTAGGGGGTCATTTAAGCCCTAAATCGACACATTTTATATCCGTTACTACTTAAAATCGTTCCTTTTCACATTTTAGGTCTTTTGGAAGCAAAATGCCGGAATGAAGCATATTTGGACGAAAAGGAGCGAAAACATGAGAAAATGGCATAGTCAAGATCCAAGGCTGTTTATTGCACCTTACGGCGTCCCAATCAAAGAGAGACGCCATCCATCATAAAGAAATTTGATCAAAATGAAAGTGACGACTCAGGTGAAATCCTGGTTCTAAAGCATGACGGCGTCACGCCTAAACTCTGGAAGGCGTCTCCCTCATTTTCCACAATAGATGCCCAAGAACCAATCTTAGCCGACGTCCTTCATGAAGACTGACGGTGTCACATCTATCAACTGACGCCGTTCCAACGATGACTTGGCCCAAATGAAACACTAATGACGGCGATCTGGCGGAGTCACTAGCAAAAGGTGACGCCATCGCATTTGTAAATCTATATATAGAATTTGATTTTTCTGCATTTAGGGAGGTAGAACTTTGGAGAGCAAACCCTAATTCAGTTGTAGTCCGACTTGGACAGTATTTTCCATACCCTTCTTTACATCATAAGATAAGTTTGTTAATCCATATTATCATTATGTCTACTCCATGTTTAATTGTATGTGTGTATGCTTGCTTGTTTACCATGAGTAGCTAAATTATCCTTGTGTTTTCTTAGATATATGAAACCTAGTTGTTAATTATTGTTAGGTTGTCTCTTGTCTTAATTAGTAGACGCTAGAGTAAGGAAAATTGTCTTCTTTTTTAATTGTTGCAAGCTTGAACGTCCTAAATAGCAAAAAAGCTTAGGAGTGCACCTAGGCTATTCGTTGTGTTTATTGCGTGAGTTGTAGCTTGTTGATAGTAGAGTATTTGGAGGAGATACTTAGGTACTTGGCGATCTCGAATAGTCTAGAGGAGAGTTACAATTCATAGAACTAGGGTATTAGGCACCTCCCCATGACCAAACATAATACAACGCACCAATTAAGATGAGGATGTGACAATTTAACCGACCAATAAGAGATAAATAGGGAGTAAGAACATCTAAGTAAACACATTTTTAATCATCATAAGAGCACACCTACATTAGCATAATCTATTTTTTCCTTTTCATAGTTTAATTAGTTAAGTAGTTATAAAAAGTAGTTAAAATTGGTAGAAGTACCACCCCCCACTCCTATACCCCGAGATATTTACTTGCTTTCAAAAAAATATATATATAAAGACTAAAAAGAATCTCCATCAACCTTACCTTCTCGTCATACATCTTTTCCTAACATATATATTCCCCTAGAGAACGAATCAACCCCCTTAGCTTACCCCATACTACATTACAACGATTAGATACACTGCATAGAGGGTTGTAAAACTTGCTCGTAGAAAAGAAAGTATTTTCGACCCCTTCTTTGTGTTTTTGTTCGTAACCTCGACACATTTTATCATGGAAGGTGATAACCTACCCAACAACGATCCACCAAATCCACCACTACATCAACCACTTCCACTCAATCAACCACCACTCAACCCGCCAAGAGGCCGTACTCTTGGTGAATACTCTAGATCGAGCCATCAAGGCTATAGGAACACCATTGAGCTCCCACTTCAAGCTCAAACTACAGCCCTGCGATCCGACACCATCCGGTTGGTGCAAAACGGATATGCATTCCATGGACCTCATTCCGAAGATCCTAATCAGCATCTCAAGGATTTCCTAAAAATCGTTGACTTAATTGACCTTGATGCTACCACACGGGAGACCACACGCTTGTGTATCTTCCAATTCTCCTTACGGAACCAAGCTAGTAATTGGCTTAAGCGACTTCCCGCAGGATCCATCTCAAGTTGGGATGATCTCACCACCCGTTTCCTCGCCCAATTTTTCCCACCGGGGAGAACCACCAAGCTAAGGAATGACATCTTGATGTTCCAACAACGTCAAGGCGAAACCATTTATGAGGCGTGGACTCGATTCAAGGACTTACTCCACAAAGTCCCTCATCACGGCATTGATCTTTGGCTTCAAGTCCAAATCTTTTACGATCATGTCAATCTCTCTACGAGGAAAACCATTGAACAAGCGGCCGGTGGTAAGCTTAGTGAACTTACCGCAGAAGAGTCGTGGGGTACAATAGAGGACCTTGCCCTCTATGACAACGAATGTTGGAATGACCCCCGTGAGTTGCCTAAAACCGTAAAGGCAATCTCCTTGCCTCTCATTGACTCATAACCTTCCAATCATAGGATGATCGAACTTGAAGATCAAGTTAAATTTCTAATGAGT
The DNA here is from genome assembly GCA_019973895.1 of Chrysanthemum seticuspe. Lineage (NCBI taxonomy): Eukaryota > Viridiplantae > Streptophyta > Magnoliopsida > Asterales > Asteraceae > Chrysanthemum > Chrysanthemum seticuspe. The sequence continues at coordinate 37,149,877 of BPTQ01000005.1, forward strand.
TCCTACGAAGCTCCTAAACCTTCACGCCAAGTGAACAAAATCTCTTCCTTGTGTGAGTTATGTAGTGGTCCCCATGACACTCGTAATTGCAAAAGACTCCCCGAACAAGCTTCCATGGACTACGCATCCTCGCGTACCAACGGAACGGGAGGAAGATTCCCCACAACACCCAGACCTAGGACTTACAACGAAGCCCGAGAGGCTTGGAAGGGCAAAGCCGGATATTATTAGAGTGAAACCAAAGAATTCACCTCTAACGACTCCCAATGGCCCCAAAAACACAATTCAAGCCCTCATGCCCCTAGTGAACATAACTTGGAATGGATGGTGCAAAACTTCGCGACATCCTAAGAATCCTAAATAGCCAAGCTTTCGGATCGATTTAATCAACAACAAGCCGAGATAGATAGAAGATAGATAACCTCTTGAAAGCATTACCAATCATGATAGGACGACAACCGAAAAGGTTAATGCCATCTCGACTCACTCCTTCGAAAAAGCTCCCCTTGTAAAGATTAAGGACCCAAGCAAGTATTCGCTCACTCGCAATTAGGAATGAAGCTAGGGACCCTGTGGAAAACTAGAAGGGGGGTTGAATAGTTTTGTCGATTTTAAGTTAGTTTCAAAAACTTTAGATTCGTTAGTATGTGAGATCTTATGGATGTAGAGAAAGTATAGATCTAATGATAAAGCAAGTAAATAAAGTAAAGCGAAGGGAAAGAAAAGACACAACCGATGTATAGTGGTTCGGCTACAAGGACACCTTCCTTGCCCTACTCCACTCCCCGAGTCACCTACTCGAGAGTTCAAGCACTATGTCAACAAACTCCTTCACTTGGCGGAGAAGCCTTCACAACGTTGCTTGCACTTTTTCCGGTACAAAGCTAGATATCGAGTCCGTAACACAGTGGACCAAACCAACACGACTATTACACAACAAATATGTGAAATATCAAATACAAGATCTTCGCTACAGAAATCTTGCGGAGTGACAAATCAATCAAGGACCCCTTGCTTGGATGACTTGTAGAATGCTCGTGATCTCACCTTAGCGAAGGACCTATATGAGGATCACAATAGAAAGAAAGAATAACAACTCTCTAGATCAAGTGATCTATATGTTAGAAGAGAATGAGAGTGTTTGAGAGATTTAGTAAGAAGAGGGGTGAGTTAGAATGAAGAAATGGCTCTCTATTTATAGGCAAAAATCTTCACTGTTCCCCGGATCCCACGGATCCCTTCCACTTGGGATCCGTCTAGTGTAATCCTAGGGATCCGTGGAACGCTCCTCTTTGCCCATGGGTTTTTTGTTATGGGTCATGGGTTATGGGTTGGTCCGTGGGTTTTCTTTAGATTCAATGTATCTAAGTATACATTGTATCTAGCCAACTTGGGTATGGGTTAAGATCCATGGGTTATGGTTCATGGGTTATGGTTTTTACCCATCCTAATAAACTATTACAACAAATGCTTAATTACTACATTTTTGTATTTAAATGACTATGTGTAAATGCTTTATAAAAATAACATGTATCCTTATAATTATACTTAAGATAAAATTATATTTGTTATCAACAAAACACAAAGAGATCGCAAAATATTAATAAACGTTTTTACGGTTTATTTGTATTAACAGACCCATCTTTATCAAAACACGTTCACTTCGTCAGTGCCATCGTCCTAGTGAGACCAAATAGGAATAACGATGTGGCAAACCATGAGACGGTGTTGAGGTTAGTGAGACTCCTAAGGATGAAACAACCAATGAAGCAGACAAAGTAGGTGATGAATACTTCATCAAGTTTCTTACGGAAGAGGAACTTTCGTACCACCCACACCTAGTGCGCGACCTTCGTCCCTTTTATACCATGAGATGCCCACACATCACCTTTGAAAATCCTAGAAACCTCAACATACCTTGTTGCATAGGACATCTTTTCATGGCAAAGGCCTACATTGATCGCAAGTCCCCAATAAACATCATGACTAGCACAAAAAGAACGGTTAGTAATCATGCTTAAATAATCTTGTGATTGCCGAGAATCAAGATTGTGAGCCAAGGTATGTAAACAAGGCCTTGTAATAAAACAACAAATTGTAGTGGTATTTATGCCACGTACAAGCATGTAAAAATAAGAACAAGACTTGTTCTTGAAAATGACTTCAAAAGAAAAAATACTAAAAATAGAAAATAGTAGTAGTGATTCCTTCCATGCTTGCATAAGGTTATGGATGGTGGTTTTGATGAGTAATGGTATTGATGCGATCAAGGATGAGGTTGAGTATGAAATGCATTTCTTCCCTAACTTCTATTGCGATTTCCCTAGTGGATTGGCAATGTTCACAATGTAAGTGATGTGGGTAATGAGTGCAGAAGTTTTTCGGGTTGTTTTGATTTGAGTTATGCGGAAGATGTGGTGGAAAAATAGGAAAATATGGATCAACATCCGGAATGTTTGTAAATGGTGGTGGAAAAGAACCTAGATGTTCTTGTAATGTGATGGGAGCTAATGGTGGTGATGTTTCAAGATCTTGAAAAATAGTATTTGGAGATGTGGGGGGTGTTGAAAAGACTATTTCTTTTTGTTTAGGTTGTTTAGATCTTGTTGGAGTCTTAAGGAGTTCCAAAAGAGTGACTTTAGGTGGTGATAAAGTTGGTGTACTTGTTGGTGATGAGGAAGGTGCTATAAATGAAGCATCTTGTGGTGAGTTGTTTGTTGAGGATGAACCATTTGAGGTTGGTTTTGCTAAGAAACAAGATCGGATACTAATCCGTGCGGATATCCTAGAGTTTGATTGTGGTATTTTGGATGGTGGTAGTACAAAGGTTTGGGTATCATGAAGATGATTGTTTGTACTAGGTGATTCATCTAAAGGGTTTTTGGATGACATGGTGTATTGTGTTTGTGAGGATGAGATGGATTATGCAAGCATTTCGGGAGTTCTATATATAGAAAAACAAAGCATTGTAATGAGTGCTTGACCCAAAATGTGGATTAAAATCTAATGATTAGATATGAATTCAAGGCATGTGATCATGAGAACACAAGCATTAAAGAGCATACTCCCAAAAATGAAACAAATGTGGATTTTTCATCCAAAGTGGAAAAAAATAGAAGGTAAAAACAGCTTCTGTTTCACGGATCCTTCCCTTGAGGGATCCGTCCAGCATGAATGCTGGGATCCGTGGGTCTGGTGATTCAGGCAGCACAAAATTTTCCTTTTGGAAACATTTTTGCCTAGTGTGTGCCTATGTGCAAACTATTTGGAGTTGCGGTTATCTCGACCCCTAAAAAGAAATAAAAAATAAACTAGAAGTAAAAAAAATATCCTATTGAGATAAACCGAAAACACATATTTAGTACATAAGTACGTAATTTAGTGTTATCAATGCTCCTAGTTCATTGTTGCTTAAATGAATGTACCCGAAAACACATATTAGTTATGTGTCCCCTTTAGCATTCAAAAGACATGAGATGCAATGAAAACGGGTTTTTACTTTGTATTAATAATGAAAAAGCGATTTGTCCTAGACGTGAGAAATTGCTTTTGTGAAATTGATACGGGAAGGTATCATCCATTTAGAAAACATTTTGAAAATAGGTTTTCTTTGAAAATGTGTATGTGTTTGAAAAAAAATGGGAAAGCTATAAGTGGAAAACTTATCTTGGGTTTTGAAAATTCCCGTATTGTTTGCGAGTTGTGCGTGAAATAGAGATCCTAGACTCAGAAAGAAGAAGGCTAGTGTTTACATACCTTGTAGAGTCAAATAAGTTACGACGTTTGTTCCATTAGACCAAGACCATGACGGAGTAGGTTGAATTGTTCCCGCTTCAACGGTTTGGTGAGGACGTCGGCTATGTTGTCTTCGGATGCTACTTTCTCAATAGAGATGTTCCCTTTTTGAACATTGTCTCTTAGGAAGTGATGTCGAATCTCTATATGCTTTGTGCGAGAATGTAATACCGGATTCTTGCTTAAGTCGATGGCACCTTTGTTGTCACATAGGATGGCTATGTCGCTTAGATGAATGTTGTAGTCGACTAACGCTTGTTTCATCCATAGTGCTTGTTGGCATGCTTTGCCGACGGAGACGTACTCGGCTTCGGTTGTTGATATAGCTAGTGCCGTTTGTTTCTTAGAAAACCAAGACGTTAAACAACATCCCATGAAAGTACACACCCCACTTGTACTTTTTCTATCAACGAAATCACCTGCATGGTCAGAATCTGCATATACAATTGTTTCTACTCCCGTGCCCTTAGGATACCATAATCCTAATTGTGTTGTACCCTTAATGTATCTAAATATCCTTTTTACGGCTTCTAGGTGTAATGTTTTAGGGTCTTCTTGAAACCTAGCACATAAGCAAACACTAAACATGATATCCGGCCTACTTGCCGTGAGGTAGAGAAGACTACCTATCATGCCACCATATTTAGTATTATCTACGGATTCTCCGTCTTCATCTTTTGTGAGTTTGGTGTCGGATGACATTGGTGTCCTAATTGGTTTCGACTCTTCTAGACCGAATTTCTTTAACATCTCCTTTATGTATTTAGATTGATTAAAGAAGATACCATCTTCTACTTGTTTAATTTGTAGACCAAGAAAGAAACTAAGTTCTCCCATCATACTCATCTCGAACTCGTCATGCATGATTTTAGAGAAATCATCACACATGTCTTGACAAGTGGATCCGAATATAATATCATCTACATATATTTGCACTATGATTATATGTGACTCTCTTTTCTTAGTAAAAAGTGTGTTGTCAACTAACCCCATGGTATAGTTGTGTTTAATTAAAAATGACTTGAGTCTATCATACCAAGCTTTTGGAGCTTGTTTAAGACCGTAAAGGGCTTTCTTTAATTTATATACATGTTTGGGTTTTTCAAAATCGATGAAGCCCGGAGGTTGAGCTACGTATACTTCTTCATTAATGAAACCATTTAGAAAAGCACTTTTGACATCCATTTGATAAAGCTTTAGATCATTAGCACAAGCATACGCAAGAAGTATTCTTATAGACTCTAATCTAGCCACGGGGGCATAGGTCTCATCAAAGTCTATTCCTTCTTGTTGGTTATACCCTTGGGCAATGAGTCTAGCCTTGTTCCTAGACACTACTCCGTTTGCATCTAATTTGTTTTTATAAACCTATTTGGTTCCTATTATGGTTTGATTACTAAGTGGAGGGACAAGCGTCCAAACATCATTAGAAACAAATTGATTTAGTTCTTCTTGCATAGCCATTACCCAACTCTTATCTTTTATGGCTTCTTGTGTATTCCTAGGTTCTATGGTTGAAACGAAACAAAACAAGCTACTTTGGTTTTGAACTTGAGACCTTAATGTTCGTTCGTTTAGCTTTCCTATGACTTTATCTACGGGGTGATCTTTGGACTCTTTAATGTTTATGATTTCATCATTTAAAGGTTCTTCTTTTTCATTTATCTTTTTATTTATTACTATAGCATCACTTTCTATGATCTCGTCATCGACAAGAGGTGGAGAGGGTTTGGGTGAACTTTCATCAAATTTTATATTTAATGACTCTTCTACCTTCATTATTTCTTTGTTTAAAATGACGTAAGCTTTGCTATTTGGCGAATAACCTAGAAAGATACCTTCGGTTGATTTAGGATCAAATTTTGTAAGGTAATCTTTAGTGTTGAGAATAAAACATTTGCTTCCAAAGACTCTAAAGTGATTTAACGTAAGCTTTTTGCCTCGGAGTAACTCATATGGAGTTTTACCTAAGATTGGTCTAATTAAGACTCGATTGAGTATGTACGTTGAAGTATCAACGGCATTACACCAAAACTTTTGAGGTATGGATTGTTCATTAAGCATGGTTCGACTCATTTCTTGTAGGGTTCTATTCTTTCTTTCTACTACCCCATTCGATTGTGGAGTGCATGAAGCCGAGAAGTTGTGAGTAATACCATTAGCGTCACAAAAGGCTCCAAATTGCACTTCATTATCGAATTCCCTACCATGATCCGTCCTAATGGACACTATAGGACTTCCTAGTTGTCTTTGGATCTTTTTGCTTAATATTTCAAAATAATTAAAGGTTTCCGTTTTGTTCTTTAAAAATTTTGTCCATGTATACCTAGAGTAGTCATCCACTATGACCAAAGTGTAGTAGTTGCCTCCATAACTTTGGATAGCGGATGGACCAAATAAATCCATATGTAGTAATTCTAGACACCTAGTTGTAGACACCATGTTTTTAGCTTTATGACTAGAATGAGCTTGTTTTCCTACATTACAAGCATCACAAAAATGAGGTTCATATTTTAACTTAGGTAGATCTCTTACTAGATCTTTGGATGATAGCGATTGAAGAAGTTGCATGTTGGCGTGACCCAATCTTCGATGCCATAAGATCGAAGTATCATCCATAGAGGTAAGACATAGTTTGTCTTTAGGTTCATTACCGATTTTAATGACATAGACTCCACATTTCCTAATTCCTCTCCCTATGCTTATGCCATTTTTTAGTATCTTACTACCAGTTTCGGTAAAAAGTACATTGCACTTTTTATCACATATTTGTCTTATACTTAAGAGGTTAAAGTTTAGGTTTTCTACGTGACACACATCGTTAATGGTTAGAGATTTGTTAGAAATCGTACCTTTACCGATGATTCTACTTTTGCTATTTCCAAACACCACATTACCTCTATTTATGGATTCATATGTGGAGAATAGATCCCTATTGCCGGTCATGTGCTTCGTGCAGCCGCTATCCTTGACCCATTCATAGGGGTCTAGGTCGACCTTTAAGCACACCTAAAACAATAATAAACTCAAAAGTTTGGTCCCCATTTGTTCATGGGTCCATTAGTGTTAAACATTCCATTCATGTTAGACATGTATGGATAAGATGAGTATGCATTCCATGGAGCAAAGTTTTGAAAAGGAAAACCGTTTTGCATATTTGGGTTCCATCCCATTTGATGGTTACTTCTTGGATAAACGTTATTAGGTCTCCTAAATGAATTAGGTTTTGAAAAAGATGGAGCTTTGTTTCTTTCAAAAGTAGGATTATATTTTGGAGGTGGTTGTCTAGTGGTGACGTGAGTTGGTTTCCTCCTATTAATGATAACAAAATCAGTTCTAGATGAAGAAGCTACGTTATTGCTACTGTTTGCTACAGCAGATCCACGGATCCCTGGCTGTACACTAGCCGGTTCCCTTATCAAGGGATCCGTGGGATCCGCCACAACATTGGTTGGTTTTTCTAGTGCCTTAACAAATTTTGTTTCTTTATTTTCACTAGTTGATGGATCAAGTTGTTGAATACCTAAACCTTTTTGGTTGTTACCAGTTTTAACACTATCTAATATTGTATCTAAAGTGTTCGTACTCCTTCTAGCAATTTTAGAATCTAGATGATCAACTAGTGTTTGAAGTTGAACGCAAAGTTCACATTCACCACTTGCTATTTTACCCTTTTCTAAATGTTTTAGTTTTGCTTTTAATTCTATGACTTCTTTATCTAAACGTTGGTTTTGACTCTTTAAAAGCTTGTTTTTGTTAATTAGTTTTAAGCTAATATTGCATAGTTTGTCATATTCATTATGCAATGAGTCGTCATCAAGTGATGAGCTACTATAGTATTCGTGACATACCTCATCATTTGCCATGAGACAAATTTCTTCGTCCTCCCCGTCGCTCATTCCCCACGTGCCGCTCACGCACGCCTTTTGATCATCCCGTTTGGGACACTTACTAATAAAGTGGTTAGGGTCACCACATTTAAAGCAAGTACGATCATCTTTTGGCTTCTCGTCCTCTTTGCTTTTCCGAAAGCCTTTCTTATCATCATATAGTTGTTTGACGTATCTTCCCTTTCTTCTAAAGAACTTTTTAAAGTCCCTTACCGCCATAGCGTACTCCTCGTTGTCACTACTTGAAGAGGATTTCTCTTCATCGCTTGAACCCTTTTTGGCTTTAAGAGAAAGAGATTTGTGTTTCTCTTTTACCTTTGAGGCTTCGGAGTCTTTGGCAAGGACAAGCTCGTAGACTTTTAGGTTGCCTATGAGTTCATCGAGGGTGAGGATTGTCAAATCTTTTGACTCTTCGATCGCCGTCACCTTGGATCTCCACTTCGATGGAAGTGCCCTTAGATATCTCCTAACATGGTTACGGCTAGAAAAAGATTCATCAAGTTCTTGTAAAGATGTAATAATAGTATTAAAGTTAGCAAAAGAATGATCTATAGTTTCCTCATCCGATATTGAAAATTGTTCATATTGTTGAAAAAATAAATCAATTTTATTATTTTTAACTTGTTGGTTGCCTTGATGAGTTATAACTAAAGAAGTCCAAATTTCTTTAGAGGTTTTAAGCATAGAAATTCTTTCGAATTCCTTTTTCGGTAAAGCATTATATAAACCCATTTTTGCTTCACTACTTTTAGAAAGATATTTCTTCATTTCATCATTTAGTTTATCATGAGGTATGTTAACTAAATTCCCTTTATCGTCTTTTGAGGTAGCCTCAAAGTCGCCTTCAACAATAATGTACCAAAGATCAATATCTTTAGATTTCACATATGTTTCGAATCTGTTTTTCCAATATATAAAACCGTAAGTTTCAAGTAGTGGTGGTCGTTGCATAGATTGCCCTTCCTTATAATTTTCAGAACCCATAGTGATTGAAAAGTTTTTAAAATACAATTTTACTTTAAAACTTTTATAAACTTAGCTCTTGATGCCAATTATGGAAAACTAGAAGGGGGGGTTGAATAGTTTTGCCGATTTTAAGTTAGTTTCAAAAACTTTAGATTCGTTAATATGTGAGATCTTATGGATGTAGAGAAAGTATAGATCTAATGATAAAGCAAGTAAATAAAGTAAAGCGAAGGGAAAGAAAAGACACAACCGATGTATAGTGGTTCGGCTACAAGGACACCTTCCTTGCCCTACTCCACTCCCCGAGTCACCTACTCGAGAGTTCAAGCACTATGTCAACAAACTCCTTCACTTGGCGGAGAAGCCTTCACAACGTTGCTTACACTTTTTCCGGTACAAAGCTAGATACCGAGTCCGTAACACGGTGGACCAAACCAACACGACTATTACACAACAAATATGTGAAATATCAAATACAAGATCTTCACTACAGAAATCTTGCGGAGTGACAAATCAATCAAGGAACCCTTGCTTGGATGACTTGTAGAATGCTCGTGATCTCGCCTTAGAGAAGGACCTATATGAGGATCACAATAGAAAGAAAGAATAAAAACTCTCTAGATCAAGTGATCTATATGTTAGAAGAGAATGAGAGTGTTTGAGAGATTTAGTAAGAAGAGGGGTGAGTTAGAATGAAGAAATGGCTCTCTATTTATAGGCAAAAATCTTCATTGTTCCCCGGATCCCTTCCACTTGGGATCTGTTAGGTCACTAGTTTTACAACACAAGCTTATAAGAGAATAGATGAAGGCGGATGAACAAGTTATCACACACACACACACGTAATACTAAACACGGTTAAGGCAAAGAGAGTATGTGAAAAGAAAACTTGAACAACCAACCCTCAAATGAGGGTTTACAAGAGTTTATATAGGCAAGGAGCTAGGGCAACACTCCCTCTCCTTCCCTATTCCTTATTGGGCTTGGATCAAGCTTATGGGCCTTCTACACAAGCTTGACCTTAAACAAACATAAAGGCCATAATAATGCTACCTATTACATATGAAATATAAATACTTGAAATACTGTTTAGGAGTGATTCCAACAATCTCCCCCTCAAGTATATATGAATGTAAACGGTGAAGGCGTTGATGTAATAGTAGCGGTGACGTCTTCTGACATTCTTCTTTCTTGTGAGAGGAATTGTCTTGATTCGAACAATCTCCCCAGTGTAGAGAGATCGTTATCTTTGAACAGTTATGCTTCGACGTCATCTTTAACTTTGTTCTTTGATCATTGTTCTTTGTGGTGAAAGTGATAGTATGTTGTTGTCTGCATCAGTCTGCCTCAGGTCTGCTTCGCTGCTCCAGTGTCTCCACGTCATTCTTCAACATGCTCACACGCTCTTTGACGTTGGAAATCAATACTGATGAAGTTCTTTAAGTCTTTGACTTTGTAGATTCTTTGATTAGAAGGAGAATCATTCTGACTGTTGTGTTGCATTGGGATAGAACTTCCATTAGTGATGATGTTGGCGTGAACATGAGAAGAATCAGCACGATCATCCCGCTCCGGAGCTTCCATAAGAAGAAAACATTTCAAACGGTTAGTAATAAGCGGTTTCCGGCACTTACAAGTTTGAACTTCGAGAGTGTCAACAGCATATTGTGAAGACACAACTCTAATTCTTACAAAGGCCGTTCCTGAACTGGAGTCCCACAAGTGAGATAACGCGATGTACCGAAGTACATCTACAGTTCAGATGAGTCGCTGAGGTACACCGAAGCATCACCTCACGACTGTAGACCGTTTGAGACACACTCCGCGTAATCCACGGGGAGTTACCGAAGTGACCTGCTGTCAGGGCTGTTTGATGTTGACTCTGGCAGGAGTTTCCATTCAATCACTGAGGATCACAGATGTGAACCTCTCATAAATGTTCTCGACAGATTGCTAAGATCTGTGAAGGACTCGATATGAACCACTGATGATCTTATTGTTGATCATCAAGTGATTAAATGTCAAGTGTACCTAAGAGATCTTTTGATGAATCTCGTGGCTCTAGACTCAATAGTGCGTTTTGGTTTTCCTGAGCGGAGACAAGGGAGAGGGTCTCCTTCTTCAATACCAGCGATCTCTAAAAGAAAGCCAATAGATTATGTAGGGTTCCCTGTGAGAATGAAACAAGTTTCTGTTGAGAGAAACTTGAGTGGCTAAGAAGGTTTAGTGCATGCGTCACTGGGTCCATGACGACTTTTAATCTTCAATACCGGTGTCACTAAGTGACAACCAGTAGCATATGAATTGAACCCGGTGTCTGCCCTAAGTTGAATAATCTGGAGGGCTATTTCTTTTCACCCTTTACTTTACATTTCTTTTTGATTCTTCAACTCCTTCTTTCTCCGATTCTCATTTTCTCCTTTTGACAATCATTCCTAAGGACTTCTAACACTAACTAATGGTAGTGTCCTTGGGTAGATCCCTCCGGCTCTGGCGGATCATAGGACGGTTATTCCTAACCTTAGTCACCTTATAACTCCATGACTAACCTATGTTTGCCATTATAACCACTGTAAGTTAAAATATCTCTCAAAGGGTTTGTAAATGAAAAACATGTTTGAACCACAGTGAGAGATAAGTTTTTGCATAAATACTCCCCCTCCACATGTGCTTAATAGTTTTAATGGTTAAATGCACAGTGAGGAAAGAGCGCGCACTTTTTGAATTGATTCACTGAAGATAGACAATCACCCGCGAGACACGGTTACGTTGAATAGTTAAAGAGATACATTGTCAGCTTTTAGGTGACAACTAGCTCTAATAACTATCTTGAAGGTGTAGACAAACCTCGAAAGGTTGTCATACCCGTCAGAGTTCATGTCTATCAAGAGTTTCTCGAATGGTACTTTCTACTTGGACAAGTCCTTTGCGAGACACGTTTACATCACTAGCGAACTAGCTTGAAATTATTACCCGTCCAGGACAAGTCTTTTCGAGTTACTAACAGTTTAGTACCGTCAATTCGTAGGTTAAGTCTGAGGTACACATATTCATTTGCATTTTGTACAACATATTTCTTATCACATAATTTTCTCCCCCTCAAAAATGGCATATAAAATTGTTATTTTTGAACGGTTTGAGAATAAATATGACCATTTTGAGTGTTGCGGGAAGAGTGACCACTGTGAACAATTTGTGAACAAAGTTTTTAGTTCAAATACTCCCCCTCAACTAGTGATATAAACGGTTGAGGTTTTAAAATCATATGGGGAAGTACTTGTCTTTTTGAGCAAAACCTTGAAAAATGAAAGGTTTGATAGGTTTTACTCAAAAATAAGAAGCTTTCGCTCCTTTTATAAGGATTGTGGCACTGAGGCGTACCACAGGGTCCTTTCTTGACAATTGCGGGTTGTACACTGTTATGTGTGCACAAGCCATACACATATATAATCATACATCCAAAATCATATGAAGGAAACAATTCAAGGGGTACCAGGAAGTGCAGTGATGTTCCCAGGAATGCGCACAGGGCGTTGAAAACCGGTGATGTTAATCCTGGGTCGACCACCAACATAGCTTTCCAATCGTCTGAACTGATCCCTTCTGAACAACCGTTCATCAATCATGGTGATGATACGTTTCACATCCCTCCTGTCCTGAGAATTCCAGCGTTTAGGATTCCCAACTTCCAGGCGTATATCCTTCAATCTGTACGCCAATCCATCCCTAACCATCTTCAAGGTATGATCCCCGAATTTGTGGAGCTCACTACACGCCATTAAGCAGTTTCTTCGAAGTTCACTGCGGTAAACAATGCCGAAAGGTTTGCTGATGAGCGTGAGTTGTTTAAGCTGGTTAATGTCGGGAAGATCAAGCTGTGGTGGAGTGAAGTTTACACGTTTCTGATATGATTCAACAGCCATCTGGATATCTTCGACACGTTCTTTGATCACGATGCGTCTAATGAAGATGAGAACTGACTTGATAAATTCACGTTGAACTTCAGTCGAGAATTGTCGCATACGACCCTGTACTTTGGCAAGATACATATCTTCGATGTCGTTGAGGGACAAGTTCTCAAAGTCAGCTTCGGAGAATTCATAGTCCTATTCATCTTGTCGTTTGACTATGATATTCTTCAAGAATGTGTAGTCCCACTTAGACTTGAGATCAATGTGTTTGATGGCCACGATGTCCTTGGAGCTATACACTTCATGTTGAGACTTCTGAACCAGGCAGCTTCTGTAGTAGATTCATCGGCGTTCAGGCCAATGATGAATCCCATACAACGCATCTTGGTCGTATGCTTGCACGTTGTCAGAAAACAAGTGATTTGCACGTTCCTCGATAGCTATGCAGTTTGAATAAATAGCCGCTGGGAATGGAAGAGTCAATGATGTAGCGTATTTTCGTGAGCCATCGCTTCCGTGTAAGAGAAAATCCAGGTCGTTGTTAAAAAAGTATCGGAAGGGAATCCTTGGTTCGTCTGCTTGGCCAATGGTTGGTAGAGGTTTGGTCCAATCGGTGTAGTATGGAGGGTTGTCCCTTTTTGTGAAGTCAAGGTTTGCTTCCGGATTGAGCCAATCCATGTTGTTAGACATAGCTCTAGCGATGTTCTCAAGATGATATTCGACCTCGAGGGCGCTTTCAGAGCTGTCTTTCCATAGTTGAAAAGCTTCATTTTTGATTCGCTTCAATTCAGATTTCGTCATTTTCTTCACATGAAACTTTTCTTGCAACAGTTTTGCATGCTCCAATGTTGAACCATCTACCAATTCTTGGCCTGCATCAGGATAGGAAGTTTGATTGACAAGTGTGGAGAACCATTCAAACTCTTCGGTTTTATCGTCATCTAGCCATGAGACGATTTCGGGTTGAGTCGTCTGCTTCTTCTTTTTGGAAGGATTTGATGATGATACTGGTTTCTGCACTTGTTTGGGTGAGGTGGGTTGTTGTCGGGGCTCAAGGACCTCTTCATCGTCACCACCCGTATACTCAAAGTAGTCACCTGTTTTATGAGTCAGGGGTGGTAACTCGGAATCGTCCCGAGGTTTATCAGTAGAAGACCGAGGTGGAGGAGTCTTATGTTGAGAAGAAGTCCGTGGTAGAGGAGGTGGCATAGATGTAGATTGACCAGACTGCTTTTGACGTTTAGGTGCAGAGTCCTTATCCTTATCATCGTCATCTCTTGGCCGTTTGGGTTGATCGGTTGACTCCTTGCATGATGAACTGAGTTGAAACGCAAGTAGACCTTCGAAAAATTTAGCTTCATCCGAAGTAAACGTTCCAGATCGCTTTGACATTTGCATCACTAGTTTAGCGATTAACTCAGATTCAGAGAGATCAGCTTCTTTGGCCATTGTATGTTTAACCAATGCGACGATGTTAGGGGTGAGATGTTTGGAGAATACTTCTTTTGTCACACTGGGGACAGTGTCGAGAAGAAACTTGTGGGTTTGATCTCTAGCTGACTTCTCCAGTTCCTTTTGGACTTTAGGAACGATATCTTGAAGATACTTTTGAGTGTAACCTTCAATCATTTCATTCAGTTCCTCCTGACGATGACTTCTTATGAAATCCTGAATAGCTTTCCTATCTTTCCGCATCTTGTCATTCTCATCATGTAAGTACTGCATTTGTTCAGCATACCAATTAAGTTTTCTGTGGAGCATGTCCTTCTTTCTAACTTGTTTGACAGCTTTCACAATTCTTGCATGTGTTTGAGAAATCCAAGATTTAGGTGGTTTCTTCACTGATTTGGATGATGATCTGGTTGACTTTGTTGATGGTGGTAATGATGAGTGAGACGAAGAATCCGATGATGAGGAGACATGAGGAGACTTCATGTCCTTGGGAGTTTCTGAGGTTTTCTCCTTTGAGTGTGTTGGACTGTCTAGAAGAAACTTTGTATAATCATCCTCGTCATCTCTAGACTTTTCTTTCTCAGTTTCCTGTTTCTCAAAATCATACACAATGGTGTCTTCAATAGGCGGTTGTTGTTGCAGAAGAGTGGTGGCACCAGATCCCTTATCGGGTTGATTAACCGCATCAGGATCTGGAGAGGAGTGGGCAGCACCACTTGATCCTCCGGGGCCACCCATTTGATCTTTAGCAAATTCAGCGGCCTTTTGAATGTGTCGGACGTTGTGAAACTTTTTCCTGTATGATTTATCCAATTGCTCTTCTTCTTCTTCAGAGCTTTCATCCTGAGGCACAAGTGCAGGAGTCTTCCCTTTTCCTTTAGTAGTTTGAGGACTTGGAGGTTTTGGTACTAAGGGATTTTCATCCTTTGCAGTTTCAGAGTATGAAATCTCTTCATCTGTGTCAGTAGCCTCAGAGTCCTCGTCCCTGAGCTGTCTTTGCGGTTCAAGTGAAAGGATCGGAGTGGCTTCCTGAGAAGGAACTTTCTTCTTAGGGGTGGGTTTCCTCTTTGGAATAGGTTTCTTCTTTGAAACATTCCTTTGACTCTCTGTACTTGTGATACTTCCAGCACTTCCTTTTCTGGTTCTCCTTACCGGTGTTCCAGAAGTTTTATCGTCGAGGTGACCAACTTTGCCTTGTCTGACTGCTTCCAGATACCTTTGGTACGATTCTAGCTTTCTGACATCTTCAGTTAGAAGGAAATCTGGCAGTACAGCACCTTGTTTCTTTGTAGACGTTTCCTAGATTCTAACAGTGAGAATGGGTTCCGTCAACATGTCGTGATTGTCGGGGTCATTGAGCCTCTTGGGAATGTCTGGATGAAGTCCAAGTGCTCTCTGGATCAACAATTTGGTATATCTGATGTAGGGAATCTTTGAGCCAAGTTTGTTGAGAAATGACATCATGTCATCCCAAATCAGAGCTTCGATTGCGATGTGTTTCTTGTTGACCAATGCCCAGAATATTTGCAGTTCCATGAGCTTAGGGTGCTCATAGCCGCTGTCACGACCAGAAACAGACTTGGTGATGATTATGTAGAGAGTTCTCCAGGGTTGAGGAATACTCTTAAGCTCTACATGAGAATGCTTGGTGATTATTCCTGTAGCCATGTCATAACCGATATTGGTTAAGAATTGGAGAGTGAGCTCTTCAGCAGGTGTGGCATATAGTTTGGTCGGATCAACATCAGGAATTAGAAGAACAGCCCTCAAGTCTGCAGGTGTAATGGTGACTTGTTTGTGATTCAGAGTCACCGTCACAGCAGTTTGTCCTTTGACCCTTTCCATAGTGTTCCAGAACTGTTGGATGTAGATCTCAGGAATAGTTGCAGAGTGAGTAAGCATGTTCTGATATGGATGAGTCCTCAGAATATCAATAGCAATAAGACATGAGGATTCAGAGCAAGTGAGGGTGTCAAAGTCAACACGGAGGTTATTCTTTCCTATCTTCATTGGATAACCATGAGGATAGATATCAGCAATGGAGAGAACTTCAGGTGCATCCACATTCATTTGTTCAGCCATGTCGTGATCTGAAATAACATTAGCCAAAAGAACCAACATATCGAAAGACATAATGTCAGTCAACAGAAGGTCTTATTGTCTAGTTATTGAATGTACAGTGTCAATGATTGTTACGAGTCCTAAGTCACTTGTATGTTCAATAGTTCAATGATGTCGTGAAATGTTTCGTGAGTTAGTTAACTTTAAGTTTTAAAGTTTATTTTATCACTTATTGTTCACAACATATCAGACGATTTAAGTTTATTAGTGACAATTTTTGGATTCGTAATGATATGATTAGTTTATTTACAAGTTTGTACACGTAACAAATCAACATGAAGGTTAATCCAGGGTTAAGCGTAGTTTTGGCAAAGTTATGCGTAGACAGGTATGATATATGCTTAGGCGTAGACTTACGCGTAGAATCCTATCTTACGCGTAAGAAATGTTACGCGTAGGAAAAAGAGACATTATGCGTAGAGCTTATGCGTAGGCATATATTATCCTTACGCGTAAGGCTACTCGTAAGAGCTGTCCTTAAGCGTAGGGGTCACTGTTTACGCATATCCTTCACAGGATACGCGTAGTCCATTGTAGAACCTTATGCGTAGAAGCTACGCGTAAGACAAGTCTTACGCATAACAAGCTACGCGTAAGGTGATCCTTATGCATAGATTAACAACAACCTTGATTCTGAAATTTACGTGTTGCAAGCCTGAAATAAAGCATCATTTCAACAAAGTTAAACACATAGCATTTGTTTTATGACAAATCAAAACACATTTGCACATTTTAACAGTTACGCGTAGAACTGCATACGCGTAGACTAAACCCTAGATCTACGCGTATGATATCTAGCCATGGATTATGCACCAAAGTTTTTCTGGTATATTATAGATGTTGTGAGAGCATGTAGACCAAGTTTTAACACTTATTATGCAGTGAATCAAAAATACCCAAAGTTGATGAGCTTTAAACCCTAGTTTCGAATTGATGACCAATTCGTGTTTCTGGGTGGCTATAGACTATGGAAATCATCAATTCAACAACGTAAAAGCATAACACAACAATCTTTTTGACCAAATCACTTATCATTCGAAAATACCCAAATCGACTTATAAACCCTAATTTTCAAAAATCTTCAATTAGTGGTTCTGGGTGGAATTTGATGGTTAAACTGGTATCATTGATGTAATATGAACGTTTTGACACAAATTATTTAACCACAAACACACAATCTTGATCATGTGATCATACACTTATGCGTAGACCACAAAAACGAGATTATACATAGTTTTAACCGTTGGATTTATGAAAAATTCAAAACCATTGCTTAAAAACATGTTGTAAACGCAGAATCACTTACAAAATGATGATCTGAAACACGGATTTCTTGAGTGAATATTATGCGTAGGATGATAATAGGTGTTTTGTAATAAATGTGAAGTGAAAGTTAGGTGGAGGATATTTTTATTCAAAATATTTTTAAGGTTTTGACAGTTTTGGTCCCTCCACCTTTTCCTTTTTCATCCAAAGCTTTTTAACTTCCATTTTGGTTACCAAACGAAGATTTTTGGGAAAGAAACTTGACGACACTCCCCCTCGACTTGAGAAAATAATGAAAGGTTATTAATTAAAGTCCGAGGAGTGTGTTTGAACCAGGAAATGTACCACCATTTGTAAAAGAATCAACCGAGATGTGATAACATGCAAGTACACAGATGTTTTAAAACAGTTAATAGATTATTTTCTCCCCCTCAACACTTGATCGGAAAAATACTGAATTTTGAAAGATAAAAGTGTTGACGGAAGAAATGTACTTGCCATGTTGAAAGAAATATGGATTAGAAGAATATTTTTGTTGTTTTATTGGATTTTATATTTTTGTATTTTGTTTTTGAAAAATTTATTTACAAAAGATGTTTTGGTGTTTGACAGGTTTTTAAGACTGTTTTAAGAGGTCATCCAATTCCTCTTGAGTCAAACACCTCATACCAATTCGGTGGACCAACTCATTAAACCTAGCGGGAGGCAAGGCTTTGGTGAGCAGATCTGCCAATTGGTATTCAGTACCCACAAAGTATAATTCAACGGTACCCTGTTCCACGTGGTCCTTGATGAAATGATAGCGTAGATCGATGTGCTTTGATTTCGAGTGCTGAACTGAGTTGCACGAGATTGCAATGGTACTCCGATTGTCGCAGTACATCGGGATTCTGTCAAATACGTAACCATAGTCTTTGAGTTGTGTTCTCATCCAAATGACTTGAGCACAACACGCGGACATGGCTACATATTCTGCTTCAGTTGATGACAGTGATGTACAATCCTGCTTCTTTGATTGCCAAGACACCAGTTTGTCACCGAGAAATTGTAGTGCTCCTGAAGTACTTTTCCTTGAATCTAGGCATCCTGCGTGATCAGCGTCTGAAAAAGCGATTAGTTCAAAACCAGAATCCTTCGGATACCAGATCCCCAAATTAATGGTTCCCTTGATATATCGGAGGATTCTTTTAGCCTCAGAGAGGTGGGTTTCAGTTGGTCGCGACTGATAACGGGAGCATAGATAAACAGCAAAGACAATATCAGGTCTGCTAGCTGTTAGATACATGAGGGACCCAATAATACTTCGGTATTTGGTAGGGTCCACTAATTTCCCATGTAAATCAGCGTCTAACTTCTTGGTATGAGCCATTGGTGTGGAATAAGTATCACAGGTTGTCATTCCAAATTTGTTTAACAATTCAAGGGCATATTTGGACTGACTCAAGAAAATACCACGGGGTGATTGATGAACTTGCAATCCTAGAAAGAATGTAAGTTCACCCATCATGGACATTTCAAAAATTTTCTTCATTAGTTTTGCAAAAGCGATTGAAAACTTTTTATGTGTTGACCCAAAAATGATGTCATCCACGTAAATTTGAACAATTAAGATGTGTGCCCCGTGATATTGTATAAAAAGAGTTGGGTCAACCGAGCCTTTGGTGAAATTATTGGCAATGAGGAAAGATGATAGCTTATCGTACCATGCCCGAGGGGCTTGTTTGAGACCATAGAGAGCTTTGTTCAGTTTGTAGACATGGTTCGGGAACTCAGGGTCAACGAATCCATCTGGTTGGCTGACATAGACCGTTTCTTTAAGTTGCCCATTGAGAAACGCCGTTTTGACATCCATCTGATAGATCGTCATGTTCATATGAGCCGCGAACACGAGAAATATCCGAACAGCCTCAAGACGAGCAACCGGAGCAAAAGATTCTTCAAAGTCTATTCCTTCTTCCTGACGATAACCCTTAGCAACTAGACGTGACTTGTTACGGATGACGTTCCCTTCAGCATCCAATTTGTTTTTCCAAATCCATTTTAGACCAATGACGTAGACTCCTGTTGGTCTTTCAACCAGTTCCCATACTTCAAGACGTTTGAATTGGTTGAGTTCTTCTTGCATGGATTCAATCCAGTTGTCTTTTGTCATTGCGTCTTTAATGTTTTTAGGTTCAGTTTGGCAGACAGTGAGTGCATAAATGCAGTGTTCACCATCTGAGTGAAGACGTTGTCTCGTAACGACTGGTTGATTCGGGTTGCCAATAATATTAGCCAGAGGATGGTCTTTAGTCCATCTATGTGTAGAGGGTTGATGTTGGTATACATTGTGCAGATTCTGAGGATTCAAATGGTTTGTAGAAGATTCCGCGACATCTGGTGCAGCAGTCTCATTGGCAAACGGGTTGAATAACGCATTTGGATCAAAATCTTCAGGTGGGGGTACTTCATTCAGAATATCATCAGCTGGTTCATCATTGTTGGAAGCGGTGTGTTCAACTGTTGTGTTGGAGTCAATTGGTGTAGGTGCATCTTCAACAGTAGTTGTTGTAGCAGGTGTATCAGGTATAGGAATATGATCAGGTTGAGCAGCGGAGACAGCGGATACACCAGGAGCACGTTCATCAATATCATCACAGAACAGTGGAGCAAATAACCTTTCCATTTGTTGACGAGTTAGCTGAGGGCTTTCTTCAGCTGATGATGGGGGTTGAGGGAAGTTTAAACGGTTGTGACCGGGGTCTAAGCTGTTATACTCAGAAGCCATTTCCGTGAGTTCATCGAAATGAGCATGAATCGTTTCCATTACCTCCTTAGTTCGACGATTCCAGATTCGGAAACCTTTAGAATTGTCACAGTATCCAATAAAGACTCCAATATCAGCTTTTGCTTTGATCTTTCCAAAATCATCACGATCATTATTCGGATAGCAAAGGGATCCAAATACATGAAAGTGTTTGAGCTTTGGTTTATAGTTGTGGACAAGCTCAAAAGGTGTTTTGTTGTGGCGTGTTGTGATCATGGAACGGTTTTGAGTATAGCATGCAGTAGATACAGCTTCTGCCCATAAGTAATCTGGAAGTTTAGCATTGATTAACATTGTTCTTGCAGCTTCCACTAACGTTCGGTTTCGTCTTTCAACAACTCCGTTTTGTTCAGGTGTCCGTGCAATAGATGTTTGATGCTGAATTCCCACTTTCTCATAAAATTCACGAAAGGTTTTGTTAACAAATTCAGTTCCTTTGTCTGTTCTGATGATTCTGACGGTGTTGCGGAGCTGAACCTGTATCTTTGTGAGAAAGGTGATGATCATTTGTGGAGCTTGGTCTTTGCTACGAAGAAAGTAGACCCAAGTCCATCGTGAGTAGTCATCAACAATTACTAAGATGTAGCGTTTGCCATTGATCGTTTGCACGCGCATCGGGCCACACAAATCCATGTGAAGAAGATGAAGCACATGCTAAGAGCTGTGTTCCACCTTTGAAGGAAAATGAGCACGAGTGCTTTTCCCTTGTTCACAGGCTGAGCAAAGGTGATCTTTTGAATACCGGAATCGTGGGAGTCCTTCAACTAGTTGTGTCGAGCAAGGTTGGTGATGGTTTGAAAGTTTAGGTGTGAGAGACGACGGTGCCATAGCCAGGATTTTGTAGATGTTGCCTTTGAAAGTAAGCAAATGGGAGAGGAAGCAACCATGTCTTGCATAGAGATAGTGTAGAGACTAGAATTACGCGAGCCAGACATAAGATCGTTTCCTTGTAGATCACGAATGAAACAAGTTTTCTCCCTGAAAGCAACCTCCAAATCTCCATCACAAAATTGACCTACTGAAAACAGATTGTGACCGAGGCCTTCCACATAGTAAACCCTGCTGATTTCGATGTTCCCATTAACATAATCTCCGTAGCCCATGATGGCTGCGAAGTGATCGTTCCCGAATCTGACAGTGCCAATGAACTTTGCAATAAAGTTTGATAACAGTATAAGATTGCCTGTCATGTGTCGGGAACATCCGCTATCAACAATCCAGAGAATGATCTGTATCACCTGCATTACACACAGACGACACAGATGGAATAGAAGTAGATGTGGAACCCGAAATGTTAGAGGGTTCCGAAGCAGGTACGTTAGACATACACACATTGACAAGTTTAGGCATCCATTTAAATCCAAGTGTGTTATATATCCATTTCTGCCATCTATAACTACTCTTTGCTTTAGTCTAAGTGAAAACACTAGGTGGTACTGTATTCTTAGGAGGTGTAGCGGGAGCTACTGTGATAGCAATGGTTGCCTTAGAATCTAAAGAAGGTGGTTTACCAAGCACAGACTTAGAATGATTAGTGGGCCTAGAGGTATTCCGATTCTTAGGATTCCGTAATCTAGAGATTATAGCTTTAGCAACACATTTGTCATGACAATCAGAATTCATACTCTTTTGACAAATATCACAAGGTGTATCAGACTGAATATCAAAGGTACTTAACGGTTTAGCATTCGTTACATCACTATTTCTATTACATTTGCCAGACGCAACATCTATAGTGTAAGTAACATGAGTTTTATTCAGATTCCTAGGGTGTTCTTCTACTTTAGCATTCCTTATTGATCTTTTCTTAGGTCGCAACTTCCTATTCTTCGATTGAGTGCTCCTAAGCTGTGAAGTGCGGACGTTTGGAAAAGATGCAACTATTCCTGTTTCAGTAGAGGGAAACACATTAGCAACTTGTGATTTGGCGGTGGGAATTCTAGGTTCACGATTACTAAGTGTGACTGGTGCTAATCTCTTAATCACAGTTGGCGGAAGTTGTTCATACTTTCCTAACATTTCCCGTAACTTAGAGATGGTGTGAATCAGATCTTGATTTTCAGAACGAAGATTACCAGCAAAATTCATGACTTCACTAGTGTGAGCAAGATAGTGATCAAGTTCGTTTGATGCTTCATCTCGAGTCTTTTTGAGTAAATCAAATATGACACCATATTCCTGTTTAACTTTTAAAATTTCTTGTTCATATTTTGAGATTTGACTTTTCAAAGACACGTTTTGATCATCCAGTTGCTCAATTTTAGGATCAGAAGATTTCGCACTCAATTGAGCGATTTTCTTTTGAAAACTAAGTTGATGGTTGTGAATATCTTTTTCACACCATTGAAGACGACGTTTTGCATTGTTGATTTCCGTGTGTAATCGTTTATTTTCAGCTTTTAAAGACTCGATCTGAAGCACATTATCGGTTTTCGCAACAGTTACAACAGGTTCAACAATATCAGCAGAGATATGATCAGATGAATATGGCAACGAATAGAATAGCACAACATTATGGATATCAGCACAGATAACATCTTCCAAGAGTCGATCAACATCTTTTCTCAACAGTTTCTTTTTGCGTTTTGTGTTAGTAATAGATGTTTCTGTTTTCTCGAAAACGTTTTTCATTACCCCAAGTTCCTTATGAAAATCCTTTTCCCAGGCAATTGCACAACTTTTCAAGTTTTTAACATTAGGTAAAAGATTTTTCTGAAAAATGTCTCTTTGTTCTCGCGCCAGAGGCGATTGAAAATGTTCAACTTTGATTTCAGATCGATATTCTATCTCATGTTGTAAAATTTTGAGGTCAGCCATGAAAATGTCAAAATATCGAAGAATTTTTCGATTTTCAGGTTGTGAGTTTACTTCGCTAATGGAAGGTAAAGGACCATAAGTTTGTGCAAAGACTGTTTTGGGATTAACAATAGAAGACTCGGGTGTTTTGATGATAACCCTTGGTGTGTTAGAAGAATCCGTTGGTGTGACGAAAGTGACCGCGTTTTTATAATTAAAAGGTTTGTTGTAAACAACGTTTTTTAATTTTGATCGACTCTCGTCTTCTGCATCTAATTCCTCTTGACGATGGTATTCAACAACACTCATGACAGTATTATCAATTTTGTATTCTGCACTGGAAACTTCAGGAGTTGGTTTGAATGTTTTTAGTGAAAGCTTTGGTTTGTAATCAGCTAGATTTTTTCCATATCCATTTGGATTAGGTTTTAAGGTAAACTTTTCAATAGCTGTTACTGATTCACCATGTTTGTAAACAACAGTTTTAAACTCTTTAATTTTGTTTTGCAAACCGAGAATTTCTGAAAGAAGGTCATCTACCCGATTCGTTGAATGCTTTTTGTATGCGGAGAACTGTTTTTGACAATTTAACAACTCAGCCTTAGCTTTTTGATTTTCCAAGGTGAGAGCGTTAATTTGCTTTTTATGTTCATGTTTCAGTTGTTCTAATTCGGACAACAAAGCATTCTTCGAAGCGGCTAGATCACGCATCTGTCTCTCTAAATGTTTTTCGTTTTGATGAGATTTTGCAAAAGCGGCTTCAAAACCTTTTTCACGGTTTTCTTGAGTTTTGAAAAAGTTGAGTTGCATTTGTAAGCATTCAAAATCCTTGGTTAACAGTGCATTTTTACTTTTTAAGGACTGATTTAATGCATAACATTCCTCCATTTTGATTTTATGGTCTTGAATTAACCGAGCAAAATCCGGATGAGGCAACAGATCATCTTGTTCAACGTGAGTCTCAACATGATCATTCTTTAGATCCTCAAGTACGACCACGGAGTCAATTTGATTATCAAAGGAAACCATGAGGTCATCTTGATCGTCAAATGTAACTACAGGGTTAACTTGAAAATCATCAGAGGAAGATGTAGAAAACTCATTTTGAACAGTCTGATCCGTGCCGGATTCAGATATTGGCGGAGATATTAGTTCAGATATGATGATGGTTTGTTCGGGTACCTGAGACAAGCCATCAGTGTCATACACTGGGCCTGTATCACTCATGTGCAACTCATGCATATTGGCCATCAACATAACAGCTGCATTAGCCTGCAAGTCCTCCATATCATCATCTGAGTCTGCATCTGCCATAAAGCTCTGTTCTTTGTTTGTGAGAGATCCACCAGCTTCATCCTTAAGAGCCAAAAGTAAGGCCTCTTTGAAATAAGCACTGCCCCTAGTCCTTGGCTTTGGGCATGCATTAGCCAGGTGTCCCTTCTCATTGCAGTTGTAGCATCTAAGACCATTTATCCGATTCTGAGCATTTCCCTGTTCCACCACTTGAGCTCTGTTGTTATTCCTACCCACAGCATTAAACCCTTGACCACCGCCCATCTGACGACCATAATCACGATTCTGAACTTCAACACGTCCATTGTTCACAACAGCTTGAGTCCGTGTGTTAGATGAGGAACGAATACGATTGTTGGATTTGTTGGTGTAACGGCCAAAAGCATTAGCAATCATCACAAATCCTTGTTGCAATGCTTCGAACGGATCGATTTCCTCAGTAGCTTCACTGACATATGCTTGAGCATTGTTGCTGTATGGAACCAATTGATTTTGTTGAGGTTGAGGCTGTTGCTGTGAAGGTGTGTTGGAAGCAGTTGGTTGAGTTGCTGGTTGAGAGGGATAATTCTGTTGAGCATACAAGGCAAGTTGTTGATTGTCCGGTTGTGACTGTTTAGCAATTTGAGCACGGAGAATCCTTTCCCGATCAACTTCCTTTTCATGAGGCTTCAAGTAATCGTACAACAATCCATAAGTAGAATGATGCATATTCTTCGCTTGACGGAGAAAAATGACATACTTCTCCCATTCTGGACCAAGACTACTCAGGAACTTAGTATTCACTGCAATTCTTGGCATGATGATGTTGTGTTTATCCAAATCATTGATGATGTCTGAAAATCGATGATGATATGACTCGAGTGTCTCTCCAGGTTCAATCATGAAGTGTTCATAAGCCAAGTAAATTTTGGATTCCAAATCCTCCTGATTGAGTACAGATCCTTCCATAAGAAGACGAATATGATCCCACATCTTTTGTGCAGTCTTTTGAGCATCAACACTACGAAGAATTGGGTTTGGTAATCCTAAGAGGATGTATTCCATTCCAAGTTCATCAGCTTCATAGTGTAGAAGTTCTGTAGGATTTAAATCTGCAACAGTAGCAATGTTGGTTTGTTCATCTCTTGGTGGAACAGCAGTTGGATCTCCGGGTACAATGACGGTAGGCATCTCAAATGGACCTTCCAAGATAACCTTCTTTAAGAACTTTTCAAGTGGCTTCTTTAGATCACAAAACCTAAAGAACCTTATCACCCATTGATCGTAGTTTCCTGGAGTGAGCATTGGAGGTCTATCAAGTGATCCAGCTTCATGAATTGATTGTTGGCTGCTTAAAGCTTCACACATCTTTGCAAACCAAGTGGGTTCCTTCATAGTGCTTCGTGATGGATGTTGATTGACATCGTTTGTGTAGGGTAGAGCTTGAAGGCTTGGTGGTGGTTGAACCATTTGTGGTTGTGGAATTGCACCAAGTTGTGGAGTATGTTGCTGATTAAATTGTTGTTGATAAATGGCTTGTTGTTGATTCCATTGTTGATGTTGTGGAGTTAATTGTTGTTGTTGTTGATGATTATAAGTGTGAGGGAAATAGTTAGAGTATGGTGGTTGAGACATGATGATAAACTTGTGTGGTAAGATTGGATCTTTGTAGTCGAATGAACCTTTGTTGATGAAGTGTCCTTAGGCGTAGAAAAGACAAGAACCAAGTAGCACTTATGCGTAAAAACACCAAAAGTTACGCGTAACAACGAGGAGTTACACGTAGATTTTAGTTTACGCGTAAGTAGGATAAAAGCACTAAAGTTAGGCGTAGGCAAAAGTTAGGCGTAGAAAGTTATGCGTAGAATTACCTTATGCGTAGACCTTAGTTTACGCGTAAAGTGAATCTTATGCGTAGAATTTCTACGCGTAAGCTTATGCTTAAGCGTAATTTTAGGGTTTTTGCCCAAATGATCTTTTACACTTCACAGTGCAAAAGATATCCAAAGTCGACGTATTTTCAGACTTATCCAAGTAAGAAAACACGGAGTAAACCAGAAAATTGAAGATCAAACCAAGGAACAATCTTACGCGTAATATTAGGGTTTTGATACGCGTAGGATTACTCGTAACTTTGATTCTGCCCAAATGTGGTTCTAAACCAGTTTTTTGTTATGGAATAGCTTTAATAGTACCAAAAGAACACAAAAGTGTGAATTTTGATGTACCAAAACAGCTAAACAGGTTACGCGTAGAACGACACCCACGAACAAAAACAAGCTTAAAAACGTAAATCCACGCGTAAAGTTTGAAACTTTTTGCCAAAAACAAGTATTTTAACACCTCAAAACATTGAAAGTACAAGAATCTTGGATTAAAAAGTGTAAAAAACGAGTTTTTAAGATAACCAAAGATAGCGTTATCTCTACGCGTAAGATTCAAAACCAAAACTTCAAAAACAAACGAGTACACCCAACTATTTGGCGATTGATACCACTGTTAGGTCACTAGTTTTACAACATAAGCTTATAAGAGAATAGATGAAGGCGGATGAACAAGTTATCACACACACACACACGTAATACTAAACACGGTTAAGGCAAAGAGAGTATGTGAAAAGAAAACTTGAACAACCAACCCTCAAATGAGGGTTTACAAGAGTTTATATAGGCAAGGAGCTAGGGCAACACTCCCTCTCCTTCCCTATTCCTTATTGGGCTTGGATCAAGCTTATGGGCCTTCTACACAAGCTTGACCTTAAACAAACATAAAGGCCATAATAATGCTACCTATTACATATGAAATATAAATACTTGAAATACTGTTTAGGAGTGATTCCAACAGGATCCGTCTAGTGTAATCCTAGGGATCCGTGGAACGCTCCTCTTTGCCCATGGGTTTTTTGGTTATGGGTCATGGGTTATGGGTTGGTCCATGGGTTTTCTTTAGATTCAATGTATCTAAGTATACATTGTATCTAGCCAACTTGGGTATGGGTTAAGATCCATGGGTTATGGTCCATGGGTTATGGTTTTTACCCATCCTAATAAACTAATACAACAAATGCTTAATTACTACATTTTTGTATTTAAATGACTATGTGTAAATGCTTTACAAAAATAACATGTATCCTTATAATTATACTTAAGATAACATTATATTTGTTATCAACAAAACACAAAGAGATCGCAAAATATTAATAAACGTTTTTACGGTTTATTTGTATTAACAGACCCATCTTTATCAAAACACGTTCACTTCGTCAGTGCCATCGTCCTAGTGAGACCAAATAGGAATAACGATGTGGCAAACCATGAGACGGTGCTGAGGTTAGTGAGACTCCTAAGGATGAAACAACCAATGAAGCAGACAAAGTAGGTGATGAATACTTCATTAAGTTTCCTACGGAAGAGGAACTTTCGTACCACCCACACCTAGTGCGCGACCTTCGTCCCTTTTATACCATGAGATGCCCACACATCATCTTTGAAAATCCTAGAAACCTCAACATACCTTGTTGCATAGGACATCTTTTCGTGGCAAAGACCTACATTGATCGCAAGTCCCCAATAAACATCATGACTAGCACGTACTATAATTGGGTGATGAAAAAACCTATCCCAAATAGGCAAGACCCCGATGATCCTAGAATAAGATGTAATTTCCTTGGTAGAATTAACGGATTGCCCCGTCTATGTTGGAAGCTTCACGTACCTAACGGATTTCGTGATTGTGGAAGATATTAGTACGGCTATAGATCCTAGCTTGTCCCATGTAGTTCTAGGAAAGCCATTCATAGATAGCTCCGGGATGACTTATGATCCATCGTTAGGGATAGTTAGATTTAAGGATGAGATCGATGACATTTCCTACCAAATGCCATTCAAGATTGAGCTATTCTCATCACTATCCAATAATGAGAAAAAACTTAAGCTATCGGTCTATTATAGGAATGAGGAAGATAAAAGGAGAGGAGTAGATTATGTGATGAGAAAGATATTTGGATTCGATAAAGAATGTGTGAAGTTAGGACCGGAATATAGAGCCAAATGGGGGCATGATGATTTCTTAGAAAGATGCACAATCGGACATCGCTATGCTATGGAAAACCCCAATAGAAATCGTCATGAGGAAGAAGATTACTGTAAGGAAGTCACGTAAGGGCACGACTTCGAGTCTAGCTACAAGACTCATAAATAAAGAAAAGCGCTTCTTGGAAGGCAACCCATGCTTAATTGTTTGCTTGTTTTTTTTTTATTTATTTATTTTGTTTGTGTATTTATATATCTTTTTCATTATTTTTTATTCTCATGTTAGACTTTGTGAAAATTCTTTATTTTATTTTTAACCTCGTCTAAATTGCATATAAATGTATTTTACAAAAAGATAAGTGTAGGAAAGATCACATATGTTTTAAAGAACATGAACATGAGATTAGCAATAATTGAAATTGTATATATTTGTGTGTTTGTTAGAGTCAAATGCTTGTATCGAGTCATAAAGGATATTTTGCAGAAATTTTTCCATGTTTTAATGAGGTAAATTTTCCAGAATTTTTCCAGAAAAACACATCAGATCACTTTCTATCAGGACAACCTGACGGCGTCAGGATTAACACCTGACGACGTCAAGAAATGCAGAAACAGAATATCAGTTCTGTTTTCTGTGTAACTTGTGATTTTTGGAAATTCCCAATTTTAAATTTTCCAGAAAAACTGCAAACATCCATTCCACAAGCATTATATCTTACTCGCTTTCTAGTTTAGTTTTGTTATATATAGTTTTACCGTCGATTTTACGCAAGGTTTCGTTTCGTTTTCTTATAAGTGTGCAGGTTATATTAGACAAGAAGAAGAAACACATACTGGAAGCAACACTTATTACTTATTCATTCTTCTTGGAGGAGGATTTAACCGCAACTTCATACATATCCTACCGAGCTAATCAGGTGAGTACTAGATTCTTTCTCTTTTTACTTACCTTCCTTTATCATAACTTTGATACTTTCGGGAAACATTGGAGACAATGTTTAGTTTAAGTGTAGGGAGGGAGAATAAAACGAGAACTTAGAAACTATTCGCTCATTTGATTTTTGTCTTGTCCTTGGTAAATTGTGTAATAAACTATGAGAAATATTTTTTAGGGAAATTTTAGCACCAAATTTAAAATTTTTTGTGGCATTTACGAGTTAAACTTTAGTCTTAATAAAGCGTCTCATGGATAGGAATTATATGACTAGCACAAAAACCGTATACCACTCAAAGTCCATCACTCTCTTGATAAAGTTCCTTTTCATAAAGTTGGCACGGCAGGTTTTCTTCATCTTCAGATCTGTCATCTTCTCGTAAGTAATTAATCCCATAAAGGTCATTAGCAACAGTAGGGGTGCGTTGCTCCTCCTCCGGCTTGTCTTGAGCAAATACGGCTTTACATGTAACAGCTTCATCATTCCTGGTCCCGAGATTCTTAGCCAGCTACCTAATTTGGGTCTCTATGTCTTTAATTGCGGCATCCTGGTTCCGTAGGTTCATATATGTGTCTTCTTTTACCTTGACCATCCTTTCTTTGAACCTGTCATTTTTTCTAGTAGATTCCTTGATGTGTCTATGCACCAACTCATTAAGACTCGGTTTAGAAGGATTATTATTGATTCTCGTATAGTATCCCTGGGGTCCATCATGGCATTTAGCTCCGTTACCATTATATCCGTTAAACGGCCTACCAGCCCCATATTTTACCTCTTCAACCCTCTTGACTTCTTCTTTAAACGGACATTCCTTGGCAAAGTGAGTGCCATTGCATTTATTGCAACCAACTTGTATAGAGTGTACATTTTCTTTTAGTCTCTTCATTTCTCTACCAAGACTATCAAATTTGTTATTTATTGTTGCAAGGCCTTCCGTACTCCCACTTCTGTTGCTTCCTCCGTTGTGCTACTTATGAGAGTGGTCAGCCATTTATTGAATAGTCTCCAAAGCTCTTGTAGGAGTCATTCCAGGAATTGGTCCCTGCGAATAGAGCATTTGTCTTGAGGAGATGTTTAAACCCTTGTAGAAGACATTCACCTTTTGCTGGCTATTAAGGTCATGAGTAGGGCATTTGTACATGAGTTCGTTGTATCTTTCCCAGGCCTGGTACAAAGTCTCCTCGCCATCCTGCTTGAAATTATGGATTTCCTCAAGTTGGTTTGTTGCCCTAGATGGAGGACAGTACTTTTGAATGAAGTACATTTTTAGGAGAGCCCATGTATTAACGGTCCCGGCGGGAAGTCTATCGACCTATCTTTTAGCAGCTCCAGTGAGTGAAATAGGGAACACACATAACATGACAGCATCGTTAGAGACTCTTGGAATTTTAAATAGGCTGACAATGAATTTCACGTTATCCACGTGCTCGTAAGCATCATCGGTAAATCGGTAATGCTTCCGGAGAAGGGATTTGCACGAAGCTCCCTCATGAATTGTGGCTTGATTTTGAACTGAGAGTCGTCAGCAATGGCCGGCCTAACAAGTCCCGGCCCCTGTTCATCTCGAGTCATAGCAAGATATTTCTCGAGGGTGAGGTTATCAATGTCTATAACCGCCATGGTACCTGAAACTTAAAAGAAATTGTGAGAAGACAAAAATTTGAAAGAAAAAAAAAGACTTAAAGAAAATCCTAATATAACTCCTCGGAAGCGGCGCCAAAAACTTGATGCAGGTTTTCTGACCAGGTTTTAATATTTATAGTGTCTCGTTTACCTATGGTCCACCTTATGCACTCACGGGCAGTGTACCTGGTCGTGTGTAGTATAGTAATCGGTAAAACCGAGGTTTTCCAAAGAGATATGTGAGTGGATTCTAATTAAGTCTATGTGTCACTGGTTTTAACTGGTTTGTAGTAGAAATGATTAGTTAACTAATAAACAAGAAATAAAAGCAAGTAAAGAAGATAGAGGTTGTGATAAATAGAGGAAAAGTGTGCTAACCTAATTACTCATCCTATCGTGTAATGTTCATGTTTTATTACTTCTAATTGATTCGAGTGGGGGTTCAAGTCGCTAGGATAGCATTTGGTTAGTTCATCCTAACCTATCAACAAAGGCTCCTACACGAGGTCAAGATTCTACCCTTGATAGTCGAGTGGTTCTTAGTCGCCTAAGCCAAGTCATTAAGTACCCTACATGCAAGATTCGAAACAATGAGTGCCCGGGCGCTAGCATCTTAGACACTCATCCCTAACTTCTTAAGTTCATCCGGACGACCGGTGATCATTTGGTCAGTTCGCACAAGCGAGGAAGGGTCGTTAGTTGGTCAATTATTACCCTCCCCAACTCTACCTAACTACTTAGGGTCAGTTGGTGAATTCTCCTAAGCAACTAGATACGACCGCATTTCAAAACCCGAAGCTAGGGTAACTACCAACGAACTATGCATGCATACACTAGAAACAATTATATGGAAGCATGTAAACATAAACAAAACATTCAAGGAATCATAACTAGGCTAGCACCAAAAGGGCTTAGCCGATCATATTAAAAGAAACAAAGAATTCGATGTTTAACATAATGAAAGACATGAATCAAAAGTAAAAGATAAAATGATCGCTAATGCTTATCAATGTGGAGTGATTTCTCCCTTGGAGATGGCTCCGTATGTTCTGAATGATCTGCCTTTGGACCCCTCTTCACGTTCTCTGACTTTGAGTTGTGAGTGAATGATATAAAACGCAGAAATTAGGGCTGGTATTTATAGGCACGATCCTAGTTACGGCGTAAATTGAGTTGAGAGTTACGCCGTAACTTCAATAATTCCTCAAATAATGCTCTCGTAAGCAGGTTACGGTGTAACACTTAGGAAAGGTTACGCCGTATCTTTAATACAGGTTACTTTTGCAAGGACTATGGAGTAATCCTATTGAGGAGTTACGGCGTAGTTGATGGAGGCGCAAAACATTTCTTGACCTAGTTGATTGCGGCGTAACCTTAGTTGGGAGTTAAGCCGTAATTGCTGTTAAGTTGGTTCTTCTGAGTCAACGCACTAGCTACGGCGTAATGTGAGAGAGTGAGTTACGCCGTAGCTCCTTCACAGTTGACATACTATCATAAATTGTTAAGAAAATCTCCAAATCCGTGTCTCATAAGCTCCAATGCTCGTAATTTACCTGAAAGTAAAATATAAAGGAATACAAGCGTAAATCCATATATATGATATAAAATACGAGCATTATCGGGAAAAATTGACACTTAAAATTTAGGACTATTTTATGTTATCAAATATCCCTCCACTTGAACTCTACTTGCCCTCAAGTAAACCTTATTAGAAAATTTTCTAAAAAGATATCCCCTATTACCTCAAAGATATGAGTTTAAATATCCCTTATGGTCGAATAAATCAAAGCCGAACATCTCACGAAATGGGAACAAAACACTCAAATTCTCTAAACTAATCTAAGTGTCAATTTCGGGGTGATCACTCAAAGCACAGTCATAGCATGTATTATATCATAAGCTTGGCAGTTACACAAATCTCCACCACTAAAGTTAAGGACTAAACAATTCTTGAAGGCAATATGGGTAGACATAAAATGGGTTAAGGGTGTAATGTCATTACTAACGTGTCACGGCAAAGTGGACAAAATCAGTGATACATGACCAAATCCATGGCCAAGACACCAAATATTACTCGCTTCATCACCTAGACACGCTTCGTGACTAAAGGTTAGGATAAGAAATGGGAAATAATTTGTGTAAAGAAACAAAGAAAATAGACTTAACCTATAACCAAGTTGTCACCGCCTATCGTTCATCCAAAATTCAAGCTTTAAGGTCTAGAAATCGGATCATGATATTATAAGTAGATGTGCCATTAGCGGACGTCATGATGGGCACAATACCTGTTTTTCAACTGTTGGCGCAATAATTACCAAATCAATTCTTCAAATGTGACCAAGGTGGCCTCTTCGATGCTTAATGTTTGATGAGCTCTAATCATAGTGCTTATAACATTACACTTTACAATATTCAATAAACTACTATTTTTTTATTATTTTTTTTGTGATCAATACTAAACATAACATCCCCCCACTTGAGATGAACATATAATGAGAATTTTGGGGGTCTTCAATGATCTTCAAATATAAGTCTTTAACGAAAGCGTGATTTCCGAACATTTCTACTTGAACCTTGAACTTAGGCAAACAATGACTTCCCGATCACAAATTAAGACTACACGGTAGGCTAAGGCGAAAGGTTGTAATGAAACAATATATATTGGGTGAACAAAATGAAAGGAATGGCTCAGACGAGTGTATCTAGGGGTATCTTACACTAAAGGTGAGTGCAACAAAAGGGTTTAACATGGGGGTCGAATAGTCGAGGTGACTAATTGATAGACATACAAGGATGGGCTATTTGGGTGATAATCCTAAAAATATTACCTTCTCAAACTGATTATTCCATATGCATTAAGCGAACTCAACATACCTCGTCTATGGTCTCGAAATGATGCAAAGGCCAAGTTCTAAAGTTTACAAGCTACCGGCACACTCATAATTTGGTGGATTTGGGTAAATAAGTGGAAACGGATAAGGCTAATCTCACCATAAAATATCAAGGGTTATAATGTGCTCGGCTAAGGTCTAATCTAGTTAGGTTAAGAAAAACATGTCAAAATTTTAAAAATGGCATAATTTTTCAAAATAAACTAGAAAATTGAGGGCAATTAAGTTCAAGTAATAATTCTACTCCCGTCCCCCCACTTGAGATGTACAGAGTCCCTTTTGTACTAAACATTAAATAAATGTGAAGAGAAAGTAGAATTAGAGATAGAACTTCCCTGAAATTTGCTCCTAAAAAGAAAGAAGGCCCATGAAGAGAATTGTGCCTTCGCTTTAATCATCCACGAGCAAACTTCATTCCCTAAAATCACACCAACCAACAAGCATAATTCTAAAAAGAAAAAGAAAAACAAAAAGAAATCTAACTCGCTTTCGTAGGAATCACAGTTGCATTTAGCAAATGCAACAAGCCTTTTAAACCACTTGGTGTCCCAAGTGGACGAGTGTAGTCTCGTGAGGGCTTACAAGGAACATACCCACAAATTTCATTTAAAACTAATACAAGGTTATTGTGTTAATATAGGAAAAATTAGAACTGCAGGATAATTACGTCGTAACCCAAAAGAGGAGTTACGCCGTAATTGTGTTAAAACCTGGCGTTCGGCTATGGCGTAACCATAGAATGAGATTACGCCGTAATGGTTTATGTCTTGGAGAGAATCGCTACTGAGGATATGTTACAGCGTAACCATGAGGATGGGTTACGTTGTAACTGTTGGACAGAACAGGTCCCCGTTTTTAGTCACTTATGAATTCATCCCCAATTCCTGCAAAAAATGTTAAAAACATAAAACCCAACAAAAAATGAAATAAAAGAAATAAAAAAGGATAATTCGGGTTGTCTCCCGAAAGAGCACTTTTCTTTATTACCGAGTCTTTAAGTTAGACTCAAAGCCATGGGGCTTTATGGTGACCTTCGAACTTGGCCCTCTTCTTTTGTTTCTTGGCGGCAATCACTCATCCATTCGGAAAAAACTCTTTTTCTGACTGTGTTGCCGACGCTGCAGGTATCAAACTTCTGCAAAATCCATTCGTTGAATGATAGACACGACTTCGTAGTCGTTGTCTTCAATCATAGAATTATAGTTATCGAGAGCGGCATTCATGGTTGATCCTTCATCAGCGGTCTTCATATCTTGAAGATGATATTTATTTTAATCGAGCTTTAGCTGTTTGATCAAACCTGTATTGATATTCGAGTCCCCAAATCTAACTTTGCATCAATCTTGGAAGGATAGATTCCCAAACTTTATGTCATGTCTCTCAATCTCATGTGGGCACGTCCATTCTTCTATATTCATATCCCCGTTACAATATTCGCGAAAAGGGTTACACGTGGGAAATGCTTTCAGAGATCCATCATGTTTAGCTATTATAGGAATGCAGTAATGCTTGTTAAGATCTGGAGCTTCATCAATGTCCCTAATTTGACCACTTGTTCCCTGTTCCTGTTTACAATTATCAACATCTTGCTCACAATTGTTAGTCCCGAGCTTATGGCATAAAGGTGGGTCAAGTAATGGTATATTGACAACATCAACCTTTTTTTTTTTTTTTTTTTGAAAATAAAGTTTTGATACAAAAGAAACCCTAAAACCGATCTCCTCCTAAAACCTCTCCTGGCGATTTTCTGCAACTTCCTGCTTCCCTAATCGGTTTTCCCCATTCGATCTCCTCTCATCTCCTTGATAATTTATCTTGGTTTTATTGTGGATCGTGTAGGTTTAAATCAATTACGGTATTCTTCATTAATCTAAATCGTCTTTTAGGGGCTGAGTTTGATCTTGAATTACATCTATTATATACATATTTTATTATCTAAATCAAATTCTTGGGTCATGGGTTGATTGAGCAGCTTTATGGATTAAAACCCTAGTGTTTACTAGGGTTTTCTCGTACGTCGTGTTAACGTGTTTGTGTATTAGGGTTGTTTTTCTGTGTTTGTGTATTAGGGTTGTTTTTCTGTGTTTGAATGAAGAGTGTGGGTGATGTTGAATTGCGTGAACCTGATGTTGATAGGAATCGGTTGATGGAAGCTGATTTGGGTGTTAACAAGACACAAGTGGAGCCGATTCCACTTGTTTCTAGCCCTAGTCATGACACACCGGAGGGTCATGATACTTTATCGAAGATTCGTGCTATTGAACAAAAAATTCTAGAGGGGAAGCTTGCTTTAGTGGGTGAGGACAGGATACCATTAAAACCAACTGGGTTAGTGGATTCGACAACTTCCATTAGGGCTACTCCACTTAGTTTTCCAACGGTGCCGCAGTCTTAGAAGGAGTTGGAGGATATGATTAAGGCGATTGGTTATCAGCAGCAACAACCGGGTGGTGATAAGTCTGGTATGAATGCTCATTGTTCTAATAAACCGACTACTAGTGATGTGGGTCAATCTCAAGAATCTGATCTGGTGGATAAAGTGAATCTAAGTGTATCTAGGGATGATATCAATCTACCCCAAAGTGGCCCAATGTCTTATGTCAATGCTACGGCTAATGCTCCTATCAAGACAAAAGCTAATTTTCGTCGGTTGGAATGTAGTAATAAGACGGATGGAGTGGAACTTACTGTCCCTATGAAAGTGATTGAAGAGGTAAATTCTCATTTTGATAATACCTTGTATGGTTACTTTCTAGGTAAACGGGTTGCCTTCCCGGTGGTGGACTATTATGTACTTAATGCTTGGGGTAAGTATGGTCTTCAAAAGGTCATGATGAATGCTAAGGGGTTCGTTTTCTTTAAGTTTGCTACTAGGAAAGGTGTTGATGATGTTCTTGTAAATGGTCCGTGGATGATCCGTAATATTCCTATTATTCTTAAAACTTGGACTGTCAACACCAATTTTCTTAAAGAGGATCTGACCAAGATTCCGGTGTGGGTTAAATTCCATGAGGTTCCCATTGCTATGTTTTCCGAAGATGGTCTTAGTCTCCTAGCTACATTGATTGGTATGCCTACGATGTTAGACTCTTATACTAGCCAAATGTGTTTGGAATCTTGGGGCCGTAGTAGCTGTGCTCGCTGTCTAATTGCAGTTAAGGCGGATGAGACTCTCAAACAGAGTCTTAATGTGGCCATTCCATTACTTGATACTCAGGGGTTTTCTATTGAAACGATTCGGGTTGAATATGAGTGGAAACCACCTCGGTGTGATACTTGCAAGATTTTTGGGCATACTGGGGCACTTGTCCTAAATTTGTCCCTCATACTGTACAACCTTTACACAAGACTGATGATGGTTTTCAGGATGCCAAAGGTAAGCGGACGGGTAAGAATGGTAGCCAAAATGCTCCGGGCAAAGGTGGTTTTACTAAGCCGAATGTTGGGCCTAAGGTTCGGTATCAACCAAAGGCTACTACAGTGACGAAGAAGGTGGATGGTACATGTGCCAACACTAGTGGAATTACTACCACTAATGCGTTTGCAGTTCTTAATACGGTTGATACTGATAGTACTATGCCTACTAATGTTATTACTAATGAAGGGACTCCTCCTAAGTCTAGTCCTTCAATGGATGCTGACAAGGAGGGGTCTATATAGACTGGTAGTATACCACAAGCTCCGATTGTGGTGGGTGATACAATGATGGAACCACCGGTGGTTTCTAGTGTGCAACAGGAAGTGGGTCAAACTTCTTATTTCAGTTCTGCTTCTTCCATTATAAATTTGCTATTCAAAAACTTTTATATGAGCGCGACAAGTAGGTAAAAAGGGCCTTCTAACAATTAAGTTGTAATGCTCCCGTTTGCCCATGTCAATAACCACAAAATCAGTACGAAAAAGGAATTTTCCAATTTTTAGTAGAACATTATCAACAACCCCCCGAGGTACAGCTTTAGAAGAATCAGCCATTTCAATCATCATTGTAGTTTCTTTTAAATTGGTTAGTTTTAAGGTATCAAACAATGAAGTGGAGATAAGATTTACCTCAACTCCCAAATCAGCTAAAGCGGGAATTTGTAGGTTACCGATAGTGCAAGGCAATAGAAAACTCTCTTGATAAAGTTCCTTTTCAGGAAGTTGGGACGGCAGGTTTTCTTCATCTTCTCTTAAGTAATTAATCCCACAAAGGTCATTAGCAACAGTAGGGGTGCGCTGCTCCTCCTCCGGCTTGTCTTAAGAAAATACGGCTTTACATGTAACAGCTTCATCATTCCTGGTCCGGAGATTCTTAGCCAGCTGCCCAATTTGGGTCTTTAGGTTTTTAATTGCGGAATCCAGGTTCCGTAGGTTCATGTATGTGTCTTCTTTTACCTTGACCATCCATTCTTTGAACCTACCATTTTTTCTAGTAGATTCCTCGATGTGTTTATGCACCAAATCATCAAGACTCGGTTTAGAAGGGTTATTATTGATTCTCGTTTAGTATCTTGGGGGTCCTTCACGGTATTTAGCTCCGTTACCATTATATCCGTTAAACAGCCTACCAGTCCCATATTTTACCTCTTCAACCCTCTTAACTTCTTCTTTAAACGGACATTCCTGGGCAAAGTGAGTGCCATTGCATTTATTGCAACCAACTTGTATAGAGTGCACATTTTCTTTTAGTCTCTTCATTTCTCTACCAAGACTCTCAAGTTTGTTATTTATTGCTGCAAGTCCTTCCGTACTCCCACTTCTGTTGCTTCCTCCGTTGTGCCACTTATGAGAGTGGTCAGCCATTTTTTGAATAGTCTCCAAAGCTCTTGTATGAGTCATTCCAGGAATTCGTCCCTGCGAATCGAGCATTTGTCTTGAGGAGATGTTTAAACCCTTGTAGAAGACATTCACCTTTTGCTGGCTATTAAGGTCATGAGTAGGGCATTTGTACAGGAGTTTGTTGTATCTTTCCCAGGCCTGGTACAAATTCTCATCGCCCTCCTGCTTGAAATTATGGATTTCCTCAAGTTGCTTTGTTGTCCTAGAAGGAGGACAGTACTTTTGAATGAAGTACTTTTTTAGGAGAGCCCATGTATTAACGGTCCTGGCGGGCAATCTATCGACCCATATTTTAGCAGCTCCAGTGAGTAAAATAGGGAACACACGTAACATGAAAACATCGTTAGAGACTCTTGGAATTTTAAATAGGCTGACAATGTATTCCATGTTATTCACGTGCTCGTAAGCATCATCGGTAATGCTTTCGGAGAAGGGATCTGCACGAAGCTCCTTCATGAATTGTGGCTTGATTTCGAACTGAGCGTCGTCAGCAATGGCCGGCCTAACAAGTCCCGGCCCCTGTTCATCTCGAGTCATAGCAAGATATTCCTCGAGAGTGAGGTTATCAATGTCTACAACCTCCATGGTACCTGAAACTTAAAAGAAATTGTGAGAAGACAAAAATTTGAAAGAAAAAAAAAGACTTAAAGAAAATCCTAATATAACTCCCCGGCAGCGGCGCCAAAAACTTGATGCAGGTTTTCTGACTAGGTTTTAATATTTATAGTGTCTCGTTTACCTATGGTACGCCTTATGCACTCACGGGCAGTGTACCCGGTCGTGTGTAGTATAGTAATCGGTAAAACCGAGGTTGTCCAAAGAGATATGTGAGTGGATTCTAATTAAGTCTATGTGTCACTGGTTTTAACTGGTTTGTAGTAGAAATGATCAATTAACTAATAAACAAGAACTAAAAGCAAGTAAAGAAGATGGAGGTTGTGATAAATAGAGGAAAAGTGTGCTAACCTAATTACTCATCCTATCGTGTAATGTTCATGTTTTATTACTTCCAATTGATTCAAGTGGGGGTTCAAGTCGCTACGACATCATTTGGTCAGTTCGTCCTAACCTATCAACAAAGGCTCCTACCCAAGGTCAAGATTCTACCCTTGATAGTCGAGTGGTTCTTAGTCGCCTAAGCCAAGTCATTAAGTACCCTACATGCAAGATTCGAAATAATGAGTGCCCGGGCGCTAGCATCTTAGACACTTATCCCTAACTTCTTAAGTTAATCCGGACGACCGGTGATCATTTGGTCAGTTCGCACAAGCGAGGAAGGGTCGTCAGTTGGTCAATTATTACCCTCCCTAACTCTACCTAACTACTTAGGGTCAGTTGGTGAATTCTCATAAGCAACTAGATACGATCGCATTTCAAAACTACCGAAGCTAGGGTAACTACCAACGAACTATGCATGCATACACTAGAAACAATTATACGGAAGCATGTAAACATAAACAAAACATTCAAGGAATCATAACTAGGCTAGTACCAAAGGTGCTTAGCCGATCATATTAAAAGAAACAAAGAATTCGATGTTTAACATAATGAAAGATATGAATCAAAAGTAAAAGATAAAATGATCGCTAATGCTTATCGATATGGAGTGATTTCTCCCTTGGAGATGGCTTTGTATGCTCCGAATGATCTGCCTTTGGACCCCTCTTCACGTTCTCTGACTTTGAGTTGTGAGTGAATGATATGAAATGCAGATTTTAGGGTTGGTATTTATAGGCACGATCCTAGTTACGGCGTAACTTGAGTTGAGAGTTACGCCGTAACTTCAATAATTCCTCAAATAATGCTCTCGTTAAGCAGGTTAC
Organism: Chrysanthemum seticuspe; assembly: GCA_019973895.1. Lineage (NCBI taxonomy): Eukaryota > Viridiplantae > Streptophyta > Magnoliopsida > Asterales > Asteraceae > Chrysanthemum > Chrysanthemum seticuspe. The sequence continues at coordinate 37,190,273 of BPTQ01000005.1, forward strand.
GGTGTAACACTTGGGAAAGGTTACGCCCTATCTTCAATACAGGTTACTTTTGCAAGGACTACGGTGTAATCCTAGTGAGGAGTTACGGCGTAGTTGATGGAGGCGCAAAACATTTCTTGCCCTAGTTGATTACGGCGTAACCTTAGTTGGGAGTTACGCCGTAATTGCTTTTAAGTTGGTCTTCTGAGTCAACGCACTAGCTATGGCGTAATGTGAGGGAGTGAGTTACGCCATAGCTCCTTCACAGTTGGCATACTATCATAAATTGTTATGAAAATCCCCAAATCCGCGTCTCATAAGCTTCAATGCTCGTAATTTACCTGAAAGTGAAATATAAAGGAATACAAGCATAAATCCGTATAAATGATATAAAATACGAGCATTATTTGGGGAAATTGACACTTAAATGTCAGGACTAATTGATGTTATCACATTTGTATACAGTTTTGGGACGATTGAGACTCATGGGTTAAAGTAATATTTTATGGAGTAACGGGAAAAAACGATAAATTCAAATTCCCTTTGTCTACGTAATTAAGTACTCCAAGTGTTTTGATCTTTTCAAATCGGGTCAATTAGTGTTAGTTAAATAAAAACTCAAGTGTAGGGATGCTCCTATAAATCCCTTTATTTTGATGTTATTGTACAGGATTGTAGAGTAAAAAGGTATGCAAAAAAAATAAAAAAAAAAAATACGGGCTACCATTCTACATCTATCTTTATGTTAATGTTTTTAAGTTTAAGTTTATGTTTAATTCCCTACCCTAAGCCTAACGTTACAACCCTTTGTAAAGACCTCTTAGATAGTTATTCCTAGGTGCTTACGCCAAAACGGTGGATGTTTGATCTATTCTCAAGCCTATGCTAATCTATATACTATGACAGGTAATAAGTGTTTATCTTCTATTTTCTTACATATTATATTTCATATAAACCCGAGAGATGAGATAATACAAATACCAATTGTGGTGTGCTAGTATATAATTTCCGTGCTTGTTATGACTATTGTAGCGCTTATACTTGTTGTGAACTATCTTAAACCAATGCTTCATGCCTCCTAACTTATAAATTGATTGACCAAAAGCACATTTACTTGAGGACAAGCAAATTCCAAGTATAGGGATATTTGATAAGGATTTAAAACATACATTTTTAGGGGGACATTTAAGCCCCAAATCGACACATTTTATATCCGTTACTACTTAAAATCGTTCCTTTTCACATTTTAGGTCTTTTGGAAGCAAAATGCTAGAATGAAGCATATTTGGATGAAAAGGAGCGGAAACAAAATGAAAATGGCAAAGTCAAGATCCAAGACTGTTTATTGCACCTGACGGCGTCCCAACCAAAGGGCGATGCCGTCCCTCATAAAGAAATTTGATCAAAATTCAAGTGACGGATCAGGTGAAATTCTGGTTCTAAAGCATGACGGTGTCACGCCTAAACTCTGGAAGGCGTCTTCCTCATTTTTCACACCAGACGCCCAAGAACCAATCTCAGACGACATCCTTCATTAAGACTGACGACATCACACCTATCAACTGACGCTGTCCCAACGATGACTTGGCCCAAACGAAACCTAATGACGGCGACCTGACGGCGTCACTAGCGAAAGGTGACACCGTTGCATTTGTAAATCTATATATAGAATTCGATTTTTCTGCATTTAGGGAGGTAGAACTTTGGAGAGCAAACCCTAATTCAATTGTAGTCTGACTTGGACACTATTTTAGGGTTCCATGCCCTTCTTTACATCATAACATAAGTTTGTTAATCCATATTATCATTATGTCTACCCCATATTTATATGTATGTGTGTATGCTTGCCTGTTTACCATGAGTAGCTAAATTATCCTTGTGTTTGCTTATATCTATGAAACCTAGTTGTTAATTATTGTTAGGTTGTCTTTTGTCTTAATTGGTAGACGCTAGAGTAAGGAAAACTGGCTTCTTCTTTAATTGTTGCGAGCTTGAACGTCCTAAATAGCAAAAAAGCTTAGGAGTGCACCTAGGCTATTCGTTGTGTTTATTGCGTAAGTTGTAGCTTGTTGATAGTAGAGTATTCGGGCAAGATACTTAGGTACTTGGCGATCCCGGATAGTCTAGAGGAGAGTTACAATTCATAGAACTAGGAAATTAGGCACCCCCCCCCCCCATGACCAAAAATAATACAACGCACCAATTAAGATGAGGATGTGGCAATTCAACCGACCAATAAGAGATAAAAAGGGAGTAAGAACATCTAAGTAAAAACATTTTTAATTAGTTAAGTAGTTATAAAAAGTAGCTAAAATATTTTTAATTAGTTAAGTAGTTATAAAAAGTAGCTAAAATTGGTACAAGTACCCCCCCCCCCCCCTCCACTCTTATACCCCATGACCAAAAATAATACAACGCACCAATTAAGATGAGGATGTGACAATTCAACCGACCAATAAGAGATAAAAATTGAGTAAGAACATCTAAGTAAAAACATTTTTAATTAGTTAAGTAGTTATAAAAAGTAGCTAAAATTGGTACAAGTACCACCCCCCCCCCCCCCCCCCCCACTCTTATACCCCGATATATTTACTTGCTTTAAAAAAAATACATATAAAAAGACTAAAAAGAATCTCCTTCAACCTTACCTTCTCGTCATACATCTCTTCCTAGCATCTCTATTCCCCTAGAGAACGAATCAACCCCCTGGGCTTACCCCATACTACACTACAATAATTAGGTACACTGCCTAGAAGGTTGTAAAACTTGCTCGTAGAAAAGGAAGTCTTTTCGAGCTTTTTGTACAGAGCTCGGGCTCGTGCTCGATTATTAAATGAGCCTAAAATTAGGCTCGAGCTCGGGCTCGAGCTCGTTTAAGCTTAGCTCGTTCAAGATTTTTACCGATTCGATCCCGAGCTTTTCACGAGCGACTTGGCTCATTTCCACCCTTAGTTATGTCATGAGATTTGGTTGTTGTGAAACGTGTGATTTCATTAAATACTTGTATATGCATATCTTACTCACTATTGTCCTACATATATTATATGGACATCAAACGTGGTTTACTACTTAAACCTACGAGCTCACCAACTTTATGTTGACGTTTTGAATATTCATTTTCAGGTGATAACAATGCTTAAGGAGACTAGAGCTTACTACTTAGCCATAGCAAGACCTAAGATTAACCCTCACGGGTCATTTTCGTTGCTTGATTGCATTAGAACACTATTTCGTAACTATGTTGTTTATTTGATGTATTTGGATTTATGTTGACTAGTATTTGTCCCGAGTTATGGGAACTCGTATGTATGACATTTAACTATGTTGTCGTGGTTTTGACTAGTCACGGCACAAGTTTCCTCCATGTGTCGGATGATGTCATGACACGTTTATATATTCATTTAGTATTTTTCTATTTTATACCAATGTGTTATAATGGTCCTCTCCGTCATGTCTAGCGTTTCCGCCTGAGGCGGGGTGTGACAGTATCATTACATGAAATGTCAACTGATCAACCTTAGAGCAACACTTACGACCAACTAGCTAGAGTTCAGACGTACATGATCGATTTAACATGTATAGTCTTCATGCATGTCCAACAGGGATGTCGTGGTATTTTGATAATTGTTTGTCTTAAAGTTATTTTAATTCTGAACTCATTTTCAGTAACGATTTATGATGGGCCAGGTTGGCTTTGATTCTGTCCACTTCAAACTTCTTGTCCATTTTTTCGAAGTCCATAAACTTAAGCAATCCATAAATTTGATCTTTCAAATTTAGTTTTCGGTTCAGTTCAATTCACTTTGAATTCAGTTAGGTTAGGTCCGGTTCCACTTTTACCTTAAAAATGTTTAATCCGAACATCCCGAACTGAATATTTCGAAATACTCGATATGCGAACTAAGTGAACGCCCCTAAAGATGAAGTGTAAACCGTGCAATGTTTAAGTTAAAAGGCCCATTATAACTTACAATTATTGTACGGTACCATTCATTTTGTTGAATAATGGGGGTCCGTTAACCTTAAAACAGTTTATCAAATAAAGGGTTAAGGGTTGGAGGTTTTGAAATACTTTTATAAGAAGTTAATGAAACAAATATAGATTTTAGATATATAAAAAATTTAACTAGTCTTTTTTAGTTTTGGTAAACTAATTTTCTAATATAATTTCAAATACAAATTGAAGCAACTATGAGTCCTGCAGTATTAAACTTTTATCCTATTCGGCCAGTTTATCCATGATATATGAAAGTTTAGCGGTCGGGGACATGCAACTATATGTAATTCAGAGGTAAGGGTTTCAATTCAAATCCCGATCCACGTCTCTGGTTTATGATTAGCATGATTTACTTCTTTCAAGTTCAATGATGTGTAGAATAAAACGTGCAAACTTGACAACCAAATATGTGTGTGCTCTTCGATATTTTCTGTCTAGCTTAGCTTCTAGTTGTTATATTCTTGCTTTGGTCAAGCAACGATATTGTCCCAACGATTTCCCCATGATCTTGGCAAAAGCGTATAACCACAACTAATTACTTTTCGCGTCAAAACTCCATTAGCCCATTGTTTTCTACTTCTATTCTCGTTGTCTAAGAAATTAGGTCATACATTTGGCACCACGAAATGTTTTAGGTTACTACTAGTATTTTGTTGCTATCTTGATGTTAATTTCCACTCATTTTTGCTTTCAGATCTCCATCTTCTTTGTACTTGGACCACCACTATCCGAAGGAAAACTATGTTAATGTCTTCAAAATATCTTGGTTCGTAAATTATCATCCAACCTACTTTACACATCACAAGTTTGTATCAAGTACTAATTAATCTTTTACACTTGCTCTAACTTTTAAAAAAATTGATAACCTAAATATATAGCACGTTAAATAAATTGTAATCAGTATACTTTATTCTTAACTTTTTGTTATATCAGACAAAAGATTAGCAAAAAGGTGACGAAAGGGATTTTATAATTAATCATGATGGTAACTTAAAGGTATCCAATATGGAGTCTAGGTGTCCAATTTCTAGGGATACAATGAAAATAGGATCTTTGGACCATTTCATTGCGTGTTACTCGTATATATTGTTTATATTTTATTTTATTACAACTTTTCGAATTTTATTATATTCGTACAACCATCAACCACCCATTTTCTAGAACGATGTGGTTAATACTGGTGAATGGAATGTTTTATTCGATACATATATATATATATATTTTATTTCATGCTTATGTGTTTTGTAAATGTCCATTTTGAGTCCATTTTTTTTTCTTTTTTTTTTCCTTAAAAAATTCCGAAACTTGATCTTTTTTTTTTTTTTTTTTCTTTCTATTGTCCTATAGGTTAATAAAAAAGTTATATAGCCTTTAAATCCTTGAAAGTTGGTGACAACCAAAGACTTTCATAGTAATTTACGCACGAAAATACCAACTCAACTAAATTCATGTAAGCAAAATATTTTATAAATTTAATAACAGCATACAATTTACAATCTACTACATTAAATAATGTATTAACATATGTGAGGTAGTATTTTCTTTCAGATGTAGACACGCATAGAGAAAATAAACATACTCAAAATCAAATACTTGATACCCCACGCATAAAAATTTAAAACGGGTATACCAAATTTGACTTTTGATCAGATCACGTTTAAAACGAAAACTAAAAACAAATCATCTTTATATTCAATATTGAATAATTCACAAAATTCGATTAACAACGCCCGGATGTCTTATTGGTAAATATTTTGATGTTCTCGTGAAAGATCTCCGAACCCTAATAGAGTTTGGAAATGGTCACGAGATATTCTTGCTAAATCATGTATATCTGAATTAAAAGATTCTTTCTTTTGGAGTAACATTGTTCTTTTGATTATAAAACGTGCACATATATTTGTGTGATTAGATCTAACCTACGTGTTTCAATACCTTTTGCACATTTGCACATTTGTTTTTATATGAAGAAAAGTTGAAAGTGAAACTTTTTAGTCACCATCAAATATCCATGAATAAATATTTAAAAAACTAGAAAAAGATGTGTGTTTTGAGTCCACACGCACCCACCATAAAATATGTGGGCTAGCGTGGCAATTATTTTGCCAATCGTGTTGTTTAGAAGTCAATTTCTTAGTTGTGTTTTATTATATGCGCTAGTGTCGGTTACTACCTAAATTAAATCCCACTTACTTATCTCATTTGAGTATATAACGAGTGAGGAAAATCCGCGCGGTGCAACGGGATTGCTTTTGTAGACGTGAATTTGGAACTGATGAATGACCGGAAAATTTGTTTGGACCGGCTTTGCAAATACAATTAAAACCTTAGGGACTATTTTCGCGGGTACAAAGGACTTACTTTGTAACGACACTTAAACCTTAGGGACTATTTTTGTCAAATTGCTATAGATAGCAATTAATGCTAAAGGACTTACTTTGCAACGCCACTTGAACCTCATGGGCTGTTTTTGCCAAGTTGCGAAAGATTGCATTGCTAAAGGACTTGCTTTGCAACGCCACTTGAACCTCAGGAGCTGTTTTTGCCAATTTGCGAAAGATGGCAATTAATGTGTGGGCTTGGTTACTGTTTTCCTCCCCGATCTTTAGTATATATAATAATTTTATCTTGATAAGAGAAAAAAAAGAAAAAAAAAAAAGTCTATCATTTCATCTACACGTAAATGTGAAAATATCTTTCAGCAAGCGTGTATCATATAGATATTTGTCATTAACTAGGTAAATGGACATGAATTGTGTTTAGGGACAAAATTAGAATCACATATGATCGGGTGTATAAAAAATTTATAAGTATGTTAACTAAATAACATTAGAAACATATTTTGATGAACCAAATGTATTTAAGAAAAATTAATATTTTTTTCAAAATTAACACCATATCGAAAAAATCCATGAGTGTTCCAATACCCTGCGAGAACCTCTAGTTTCGTCCCTGATTATGTTAAGGTTACTTGAGAATGTTGAGCAAGGCTTTTAATGTATGCGGTTTAATGTGTAGTATTTTCGGACTTGTTCTCATAGTTGGTCCTTGGATTTTTATCTAACGAGGTTCAAATTCGAATATGTCAGGATGTGTTCTCACTTGACAAGTTAGGAGATGATTATATATTTATCGCTAACTCATTCATGCACGTTTAGGTAATATCTAATGATAAACTCTTGAATATTCTCGTAAAAAGCTGTGGTTTAAGTAAAAATTCTCAATGCGAAAAATCTAAGCTTTTGGTCAATTTAATAACCTTTTACTAATCAAGAGATTTTTTTTTTTCCTGACAAGTGGATAAATCAAGTTAATCTTATTTGCATGAAACTCTTTATTTTCTATATAGATTGATATCGATATTTATTTTGATATCGAAAGTGACAAAACAAGAAGCTGGAATAGCTCAGTTGGTTAGAGCGTGTGGCTGTTAACCACAAGGTCGGAGGTTCAAGCCCTCCTTCTAGCGTTTATTTTTTCGCTTTGTTTTATATATGATATTTATTCTTGCAAGTAGTATATTATTGCATATCTTATGCTTAATCTTTTTATAAACACGTTTCTTATACTTCGAGTTTATAAAGCACCCTTCAAACATTTCTTATATACAACTAGTCTCGTGACCCGGCCGATAGCCGGGCTACTCTCATGTAAATTAAAATGAAATTAAAAGTTTGAGGACTAATCTTATATCTTGTTTTTTGGTCATTATCATAATTCGGTTTTTACAACACAAAATTGAACCAACTTAAAACATGCATACCTTATATTGCTTATGGAATAAAGTTGTGCCAAAGCAAATACTAAAACCCTCCAGCCTTCCATTGATTAGTAACTCCTTACAATAAAAGAACTCGTAACAATAATCTTTTAAGGCTGATATTCAATCCTTAACTAAGTATCAACATTATTTCTGTATTTATCCAAGGTTTACAACTATTCCACTGTCAAACAACAAATTCATACCGACATTTGTCTAATCAAATAAGTAATAATACATCAGTACCCATGCTAAAGGCAAACATGCACTTCATATGATACAGAAGAAAAGCATGTCAAATGCCATTATAACATAAAACCATCTGCCAAATATGCATGTAAAGCCAATTTCCAATTTTTGACACATATATGTGTGTTTATTAAAACTTCTTACTGATTAGACCAAATGTAGCAGCAGTAGCAGAACCAGCTGCAACAACAATATATAGACATCATGAACTCCTCTCTTCTCAGCAAGACGACTTTGCAACCCATAAAATGCACCGGAAAATATTCCAAGCCGAACACCACCTACTATTGAACCGCGAGTAATTCTAATGAACCTTTTCTCCATTGCATCTCTCATTAATCGATATTGTTCTCTTTTGTCGGATGTGCTCCCTAATTTCAAAGTTACTTCTGCATCCTTACTCTGAGATCATTGGCAGGAAATGTTAAGTAGTCATATATACCTTGAATATTTAATAATTTAATAATACATAATTTGAAAATGAATACTAAGAGAGATGTATTAGTAATGTCACTCGTTAGTATTATTCACGTAGCTAATGTTAAGCAATTCATTTTATAAAATGCAAAGTCATAGCTTGTTAGTCTAGACATGAACATGCATTATATAGGAAGCGAGATCCTTCTAAAATGATGAAAATGAATTGAGTAAACAACAAATGCATGCAAAAGTTTCAACTGTATATGGGAAACGTTGAAGAGTGGAAAGCTAAAAATAAAGATCTACCTTGGTGCGTCTTCTTCCATTTGTTCGAAATTTCGCCTTACACTCTCTGGGATTCTAGGCTTTGTGACACGGACACTGATAATTTCAATGCCTGGTGCATAACGCGTACAATCAGCTTGAAGAGCATCTTTCATTGTTTCATCAATCAGAATATTTACATGATTGGCTCAATTAATGCAAATCTGGTATTAATGACATTGCTTTTTATATGTCAAATATAGATATGCTCCTTCAAATGAACATTCGTAAATAAGACATATGAAGTATGCATACAAAAAAAATTGATATACCATAAGTGTATCCTCTTACTAAAATGATATGAACTGCTTTCAAGCACCTAATTTAGAAAACAGGACATATAATAGAGTTACTTAATACCTGATCAAACTTGTCAATATAAACTTCTTGAAGGGAGTGAACACTACATAATTGATTGATCTAGTGATGAATTTTGTCATATATCCAAGTATGGTCATAATGTACACCATAATTGAGAAGGGTATCATACACAGCTTCCTTGTTGAGGCGGTTAACAACATGTAGAAGAAAAAAACTATAAATAAAGCACTATGAATGCTAAACCATAAGCACTTGTGCCAATATCCTTGTATTTAAAGGTTTACCTCTATCCTGTCGAAGTTGATCATAACACCTCCTTTTGTCCCACAAGGTATATCCCTCACCTATTATATATCAAACATTATCAACCAATTTACTATTACTAAGAAGTTCAATGATGCATCAGTTCTTCAGCATATTTAGGACATACTTACAAGATCTGTCTGAAGGGTCACCTGGACAAGCTCGTAATGGGTTATTAGAGGTAACTTCAGATGAAAACCTAGAATCCAAGACATACCAAATGTATAAACAAAGGAAATATTTGGTTGTTCTATAGCACAAAAACGTTCATGTATGAAGTACTATTAACAAACCTAGAGTTGTAGTTGTCTTCTGGAGAGCACCTCCTAGCCAGTAAACCCCTACATGACCTTCAGGAACCTGATGTAAGACTGTTAAGCTGTTCTTCAAGTTTGGGGATGAAGATGGGATCAGAAGCTACAAATATAAGAAACGAAGACATATGAAGTTAAATAAGTTATAACATCAAAATTCACACTTAATTTCATGGTGAGCATAATAAGAGCAGTAGTTTTCATGTTCCACGCTCATAAAGGTCACTAAAGAAATGCGGACACTTACAAAATGAGTAAAAATACTATAACAATTCCTAGAAGTTGATTTCTCTAAACTAATAAGAATATTATCCGAGACCTCAATAAAGCAAGTGATGGTTTCACTAATAAGAGCAGTAGTTTTCATGTTCTACGCTCATTTTATCAGTCTTAGCATAGCTTTTTAAATTATTTTTAGTTGGTCATAAAAATTTGTAAAAATTAAAAATAGAATTTTCAATATATGGTTTCACTAATCCCATAAGGAAAAAAATTAAAAAATTCATTTACATAGGCTGCTGATGGCTCAAAGTTGATGGTTTGGCCCATTCTTCCCATGCATCAGGTATAATCTGTCCTGATCAGCTGATTGCTAAGCTGATTTTTAGCTTAATCTGTTGTTTTATTTGTTTGATTATAGCTTCTTTAGGTAGCCTATAGTATGGATTTTAAATGTTTGCCCTTAGTTAGCTTTTTAGTGCTTATCTATTAGCTTATTTAGGACTGCAATTAGCCCTTTTCTGCCCCCTAAATCTAATGCTACAGCAGCCTTGTTCCCTTCCTTTTAGCTTATTTACTTAATGTAGCTTGATCCAATAAGTTTATTTAGGTTCTCTATAGCTTATTAGTGTTTCCCTTTAGTCCCTTAGTAGCTTATTATCCCCATAGCTTATTAGTTGCTTAGAATAACATAGGGGCTGTTTGGAGATTAGACTTCTCAAGTGCTTTTCAGCCTAGAATGGTAATTACCCCATCCGACAACAAAATTCCCTTTAAAACTATTATAAAGTTCAATATATTGTACTAACAAAGCTTTTAAACTTTAAAAATATGGATATTCATTAATAGATCAGATAGATTTGCTTTAAAAGATCAGGGATCATCTCCTGTATCAACTATTAACCATGAAATGGTCGCTAAACAAAAATGGTTTGAATAAATAACAATTCCCTTCAACAAAAGTCCCTCCCTCATTGTCACTGAACTAACATCACCTCTATACGAACCAAGTCTTATAAAAGTCAAAACTCTATCAAACATTACTCGTTTTAAGATAATGTGAATACTAAAAACAACAACTCACAACTTCATTCACCATTACTTTCCACTATGATACCTATAAAAAAATTAACGACTTTTATCAAACACCTAATACGCAATTACATTCGAAATAAGCACTTTGGAATAAGCAAGCTCAAACACCTAATATGCTTATCAAAACTAAATATTGCTGAAATAAGCAGTTTGGAATAAGCAAGGCCAAACCTAACTCAGAACAACTTTAGAGGGTGTCTAAGATTGCTTGTTTAAGTGCTTATAAGCACTTGAAAACACTAATTTGTACAGACCCATATATAAAAATTTAACAAAAGTGTATCTGGTATGAACCTGTCAAATAATGGTGCATCAGATGTTCCAGGTGTAGCTGCCTAGCTGGTGTAGATGGTGCTGTTCATGTATCTTGAGTGTCCATTTTTCACTATTTAGAATTCTACATCTAGTATAACTTACTTATATCAATAACAATTATAATGACTATAGTGATGGTCTACTGAGTACTTTAAACATAAAGGTCCTCATGCAAGTTTTTTCACATGAATCTTGCAGTACTGACCTACTTCACGTGAAAACCTGCATAAGGGCATAGTTTTAACAGCACACTTAATTCTGAATTCGAACCTTGAACAACGGTAATCTTTATAACAGCAAGTATGAAGACAAAGCAGTTAAAGTTTAAGGGATCATACCATCTGTTTCAAGGTCACTTATTTAAGAGTTGAGTTCTGATTGTCTGCGCAGGCACTAATACTTACTGTTTTCCCATTTGTGACGATGTTGTGTATCCTACTTACAGAGATACTTACCTAGCCTCTCCTTCAACTCATCGTAGGCTGCCTCATCCTCAACATGACGCTTTTCAGATTACATTTCAGTAACAACTCCCCAACTCATAGCTCCAAGTAATTTGTATGGGTGGGGACATCAATAGTCGAGTGTCTCCAATATTGGCAATCACGATCTCGTCCTTCTTGATTAGCAATAGTAGCGAACTACATCCAGATGTGCTAGGAAACCTACCTTCTACCATCTCTCTTTTCAGATAATCTTCAACAACACGAAAGGCTCTTTGAAAATCATTTTGTCGCATATGTGTTCTCCTTATAAGATCTAGTCCAGGGAGAATTCTTGATGGAAATCAAATCAAAGAAATAAACAAAATTATTTATGATTATATAAGAATACGAATGCACATGGGGCTGTTGGTATTGAGAAGGTTGGTGTGTATGCTTTGAAACAACCTTCTTCATCGTACGCTGGTGTTACTTCTACGGAACCTATGAAACACACGTCAAACTTTCGTAGGTTGGAGTGTAGTAAGAAAGCTAATGGTGTGGATCTTTCTGTCCCGATGAAAGTGGTTGAAGAGGTGAACACTAGGTTTGAGAATACTTTGTATGGGTATTTCCTTGGTCAACGCCTAGCTTTTCCTATTGTTGATTACTTTGTACGCAATGCGTGGGCTAAGTTTGGTATACAAAAGGAAATGATGAATGCAAAGGGGTTCTTCTTCTTTAAGTTCAATTCGAAGAAAGGTGTTGATGATGTTCTTGAAAACGGTCCTTGGTTGATTAGAAATGTACCTATTATTCTTAAACCATGGACATTGAACACCAACTTACTTAAAGAGGATTTGACCAACATCCCGGCGTGGGTTAAATTCCATGATGTTCCTCTTGCTATGTTTTCTGATGATGGCCTTAGTCTCCTTGCCACATTGATAGGCACGCCCAAAAGGTTAGATGCTTTTACTAGCCAAATGTGCAAGGACTCGTGGGGCCGTAGTAGTTTTGCTAGATGCATGATTGAAGTAAAGTCGGATAAGGTGCTTAGGGACAGACTTACTGTTGAGATACCGTTACTTGATGGGTCGGGATCAACTATTGAGAAGATACGGGTTGAATACGAGTGGAAACCACCTCATTGTGATAAATGTATGATTTTTGGTCATACTCTTATTGAATGTCCTAAAGTTGTTGAACCTCTTGCTCAACCTACTAAGCGTGTTAATGATGGTTTCAAGACGGTCAATAATAAGAAGAAGGGGAAGCAAGGTGGTTCTACTATTCCAGGTCAAGGAGGGTTTACTAAACCTGTTGTGGGTAAACAATTTCAATATCAACCCAAAAAGACTCCTCCTGAACCTAAGAAAGTGGAAGTCACTAAGAGGAATGCTTCTGATGTGGCTAGTTCAAGTGGAACAAAGATCTCTACATCTAATCGGTTTGATGCTCTTAATATGGAAAATACGGATGCTATTGGTATTCCTTCTAATGACACCAACAAGGATGTGGATTCTGGTCGTTCAATGGAAGCTTATGAAGATGAGTCTACTAAGACAGGTACTGCATCACAAGAACCCCTTGTGAGTGATTTGAAAGAGATGGAGTCAGGTGTGGCTCCTAAAACTAGTGATTCTTGTATTCCGCCAGCCTCTTCTACTAAGAGAGTTAACCTTTTTTCTAAAGTGGGAGATATCGTGGTGTATGATTCTGAAGATGAGGTGGTTGCTAACCCATTTGATGAGTCTACTAATCTATTCGGTGGTGGTCAAGAGTTTGAAGATGAGTATGATGACTATGCGAAGCAGGTTTCTGATCTTCCAGAGAATTTGGATGCCTTTAATGCCATGTATGGCACCAAGCTTCAAGGACCTAGGAAGTAATTTTCTTTCGTTATGTCCTATGTTATCTTTTGAGTAGTGGTTTGTTTTCTTGGTTAGAAAATAGGTAGTATCTTGTTATGTAAGCTTTATGCCTATGTAACGGGCTGAGATATGGGATCTCACTCATATCCATTGTACTTAAACGTTTCTTTGGTTAATATATTTACCAGGGTGCATGATTACTCCCCTTTACCCAAAAGAATAAATTATGTGTATAACTTATAGCATATTTGACCAAAAAAGTTTTTGCAAAGAAATGCAGCAGTTTGCCTTCCATGATCTCCATGGCCCTCATGAAGGGTAGCTGGTGTAGTGTTTATAGTTGTTTGGATCTCAATTAGGAAAAGTGAATTCAGTAGCCCATGCAAACGTTATTATTGAAGATAACAATAACAATGAAAACAGTAGGCCCTAGTATAATTAAAGAATCAAATAGAGCATGCACGTTAAATTACCAAATCAAAAAAGACACCAAAAGCGTTTGATGATATCAAGAGCACTGCTTCCCAATGTATCAATGGTATTTCATACCTGCAACCAATGATAATCTCACAATAACAATGTAAACATAGCAAATTAAACATTACTGAGTTATGGGTTTTGAAAAAGTGATAAAGAATTAAATATTCAGATAACCTGTTTAAGAAGACATAAACTATATTCGGAAAAGCTTACCCTGTGGTTATCCACTTTTGCGGTTGTACAGTCGATTGTATTCAGTGTCCTGCATAGAAACTATGGCTTCCTTTACAATGGACAAAGCTTCCTCAGATGCTTTCGTTGCAGACTCACGTTCCTTAGTAATCAATGTATCTTTCAATTCTCCCTGCATATGTAAGTTAATTTCAAATTTTCGATGGTACGAACATGATGAGTTCAGATGTAAGTTGAGTAAAATGAAATTACAATCTACATTACTACATTACTGGGTAACAACTTATTGGGTACTATATTTCTGAATAAGAATTTAATGTAGACCCAATTATTTTATCCATGTGCATTTCCTTTATTGAGTACATAACCATCAGATAATTTTGTATATTGATGACATCAGACTTGTACAACTTAACACATGCCATGATGAGCTTCTCTCTCACCATTACATGTTTATTTAAGAAAATTCAATTTCAAGTCCCATGCTTAGTATAACTCACTTTTCATGTGCTTTGATATATCATTAGTTTGACATCATTATTGTACTTATCAGCAACATAGTGTATCTATGGTTTAACTGTGGCAACTATACAGTCTGCATTAATCAAGGTGTGCACATATGTATAGAATTAACTGGGTTGAAACCTAAAGAACACACAATTATTCAGACCACATGAGGATGGCGCACCTTAACAGTTGACAACGTGAGAGGTTGGAAGTACACATTCAGTTGCTGCTCTGATATAGGCCACCGACGCTACAGGAGGACAATAATTGTCAACAGATGTACCATGATGAGCGTCATCACCGGTGTTTGGGTCAGTACTTGTTTGAAGATCAACAAATCTTTTTGTGAGTCGCCTGGCTTGAAATTCGAAACAGCCTGTAGGTTGTGTTGGTAAAGAAACAGCTACACAAAAATAATCAGAAACTGAAGCGTGATCAAAAAGGTGTGTTAGAAAAAAGAAGTAAAGAACAATATCATTTCAACTAAGAAAACAAAATAAGTAACCTTCATCCACATGGCTCTTGCCGATAGCAGCATGAGTCGCATCATTATTAGAGACTGATTGCGTGTTAAGCTGATCGTTAAACAATCTTCGTCTAACCAAACGTTGTCTTTGGGACGTGAGTGTAAGGTTTACGTTATCAGGTTGTTTGGGTGATTGGTCGTCGGGAAAATGTGGAATAGGAATTTGAGAATCATGATTTAAGCAATATCATCACATAAAACACTAAATTCAAACACAACAACATGTTTACATATCAAATTCCAGTGAGGACTTTCATCAAACATTTTGTGACAACCTGTACTTTCAGGTCATTTCTTGACACATTTCATGTCTCATTATTTCAACATTTTAGTAAACTTGGTTTACTTGTTTCAAATTCGCGTAACCTTGGAGGTTTAGCGGCGAATTCATGATCATGACATCACGTACATTTCATATGGACTATGATTAGTCTACATTACATTTACATCATGTGCATCTCATTAGTGCATTCACGACATTTCATTTCACCTTCAACGCGTAATTTTTATATTTAATAAACTTTATCGCGTGAGTTTTATTTTGTATATTTAACCCGTTACTTTCAAAAATGATCCCGAGGTATTTTTAAACTTACATTTGGTTCATAAAAACTATATTTTTAGTTTTCCTAATGTTTCAAATTTATTTGGCATTTTAATCGTTAAAGTTTAATTATTACGTCGTTTTTCTTAAAAATTATACGATAATTATTTTATCACTCAAATTTCACAAGGAAAGTATTTTTACAATTTTTATCATCTCATTACATTATATTTTGATATAATAACAACTTACTTGCACCAAGTATTACCAATTACTACACAAGTTAATAATAATTATACTTTACTACACTTTTCTTTACAAGTCTTACAAAATATATATGCAAGTAAAGTTTAAAAAAAAAAAAAGATATTATTGGTGGACAAGAACCCCCAAAACCGGCAAGGGAGGGGGGAAAGTATCATAGTTGGTAGATTTTATGTATAAATCCATACACTACATAAAAAGTCTTACTTCCATTTCACTTATCTCATACCAATAATTCACATAGTTAAGAAAAACAAGTTTCTCTCTTCCTTTTTGGGTCTTCAAAACCGGTCACACATCCAAGGTGCCAAGGGATCAAGATTTTTGCTAAATCAAGTGTGTTTACAACCTAGATTATATCCTTTATATGGTTTTGAAATAAAAACCAAGGATATTTAAGTTAATCCTTGTTACCTACACCTCTTCATTATCACTAGTAAGCATGTTTTCATCATTTTTATGTTTCCTCTTCATTTTCATAAGTTTCTTTTCATTTTTGGAGCTTATATGCATGTTATGTGATTTATACCATTTATTTCATGATTTTTAAGTTATATATACAATATGGTCATCCTATAATTATTCCCAAGTTATTCTTTGGTCTTGATGGTGATTAGGAACCCATGACACCCTAAGAAGGTGTATGGTAGGATTAGATTAGCTTTGGAGTTGATTTGAAGGGATTAGAATAGGTTTTGTCCGAGAAAAACTATTTTCGTAAACTATATTTTAGGTTCTGTCCTTAAAACGAATTTCTGGAAAAACCTACTGATGGTACGACCTTTTGGCCTTGATAATTAGAAAATACACTTTAAAACGAATCCGTGGCCGCTTGAACGGATAAAAACGGAGTTATAACGAAGCCGTGGTGAATTTTTAAAGTTTGACGTCGAAACGTATATTTTTTTCTGAAAATCAGCTTGCTGTTTCTGTACATTTCGGGTCAAAAACGAGCCTTAAGCTTCACAAATTATTTCGACTAGTCAAAAATATATTAGTTTACTTCGATACGAAGCTAAGGACATATTTTACGTAGAAAACGGATTTAAAACGACAAATATATGGCCGTTTTCATAAAGTTGCCGTAAATATTATTTTCTGAAAATTATATTATTTTTGACGTAACAAGTATTTCATTAGCTATATCGTCCATGTTTGCGGCAGTTTTTAACTATGATGCAAAACTTTTTATAACAAAGAGTCTTCTAGTAAAATCAAGTTCATCGGCCATATTTTTCAAAACAAAAAGCCGTTTGTCAAGCGGAGTTATGGTTATTTATTTACGGATGTTCAAAGATTGGCCGAAACTCATTTTCTGCACAACATTAGCCAAAACCACCAACTTGAGCCTTGGATATCTTTATGATCGAGACCTTTTGAATAAAAACTCCTGAACTAAAACTTTTAGATATCGATACAAACTTTCCAAAACCGTCGAGTTCGTTCTCTAATGATCGACGTACACCGTTTTACGACTACTTTTCCGGAGTCATTTTTGTTGATTTCATGGTTTTTCCGACGTCATTGTTTTGCGACGAAAAGTGACTATTTCACCAAAAATCATTATAAAACCATTGTAGGATGACATTTTGACGTAAAAACATGTAAAGTCATTTTTGAAGGGTCAAGACGTCAAAAGAGTATTTTTTCGTCGACGAGTAATATTTTCAAAAACCCGTAAATGGTATAAATAACATACGAAGTGCATGCATAACATTACATTGCAACACATGACATATCATATCATTCGTAATAGGTCCCGATTGACGCATCACATTAAACCTCAGTGTACTCACTATTGCCGTTATTTCCAGTTTATCCAAGTGAGTTCCATAGCCCCACTTTTCTTGTTTTAATGCTGTTATTAAACTGTTTTGGGGGAGATACATGCTCAATAATGTTTATTGCATTCATGACTATTTGCAAATTACATGTTTAGCCGAATTGAAATGCTTAGGCATGCGTAGTAACAGTTTTGCCATACGTAGTATTTACTTGGTACATTCATTGGACTGATGGTCTTGGTATATTCATTGGACTGATGGTCTGGGTACATTCATTGGGCTGATGGTCTTGGTATATTCATTGGACTGATGGTCTTGGTACATTCAATGAACTGATGGTCTTGGTATAATTAGGTCAAGTAAACATCGATACATTAAGTCATGCACTATTATGTGAATTCATTTGACTTCATATGTTTGGAACATAAACTTTACACACTTTGGCAGTGGGTTGTGAACACACAGGTTGCAAGTTTTGTATGGGCGGGACTTGGAACTGAGTGGATTTACAATGCCTTTGCTACATAAACGATTTTGAAAGACTTTACATTTCAACGATTTACAATGCCTTTGCGGCATAAACGATTTTTGAAAGGCTTTACATTTCAAAACAAACTCTATGAACTCACTCAACCTATGTGTTGACACTTTTAGCATGTTTTATCTCAGGTATCTAAGGCATTCACTTCATGGCATGCATTTGGACACATCATGGAGTCGTGGTAACGACGCGTCTCACTTGGGCTTTACGTACTTTAAAACATCGTTTGAATTGTAACAAACTTATTTCCGCACAAATTGATTTTCATTTGGGACCTACTTTGTAAACTCTGATTATTTTAATAAATCAAATGATGTATTTTCCAAACGACACTTTAGGTCGTTCAATATAACTGTGATTGTGATGCTATGACAGTCAATCCCCAGGAATTCCATTCCGCTGCAAAACAGGTAATTTGGGGGTGTGACAGATTGGCATCAGAGCTTCAGTTATAGAGAACTAGGTTGCATCATTGACCCTAGACTATAACTACATTATCATAGCATCTCATCATTTCATCACAAGTGCATGTTCACTTTACATGCGGTTTTTACGTACATTTTTCGAGTTATTCACTTTCATTTCACATCGATTGTCACATGGATGCCCTTAAATGCCCATTCCATTATTCTTTCTTCATACTCTAACGTGGAGAATTCCTTGTCATTCCCTATCACAATTTTCACATCAATCGACTCATCACCGATAACGTCGAATGCCGAGATGAACCTTTAAATAGGGCGAAGTCACGTTCACTCTTTTGTTTCACCACTAACATATCGAGTTACACTTTATTCACACATTAAGTCACTAAACCCTCATACATTTGAAGCACTTACGACACATCATAACCCATCTTTTTGGAACCCGTCGATCATTTTGAAAAATAACCTCAAACTTATCATTCTTATCACATTTCTTTAGAGCGCTTATTATTAACATCGAAATTTTGCTACGTCTCACATTTCCTCTTGTTTTGAAGAAGATATGGCACCGAAGAAAGCTACAGTTGAAATGACCCAAGCGGCTATTCAGAAGTTAGTGAATGATAGCATTGCTAATGCTCTAAGAGTTGAAAGGGAAACGGTGGCTGCTGCTGCTGCCGAGGCCGCGACTGCTGCTGTAGCCGCTAGGCTAGCTGCTGCTACTGGAAATGCCGGAGGATCCGGAGTTAAGAAATGTTCGTACAAAGATTTCAAAAGTGGCGAACCCACCAAGTTTAGAGGGACGGAAGGAGCTACAGCAATGGTACGATGGTTTGAAAAATTGGAGTCGGTATTTTTGCTTAGTAACTGTTCGGATGACAGTAAGGTTATGTATGCTACAAGTACTTTGCTCGATGGAGCGTTGTCATGGTGGAATTCATACGCTCAACCGATTGGTATGGAGAATGCTTTTAAGCTTTCGTGGGAGGAATTCAAGAGCTTGGTGACTAAGAAGTTTTGTCCTCGAACAGAAATTAAAAAGTTGGAGACGGAGTTCTATGAACTAAAAACAATTGGGTATGATATCGACACTTACATTCGGAGATTCCAAGAATTGGCCGTGTTATGTCCATCTATGGTTTCGGATAATGAGAAGCTACTGGAGGCTTTCATTGATGGACTTCCTGAAATTATTCAAGGCGATGTGACTTCTTCTGACCCGCAAACGATTGAGGAAGCTATTCGATTGACTCAAAAGCTAATGGCCCAGGTAGTGAAGAGAGGCAAGTACCCCAACACCAACCAAAACAACAACAACAACCCCAACAACTGCACCAATTACTACAATAACCAAAACAATGACAACAACACCGATAACCAAATCAACAACAACAAAAGAAAATGGGAAAATGACCGAGGAGGTTACAATAACAACAATCAAGACCGTAACACTAACCATCATCAACAACAGAATAGAGGGCAAGAGACTGCAATGGTTTATGTTGCTGCACCAATAGAAGGCAGAGGTTATGCTGGAACCTACCCATTGTGTAATCGATGTAAGTATCATCACACGGGACTTTGTCCTGTTAAGTGCTACAAGTGTCAAAAACTAGGACACCATGCCAGGAATTGTAGAGGCAAGACCATAGTTACGTGCTTCGGATGCGGGGAGCAAGGACACTATCGGAATCAATGTCCTCAAAACCAAGGTCAACAAGTCGAAGGTGCTCATGGGAATGTATATATGTTAGAAGGAGCTCG
Organism: Chrysanthemum seticuspe; assembly: GCA_019973895.1. NCBI lineage: Eukaryota > Viridiplantae > Streptophyta > Magnoliopsida > Asterales > Asteraceae > Chrysanthemum > Chrysanthemum seticuspe. Next base: position 37,210,892 of record BPTQ01000005.1, read on the forward strand.
TCAAGGTATCAACGACGCGGAAGACTGAAGAAGTTCGGAAATTAACAGTCTTATTTCTCCTTATGTACTATGTCGTACTAAGTTTATGTTTTCCATCGTACCCGAATCTTTATAACCTAAGATGTATTTCTGTTTGATAAACCACTCGTTGTAAAATATTCTCATCTATCGTACTTTATTTTCTTTCCGATTTGTTATCATTTACGAGGATTTTAATTCTTTTTACTTTATCGATCATTTAACGACACTTCTCCATGTCTTCTCCCCTCGATGTTCATCACAATTTTAACATCAGTTGACTTAACACCAAACAACATATGAGTCGATTAGTCCAAGCATTGCATAGTTACTCCTAAATTATACATAGCCTGATCACCTATGTCTAATTCAGGAAGAATCATGCAATGAAGGGAGTAGTAGTCTTATATGAGTAAGCAATTCCGTAATCGAGCCAAATTTTCAAAAGATTTTCTTCAAACCACTTGTTTCCAGTTTGATCCGCGTGACAGTTCTTGTTTGATGAGTTGCAAAGATCGAGCTAGAAACAAGTTGTTACCTAAACCGATTTAGCCTAATCTCATGACAGTTCTTGTTTGATGAGTTGTGAGATTAAGTAAAAATCGGTTACCAAAAAGTCTTTTGAGGGTTTTGCTCGGGAATGGGAAAGTTTGCTACATCAAACCCTAAACCCGTTAGACCTAACAACGATTGAATTCAGGGACTGAATTCCTTTTTGGATGGGCGAATGTGACAACCTGTACTTTCAGGTCATTTCTTGACACATTTCATGTCTCATTATTTCAACATTTTAGTAAACTTGGTTTACTTGTTTCAAATTCGCGTAACCTTGGAGGTTTAGCGGCGAATTCATGATCATGACATCACGTACATTTCATATGGACTATGATTAGTCTACATTACATTTACATCATGTGCATCTCATTAGTGCATTCACGACATTTCATTTCACCTTCAACGCGTAATTTTTATATTTAATAAACTTTATCGCGTGAGTTTTATTTTGTATATTTAACCCGTTACTTTCAAAAATGATCCCGAGGTATTTTTAAACTTACATTTGGTTCATAAAAACTATATTTTTAGTTTTCCTAATGTTTCAAATTTATTTGGCATTTTAATCGTTAAAGTTTAATTATTACGTCGTTTTTCTTAAAAATTATACGATAATTATTTTATCACTCAAATTTCACAAGGAAAGTATTTTTACAATTTTTATCATCTCATTACATTATATTTTGATCTAATAACAACTTACTTGCACCAAGTATTACCAATTACTACACAAGTTAATAATAATTATACTTTACTACACTTTTCTTTACAAGTCTTACAAAATATATATGCAAGTAAAGTTTAAAAAAAAAAAAAGATATTATTGGTGGACAAGAACCCCCAAAACCGGCAAGGGAGGGGGGAAAGTATCATAGTTGGTAGATTTTATGTATAAATCCATACACTACATAAAAAGTCTTACTTCCATTTCACTTATCTCATACCAATAATTCACATAGTTAAGAAAAACAAGTTTCTCTCTTCCTTTTTGGGTCTTCAAAACCGGTCACACATCCAAGGTGCCAAGGGATCAAGATTTTTGCTAAATCAAGTGTGTTTACAACCTAGATTATATCCTTTATATGGTTTTGAAATAAAAACCAAGGATATTTAAGTTAATCCTTGTTACCTACACCTCTTCATTATCACTAGTAAGCATGTTTTCATCATTTTTATGTTTCCTCTTCATTTTCATAAGTTTCTTTTCATTTTTGGAGCTTATATGCATGTTATGTGATTTATACCATTTATTTCATGATTTTTAAGTTATATATACAATATGGTCATCCTATAATTATTCCCAAGTTATTCTTTGGTCTTGATGGTGATTAGGAACCCATGACACCCTAAGAAGGTGTATGGTAGGATTAGATTAGCTTTGGAGTTGATTTGAAGGGATTAGAATAGGTTTTGTCCGAGAAAAACTATTTTCGTAAACTATATTTTAGGTTCTGTCCTTAAAACGAATTTCTGGAAAAACCTACTGATGGTACGACCTTTTGGCCTTGATAATTAGAAAATACACTTTAAAACGAATCCGTGGCCGCTTGAACGGATAAAAACGGAGTTATAACGAAGCCGTGGTGAATTTTTAAAGTTTGACGTCGAAACGTATATTTTTTTCTGAAAATCAGCTTGCTGTTTCTGTACATTTCGGGTCAAAAACGAGCCTTAAGCTTCACAAATTATTTCGACTAGTCAAAAATATATTAGTTTACTTCGATACGAAGCTAAGGACATATTTTACGTAGAAAACGGATTTAAAACGACAAATATATGGCCGTTTTCATAAAGTTGCCGTAAATATTATTTTCTGAAAATTATATTATTTTTGACGTAACAAGTATTTCATTAGCTATATCGTCCATGTTTGCGGCAGTTTTTAACTATGATGCAAAACTTTTTATAACAAAGAGTCTTCTAGTAAAATCAAGTTCATCGGCCATATTTTTCAAAACAAAAAGCCGTTTGTCAAGCGGAGTTATGGTTATTTATTTACGGATGTTCAAAGATTGGCCGAAACTCATTTTCTGCACAACATTAGCCAAAACCACCAACTTGAGCCTTGGATATCTTTATGATCGAGACCTTTTGAATAAAAACTCCTGAACTAAAACTTTTAGATATCGATACAAACTTTCCAAAACCGTCGAGTTCGTTCTCTAATGATCGACGTACACCGTTTTACGACTACTTTTCCGGAGTCATTTTTGTTGATTTCATGGTTTTTCCGACGTCATTGTTTTGCGACGAAAAGTGACTATTTCACCAAAAATCATTATAAAACCATTGTAGGATGACATTTTGACGTAAAAACATGTAAAGTCATTTTTGAAGGGTCAAGACGTCAAAAGAGTATTTTTTCGTCGACGAGTAATATTTTCAAAAACCCGTAAATGGTATAAATAACATACGAAGTGCATGCATAACATTACATTGCAACACATGACATATCATATCATTCGTAATAGGTCCCGATTGACGCATCACATTAAACCTCAGTGTACTCACTATTGCCGTTATTTCCAGTTTATCCAAGTGAGTTCCATAGCCCCACTTTTCTTGTTTTAATGCTGTTATTAAACTGTTTTGGGGGAGATACATGCTCAATAATGTTTATTGCATTCATGACTATTTGCAAATTACATGTTTAGCCGAATTGAAATGCTTAGGCATGCGTAGTAACAGTTTTGCCATACGTAGTATTTACTTGGTACATTCATTGGACTGATGGTCTTGGTATATTCATTGGACTGATGGTCTGGGTACATTCATTGGGCTGATGGTCTTGGTATATTCATTGGACTGATGGTCTTGGTACATTCAATGAACTGATGGTCTTGGTATAATTAGGTCAAGTAAACATCGATACATTAAGTCATGCACTATTATGTGAATTCATTTGACTTCATATGTTTGGAACATAAACTTTACACACTTTGGCAGTGGGTTGTGAACACACAGGTTGCAAGTTTTGTATGGGCGGGACTTGGAACTGAGTGGATTTACAATGCCTTTGCTACATAAACGATTTTGAAAGACTTTACATTTCAACGATTTACAATGCCTTTGCGGCATAAACGATTTTTGAAAGGCTTTACATTTCAAAACAAACTCTATGAACTCACTCAACCTATGTGTTGACACTTTTAGCATGTTTTATCTCAGGTATCTAAGGCATTCACTTCATGGCATGCATTTGGACACATCATGGAGTCGTGGTAACGACGCGTCTCACTTGGGCTTTACGTACTTTAAAACATCGTTTGAATTGTAACAAACTTATTTCCGCACAAATTGATTTTCATTTGGGACCTACTTTGTAAACTCTGATTATTTTAATAAATCAAATGATGTATTTTCCAAACGACACTTTAGGTCGTTCAATATAACTGTGATTGTGATGCTATGACAGTCAATCCCCAGGAATTCCATTCCGCTGCAAAACAGGTAATTTGGGGGTGTGACAGATTGGCATCAGAGCTTCAGTTATAGAGAACTAGGTTGCATCATTGACCCTAGACTATAACTACATTATCATAGCATCTCATCATTTCATCACAAGTGCATGTTCACTTTACATGCGGTTTTTACGTACATTTTTCGAGTTATTCACTTTCATTTCACATCGATTGTCACATGGATGCCCTTAAATGCCCATTCCATTATTCTTTCTTCATACTCTAACGTGGAGAATTCCTTGTCATTCCCTATCACAATTTTCACATCAATCGACTCATCACCGATAACGTCGAATGCCGAGATGAACCTTTAAATAGGGCGAAGTCACGTTCACTCTTTTGTTTCACCACTAACATATCGAGTTACACTTTATTCACACATTAAGTTACTAAACCCTCATACATTTGAAGCACTTACGACACATCATAACCCATCTTTTTGGAACCCGTCGATCATTTTGAAAAATAACCTCAAACTTATCATTCTTATCACATTTCTTTAGAGCGCTTATTATTAACATCGAAATTTTGCTACGTCTCACATTTCCTCTTGTTTTGAAGAAGATATGGCACCGAAGAAAGCTACAGTTGAAATGACCCAAGCGGCTATTCAGAAGTTAGTGAATGATAGCATTGCTAATGCTCTAAGAGTTGAAAGGGAAACGGTGGCTGCTGCTGCTGCCGAGGCCGCGACTGCTGCTGTAGCCGCTAGGCTAGCTGCTGCTACTGGAAATGCCGGAGGATCCGGAGTTAAGAAATGTTCGTACAAAGATTTCAAAAGTGGCGAACCCACCAAGTTTAGAGGGACGGAAGGAGCTACAGCAATGGTACGATGGTTTGAAAAATTGGAGTCGGTATTTTTGCTTAGTAACTGTTCGGATGACAGTAAGGTTATGTATGCTACAAGTACTTTGCTCGATGGAGCGTTGTCATGGTGGAATTCATACGCTCAACCGATTGGTATGGAGAATGCTTTTAAGCTTTCGTGGGAGGAATTCAAGAGCTTGGTGACTAAGAAGTTTTGTCCTCGAACAGAAATTAAAAAGTTGGAGACGGAGTTCTATGAACTAAAAACAATTGGGTATGATATCGACACTTACATTCGGAGATTCCAAGAATTGGCCGTGTTATGTCCATCTATGGTTTCGGATAATGAGAAGCTACTGGAGGCTTTCATTGATGGACTTCCTGAAATTATTCAAGGCGATGTGACTTCTTCTGACCCGCAAACGATTGAGGAAGCTATTCGATTGACTCAAAAGCTAATGGCCCAGGTAGTGAAGAGAGGCAAGTACCCCAACACCAACCAAAACAACAACAACAACCCCAACAACTGCACCAATTACTACAATAACCAAAACAATGACAACAACACCGATAACCAAATCAACAACAACAAAAGAAAATGGGAAAATGACCGAGGAGGTTACAATAACAACAATCAAGACCGTAACACTAACCATCATCAACAACAGAATAGAGGGCAAGAGACTGCAATGGTTTATGTTGCTGCACCAATAGAAGGCAGAGGTTATGCTGGAACCTACCCATTGTGTAATCGATGTAAGTATCATCACACGGGACTTTGTCCTGTTAAGTGCTACAAGTGTCAAAAACTAGGACACCATGCCAGGAATTGTAGAGGCAAGACCATAGTTACGTGCTTCGGATGCGGGGAGCAAGGACACTATCGGAATCAATGTCCTCAAAACCAAGGTCAACAAGTCGAAGGTGCTCATGGGAATGTATATATGTTAGAAGGAGCTCGTCAAGGTATCAACGACGCGGAAGACTGAAGAAGTTCGGAAATTAACAGTCTTATTTCTCCTTATGTACTATGTCGTACTAAGTTTATGTTTTCCATCGTACCCGAATCTTTATAACCTAAGATGTATTTCTGTTTGATAAACCACTCGTTGTAAAATATTCTCATCTATCGTACTTTATTTTCTTTCCGATTTGTTATCATTTACGAGGATTTTAATTCTTTTTACTTTATCGATCATTTAACGACACTTCTCCATGTCTTCTCCCCTCGATGTTCATCACAATTTTAACATCAGTTGACTTAACACCAAACAACATATGAGTCGATTAGTCCAAGCATTGCATAGTTACTCCTAAATTATACATAGCCTGATCACCTATGTCTAATTCAGGAAGAATCATGCAATGAAGGGAGTAGTAGTCTTATATGAGTAAGCAATTCCGTAATCGAGCCAAATTTTCAAAAGATTTTCTTCAAACCACTTGTTTCCAGTTTGATCCGCGTGACAGTTCTTGTTTGATGAGTTGCAAAGATCGAGCTAGAAACAAGTTGTTACCTAAACCGATTTAGCCTAATCTCATGACAGTTCTTGTTTGATGAGTTGTGAGATTAAGTAAAAATCGGTTACCAAAAAGTCTTTTGAGGGTTTTGCTCGGGAATGGGAAAGTTTGCTACATCAAACCCTAAACCCGTTAGACCTAACAACGATTGAATTCAGGGACTGAATTCCTTTTTGGATGGGCGAATGTGACAACCTGTACTTTCAGGTCATTTCTTGACACATTTCATGTCTCATTATTTCAACATTTTAGTAAACTTGGTTTACTTGTTTCAAATTCGCGTAACCTTGGAGGTTTAGCGGCGAATTCATGATCATGACATCACGTACATTTCATATGGACTATGATTAGTCTACATTACATTTACATCATGTGCATCTCATTAGTGCATTCACGACATTTCATTTCACCTTCAACGCGTAATTTTTATATTTAATAAACTTTATCGCGTGAGTTTTATTTTGTATATTTAACCCGTTACTTTCAAAAATGATCCCGAGGTATTTTTAAACTTACATTTGGTTCATAAAAACTATATTTTTAGTTTTCCTAATGTTTCAAATTTATTTGGCATTTTAATCGTTAAAGTTTAATTATTACGTCGTTTTTCTTAAAAATTATACGATAATTATTTTATCACTCAAATTTCACAAGGAAAGTATTTTTACAATTTTTATCATCTCATTACATTATATTTTGATCTAATAACAACTTACTTGCACCAAGTATTACCAATTACTACACAAGTTAATAATAATTATACTTTACTACACTTTTCTTTACAAGTCTTACAAAATATATATGCAAGTAAAGTTTAAAAAAAAAAAAAGATATTATTGGTGGACAAGAACCCCCAAAACCGGCAAGGGAGGGGGGAAAGTATCATAGTTGGTAGATTTTATGTATAAATCCATACACTACATAAAAAGTCTTACTTCCATTTCACTTATCTCATACCAATAATTCACATAGTTAAGAAAAACAAGTTTCTCTCTTCCTTTTTGGGTCTTCAAAACCGGTCACACATCCAAGGTGCCAAGGGATCAAGATTTTTGCTAAATCAAGTGTGTTTACAACCTAGATTATATCCTTTATATGGTTTTGAAATAAAAACCAAGGATATTTAAGTTAATCCTTGTTACCTACACCTCTTCATTATCACTAGTAAGCATGTTTTCATCATTTTTATGTTTCCTCTTCATTTTCATAAGTTTCTTTTCATTTTTGGAGCTTATATGCATGTTATGTGATTTATACCATTTATTTCATGATTTTTAAGTTATATATACAATATGGTCATCCTATAATTATTCCCAAGTTATTCTTTGGTCTTGATGGTGATTAGGAACCCATGACACCCTAAGAAGGTGTATGGTAGGATTAGATTAGCTTTGGAGTTGATTTGAAGGGATTAGAATAGGTTTTGTCCGAGAAAAACTATTTTCGTAAACTATATTTTAGGTTCTGTCCTTAAAACGAATTTCTGGAAAAACCTACTGATGGTACGACCTTTTGGCCTTGATAATTAGAAAATACACTTTAAAACGAATCCGTGGCCGCTTGAACGGATAAAAACGGAGTTATAACGAAGCCGTGGTGAATTTTTAAAGTTTGACGTCGAAACGTATATTTTTTTCTGAAAATCAGCTTGCTGTTTCTGTACATTTCGGGTCAAAAACGAGCCTTAAGCTTCACAAATTATTTCGACTAGTCAAAAATATATTAGTTTACTTCGATACGAAGCTAAGGACATATTTTACGTAGAAAACGGATTTAAAACGACAAATATATGGCCGTTTTCATAAAGTTGCCGTAAATATTATTTTCTGAAAATTATATTATTTTTGACGTAACAAGTATTTCATTAGCTATATCGTCCATGTTTGCGGCAGTTTTTAACTATGATGCAAAACTTTTTATAACAAAGAGTCTTCTAGTAAAATCAAGTTCATCGGCCATATTTTTCAAAACAAAAAGCCGTTTGTCAAGCGGAGTTATGGTTATTTATTTACGGATGTTCAAAGATTGGCCGAAACTCATTTTCTGCACAACATTAGCCAAAACCACCAACTTGAGCCTTGGATATCTTTATGATCGAGACCTTTTGAATAAAAACTCCTGAACTAAAACTTTTAGATATCGATACAAACTTTCCAAAACCGTCGAGTTCGTTCTCTAATGATCGACGTACACCGTTTTACGACTACTTTTCCGGAGTCATTTTTGTTGATTTCATGGTTTTTCCGACGTCATTGTTTTGCGACGAAAAGTGACTATTTCACCAAAAATCATTATAAAACCATTGTAGGATGACATTTTGACGTAAAAACATGTAAAGTCATTTTTGAAGGGTCAAGACGTCAAAAGAGTATTTTTTCGTCGACGAGTAATATTTTCAAAAACCCGTAAATGGTATAAATAACATACGAAGTGCATGCATAACATTACATTGCAACACATGACATATCATATCATTCGTAATAGGTCCCGATTGACGCATCACATTAAACCTCAGTGTACTCACTATTGCCGTTATTTCCAGTTTATCCAAGTGAGTTCCATAGCCCCACTTTTCTTGTTTTAATGCTGTTATTAAACTGTTTTGGGGGAGATACATGCTCAATAATGTTTATTGCATTCATGACTATTTGCAAATTACATGTTTAGCCGAATTGAAATGCTTAGGCATGCGTAGTAACAGTTTTGCCATACGTAGTATTTACTTGGTACATTCATTGGACTGATGGTCTTGGTATATTCATTGGACTGATGGTCTGGGTACATTCATTGGGCTGATGGTCTTGGTATATTCATTGGACTGATGGTCTTGGTACATTCAATGAACTGATGGTCTTGGTATAATTAGGTCAAGTAAACATCGATACATTAAGTCATGCACTATTATGTGAATTCATTTGACTTCATATGTTTGGAACATAAACTTTACACACTTTGGCAGTGGGTTGTGAACACACAGGTTGCAAGTTTTGTATGGGCGGGACTTGGAACTGAGTGGATTTACAATGCCTTTGCTACATAAACGATTTTGAAAGACTTTACATTTCAACGATTTACAATGCCTTTGCGGCATAAACGATTTTTGAAAGGCTTTACATTTCAAAACAAACTCTATGAACTCACTCAACCTATGTGTTGACACTTTTAGCATGTTTTATCTCAGGTATCTAAGGCATTCACTTCATGGCATGCATTTGGACACATCATGGAGTCGTGGTAACGACGCGTCTCACTTGGGCTTTACGTACTTTAAAACATCGTTTGAATTGTAACAAACTTATTTCCGCACAAATTGATTTTCATTTGGGACCTACTTTGTAAACTCTGATTATTTTAATAAATCAAATGATGTATTTTCCAAACGACACTTTAGGTCGTTCAATATAACTGTGATTGTGATGCTATGACAGTCAATCCCCAGGAATTCCATTCCGCTGCAAAACAGGTAATTTGGGGGTGTGACACATTTGGTATACAAAATTTATCAAACATTTTATGGTCTTTTTGTTGAACACATTCTATCAAAAACATAAACCAAATAATCAATAATCAAAATACATAAATGCATAAGAAACTAATATCGAATTCATTATACATAAAAAAAATGATTGGCTAATCTAATTCAGTTTGGTTGGAACAACAATTAAAAATAAAAATTACCTTAAATCGAAGTTGGTTGATTTGTGAAAAATCTTTATCTCTGGACTTTGCGATCGCCTTTTTTCTTAAATTGATGTTGGTGCGTTTTTCTAATGGTTTTTTTTATTAAGCGGGTATCGATTGTTTTGATTTTTGAATCATGAACCGAAATAAGATCGATTTTGGGGATATTTTTTAGGTTAATTTGAATGATCTTCAAACCGATATATGATTTTAGGGTTTTGTGCACCGATTGTGTAGGTGGAATTGATTGCGATTAGCTGAATATCAGGGAAGGAGTTTGGGATTGTGATGTTCTTGGTGTAGGTCAAATCCAGGCGTGTGTTCTTGGTTGTGTTTCTGTGTAAAGCGCGTGTAAAAAAATAGGTGGCATTGTCACGTAATTAAAAATTGCCAGCATGGCATTTAAGGCTGCCAAGTAACATTTGTGACATGACATGTTCCTCTATTATTATATATATGGGGAGATTCTATTAAACAAATTATATAAAGTTCTAAGAATTAAGTCACATAGAAAACGTGAGATAATTAGGGATCAAGAAAATGTCCACCCCCTACACATGCTGATAGCTCACCACAATTAATGCCAACGTTTATGTAAGAGAAAAGAAATGTATTCTAGGAAAAGAATAGCAATGACATATATCATTAATTTTCATTTCTTGTAAAACAACAAATTCAAATTTTAATACTCTTTTAAAACACACTATAATATCTTATTCATGTTATGACTTATGAGTGTTGAGCTAGACATAGATTATTTGGTTTAGAATGCTAATGTGGAAAGAAATATGTTTGAAGAAAACTTTGGGAAAATTTTAACAGAGAACATGAAACCTAAAATTCAGTTATTGTTTGGTTTGGTTTTGATTTTAAGAATCTTGACTATTGTTCTTGAGACCTAGATTTTGAGAAACATAAAACTAATTACATGCGTTTGTTTCCAATTTGAAAGCAACAATTTTTGGTTGTGGTTTCCATGGTTGAGACCATTTGCATACTATATGCCTAACTCAAATTTTGTGGCCGTATACTTCAATAGTTCTGATTCATGTATCTTGGAAGATTTATCACTTTTTTGAGTCTTAGATGATTTAAGGTCAAATATTAAAAAACATGCAAGAAGTAGCTCGTTAAGAATCATAAGAGAATGTTGATATAATTATCAAAAATCTTCATTGTCAAAGGCTTAAACTATTAAGCTTGAATAATGATAAACAGACTTACCAAATAGACTTAAAAGTATACATACTCTATTCATAATTTAAGAAGTGTAATACTATTTGTTGGTTTTGGTTTTAGGCTATTAATTAGAGTATTAGACATATATAAATCATTTTTCTTAAAGTTTTTGTTTTCAGGTTTTTTACATCATTTAATAGCTTGCCAGTATCGCTACAACTAATTTGTAAAAGTATATATATTATAAATTAAAATTTTGCGACCACAATTTTATCTCGAAACTCAAAATTACAGTTCACAAGTTGAATTATTTAAGTTGGTGTACTAAGGAGTGGTGTTTGTTTTTTTTAAGAGTATCTAAATCTGAGGCGTAAATGTCTGAATCTGACTGCATCTAAACGGGAAAAAAAACTCATGTTCGAATCGCACATTTGTATGCTTGTACTAATTTTTTTTTAGTTATTTTTGTGTCAACAAGAGGCATTAAGACACCCCTCTCAAGTCTAGACCATTAAGATCTTACTGCATCTGACTGCGTCTGAACGAGAAAGAAAAAAAATTTAACGGTATGAACGGCCAAAATATCTGACCGCGTCTGAACGTTTCAGATTCAGAAGCTATTAAAAGCCTCTTTTTAAAAAACAAACACACTCTGACTCATAACATAGCATATCTAGTTCTCGTACTCTTTTCTTCACCACGATGTTACGTAATTTACCTTATATGTTAGCCGTACAACCAGTCGATAAAATCAAGAGACCAATTTCCCTTTTTCTTTCCTTAAAATCAAAACTTTACAATCCTCTTTAGATGTCAACTTTCTTATCCTTTTTTCCCAATATCTCCAAGATAATTTCCAAGAATAATCCAGAACAATTTACATCATAAAAAAACAAAACAAAAAAACAAAAAAATATAAATATAAAACCAACACAACACAAACACAAGTACACAAAACACAACCACAACCAAAGAAAGTATACAAAAAATATTCTTTAGAATCTACTCTTTTTTAGAGTCCAAATAATTACATTTTTTTGATTCTTTCATTAAACCCATCTCTCACAAACCAATCTTTTTAATCTCATCCAATAAAATCCCCTTTTTTGATTCCATTAAATATGTGTGTACAAGACTTGGAAGATAAAAATAAAGCTTGTGAAGATATAATTATTGACAACAATAATAATAATACTGATCAGATCACTCTGTCAAATTCTTTTCCTGTAAGTCAATAAAGATTGCTATTTTATTGGTTTATTTGTCAATTAGCATTCAATTTGAGTAATTTAGTTGCATTTGTTACATGGGTTGTATTTAATTATGCATAAAGTTTGTTCATTTATTGGTTTTATGGTTTGAATATGTGATTTAGCTTTGAATTCTGAGTAAATTAGTTGCATTTTTATAATGGGTTGGTTCTTGTTTTGCATAAAGATTGATAATTTATTGGATTTATGGTTTGAATGTGTGAATTACCTTTGAATATAAGTTAATTATTTACATTAATAACATGTTTTTTTTTTTTTTTTTTTTTTTTTTTTTTTTTTTTTGCATAAAGTTTGTTAATTTATTGGATTAGCTTTGAATTTGAGTAAATTAGTTGCAATTCTATAATGGGTTGCTTTTATTATGCATAAAGATTGTTACTTTATTGGTTTTATTGGTTGAGTTAATGATTTAGCTTTGAATTTGAATTGGGGTTTATTTTGGACTAATGTTCATTGTTCTTGTGTTTTAAGAGGATAAAGATTGTTACTTTATTGGTTTTACTGTTTAATTTTGATAAAAGTTTACTACTTGGAGCAAATTACTCCAACTTTTCATTCATGGGTTCCTTTTTGTTTTGTTTGATTTGGATTAATTTTTATGTTTTCATATGTTAAGATGCTGTTTTTCGTGGTTATAGTGGAAAAAGATAGTTACTTTAGTGATTTTATTGTTTAGTCTTGAGAATTGAGTTTTAATTTGAGCAAATTACATTTGTCTCTTTCATGGGCTCCTTTTTGTTTTGCAAAAAGGTTGCTAATTAATTTGATGTAGGTTTAGTTTAAGTTGGATTATCTTTTGATTGGCTTAAGTTGATGTTCTTGTGTAGTTTGTGCTGATCTTCAAAGTAGGTTTAAGTGAAGCTTGATTTGGAAGTTTGATCCCTGATAGAGTAGGCGTTTAGTTTAAGCAAACTTCATTTTTGGTTGAATTCTGTAAATATCTTTAATGGTTGATTTGGCTGGAATTGGGCTAATATGGGAAAAAGATGAAAATTTTCCTTGATATTTTCATAATCTCATGAAACTTCTAGGTCCTTGTTTAGCTCAATTTTGGATTTTGGAACTGGATTGAAGTGAGTTCGATTTTGACTTCTATGTGTCTGTATCGGGTTTAGTTATTACTATGGTTCAGCTGTCATTGTACTTGTTTAAGTTTCCTTCTTTACACTTTTACCTTCTCTTTACTCACAGTTATGGCTGTAAAAATCTGAAAATAAATTTGATAATTATTATCTTGCTCGACATGCCTTTGTCCGTGACTACTAATAGGATTCTACTGGTATATATCAGGAACTTTTAGTAGTATAGTTGCATTAAAGAAAGACATGCCCATCTAGCTGCATAGTTGCATTAATGCTTTTTCTTTCTATTTATAGTTATACTTAGTAGTAATGTCACAATAACAACTTAATTATCTCGATTTCTCATATAACTACCTACTAGAAGTCTTACATTTTCGTCATTTACCAATGACTAATGTGGAGCATTTGAGTAAGTGTGTTGCTATTGTTCGTATTAAAAAGTTGACGAAAGTGTAACACTTTCTCTGTACTAAGTTTAAATTACCAATGTGGAACATTGAGTTAAGTGTTGCTAGTTTATGACATCACCCCCTATACTTAATTGTGCACTTTAGCCACGGATACCGAATGTGATAAGACTATTGATAATGAAGCACGGTATGGACTCAAAATCCATATGCAAGTTTGTAGATCGAATATATCGCATTAGTTAGATGGTTAGGTTGCTTGTTTTTCCTATTTTGTCTAATTGCACTTTGACGTTCTCATGATAGGGACAAACAATCTTTCTTCAATTAATGTACAACTGTTTACTAGATATAATTAGAATCCTAGCATAGACATTGGATGTAGCCAACTTGCTGAAAAGTACATATAGACTTCATGAATGTTACATATTCTTATAGCAAACTCTTAGATTCATTAATCTTTTCTTGTGTTTCCATCAGATGGATAGCATCTGCGAGGATACCGTTGTTGCAGAAGAGAAACATAGTAATTTTATCCCTATGCTTCGTTCTGGAGAATGGTCTGATATTGGGCATCGACCTTACATGGAGGACACTCACATATGCATTCCAGACCTCGCTAGAAGTTTTAATAGTAAACTGATAGGTGATGAATCCGTCTCATTTTATGGGGTGAGTTCCCTTTTCATTTATTCGAAGAACACGGATGTTATGTCCCCTGTTTATAAAAGTTTAAAGCTAATGATCGGTTTCTATTTTGTGGGAAAGTAGGTGTTTGACGGGCATGGAGGAGAGGGTGCATCACAGTTTGTTCGTGACAATTTACCTAGAATTATAGTCAATGATGCTAATTTTCCATTGGAACTTGAGCAAGTAGTCACGAGGTCGTTTATGGAAACAGATGCTGCTTTTGCGAGGTCATGTGCTCTGGAATCTGGTCTTTCTTCTGGCACAACTGCACTTACTGCTATGATATTTGGGAGGTCAGCTACTCGTGTTCTTCATTTGTCTCTTGCATAATCGTTTTTGTTTGGTAATGTTTAATCAGTGGTGTACCTACTAGTCCACTAGCATATATATTAATGACCTTTAATTAGTTGAAAAGTGCCAAACTATAAATGTTGTGGAATTTGTCCAATTTTAGATGTTGTAATCTTCATGGGACATACAGAACAGAAGTTTTGTGGTTTTTGTAGAAATCCCAAGAAACTGTGTTTTTGATGTTGAACTTAGATTGTTTGGTCACACGTTTAACACAACTACTTACTTTTAACAGGTCTCTACTTGTGGCAAATGCTGGAGATTGTCGGGCAATTCTCTCTCGGCGCGGTCTAGCTTTTGAGATGTCAAAAGACCATAGACCATGTTATGAGAAAGAAAGACTTAGGATCGAATCCTTAGGTGGATTTGTTGAAGACGAATATTTAAACGGTCATATAGCAGTGACTCGAGCCATAGGCAACTGGCACATCCAGGGGCTGAAAGAAATGGGTGAGCACCTTGGTCCATTAAGTGCTGAACCAGAGCTCAAACTCGTCACACTAACAAAAGAAGACGAGTTCCTGATCATTGGAAGTGATGGAATTTGGGACGTGTTCAGGAACCAAAACGCAGTAGATTTTGTGAGGCGAAGGTTGCAGGAGCATAATGATGTGAAGCGTTGTTGTAAGGAGATGGTTGAAGAAGCGATGAAGAGAGGAGCACTTGATAATTTGACGGTCGTTATTGTGTGTTTTCAAGCAGATCCGCCACCACATGTGGCGGTGCAGAGAGGTAGAGTCAGGAGGAGTATTTCTGCAGAAGGGTTGTTGAATCTTAAATTTCATCTTGAAGGGTAAAAAAGGTTTCTTTTTTACTTTTCTTTTTGTTAACCAATTTGGAATTGATGATGATGATGATGATGATGATGATGAAAAACTTAGTAATATATAATTGTAATTTGTAAATACATTCATGTGAGGAAGGAAAATAAATTAAGTGAGGATACTACTTGTATCTTTAGAGCAAGAGAAACGATATGTAAATTACATAATATGGTGATTCATCATTCTTGAATATCGTATTTGATAATTTAGAAATAAATATTACGGAGTATAAGTTAAGTTTTGTCCAGGATTGGTATGGCGTTTCTGCTGTTGTTTGAAGAGTCTCGAGCTCATTAGTTTAATAAGCGGTTTCAGCTGATTAATCACCATTAAGATGAACAATTTGAAACTCTAGATGTGCATAGTGGTGCTCAAACTTAAAACTGATCACCTTCTTTGTTCAAACGTGTTTCTGAAAGCTGAAGTGGTGCGCAGTCGTTCAAGTGTCAAAAACAAGTATACACATTTTAGCATTTATCCGAACTTGTTTGATTAGAATTTACATTATGAGGATTGTCAATCTTACATCACAGAACACATTGATGCAACTTTTGACAACTTATCTACGCGATTGCATGCAGGTTCAACAGTTATGATCTCTGCCATCTCAATCTTCCTCACACAAATTGCCACTCTCACAGGATCAACATCCCCAATGACGATAAGTCTCCCACCTTTTGTATCAGCCACAATAGATTCAATTCCTCAAGCCCACATACGGCCTTCATCACGTTGCATTTTCCTAGTTTGACTGCCAAATTTCAACCCCAGCACAATTTTCTGAATATGTATAATAATGATCAAAGTAGGAATCATTAGAATGTACCACTTATCTGGAGGTATACCTAAAATTTTAGAATGTTACATAACAAATTCTACAATTTGACTCCGAGAAAATAATTAAAAACAACCCAATAATAGAAATTTGATCGAAAGCCAAATATAAATAACAAGCCAATACTTTTGTTTTTTTGTTACCTTTGATGCATCCTTTTGTTTCTTTAGAGTTTGCACGTCAAGTGTTGTTGAGCCTTTATTCGTAATAGAACCCTAGAATTAATAAACAGGATGAATTATAGATGAAATTCGACAATGTAAAAGGGAATTATAGCCTGTAAGATACACATACAAAGCGAAGCCTCTTACCTTTCCTTGGCTCGATACCTTATGAGGGACATGAGCGTATCTCAGAAATCTACTAAATTCTGCATAGTATCCGGATACTTGTTGCTTGAGATGCTTAATTTAGATCCTTGTCATCATCCATCAACCCCTTTTTGTACTCTTGCCTCGAATTTAGACTCAGGCCACTTACCTGAAAATTCATATACAGTTGCAAATGGATTCAGTTTAACAGTGTTATCATGAAGAGTATCTGCCTTTTTCGTGTGTAAAGAATTCTTCTGTCACAAGCAAGTGTACCTTGGCATACACTCATTATTTTTCCTTTCTTGTTTATTTGAATATGTACTGAAGACAAGAATTATATCTATACAGGGGCGGTGCTGAGAACGTAAAAAAGAAATTAGGCCTGGCACGAAAAAAAAGAAAGTGCCCCTATATTATAATATCCATAGACCATAATCAAGTACGAAAAGCCAAAAATACGAACAAAAATCATTCTTGCAATAAAAGTATTACTTCTACAAAATAAAATATATTTAAGTAAACCGTGCGTTTCTTCTCGCATTTTTTGAGGCAAAGTCTTCGATCAACGATTCATAATTCATGGGTATAAAAAAAATTTAGTGCCCCTTAGTGGGTTGGGCCCGGCTCGGTTGCTGATGGTGCGCCGGCCCAAAACCGCCCATGTATCTATATTTTTCATATTCCTTTAGCTGTAGCCAATACTTTGACTAATTATTTATACTGATTATCTCTCCAGGAAGAAATTGTTTGTAATTTGAGTTGTCATCATCCATCAACCACTTTTCATATTCCTTTAGCTGTAGCCAATCCTTTGATTCATTATTTATACCGATGATCTTCGCACTTCCTCTCATCCAGTAGATAGGTAACAGTTTTGCACAAATTTC
The DNA here is from genome assembly GCA_019973895.1 of Chrysanthemum seticuspe. Lineage (NCBI taxonomy): Eukaryota > Viridiplantae > Streptophyta > Magnoliopsida > Asterales > Asteraceae > Chrysanthemum > Chrysanthemum seticuspe. The sequence goes on from BPTQ01000005.1 coordinate 37,228,775, forward strand.
TTTGTACAAAGATTGTTCTCATAATTTTGATTTTGTATCCCTGCTAGATATGCGCTTGAATATATTTTTCTTTGCGATCGAGATTATCAGAAATGATATTAACAATTTCTCTCAAAAATTTTGTTTCGGGTCTGTACGTCACAATAAAAGGAAAATAAGCAAGGTTATAGTGGATAAATTTTTTTTTTTTTTTTTTTTTTTTTTGGATCAAATAGTGGATAAATGTTTAGGGTATATGATATGTTAACAAAAAATAAAAAATACCTTTCATCAAAAAATAAAAAATAAATAAAGGTTTAGGACAAATTAAGAATCATACCCAGAAATTACCATTCCGGCCAAATCAGCAACCTCGTTAAGGGCTATCTTCCATCGAGTCATCTTATAATATGCCCACCTTGGATAGGCATCGACTTCTATCATGAGAATTTCACTTTGTTTTCTAATGTCAGAGGGATTGACGTGATAAAAGATCGGTAGAACAAAATGATTGCACTCCCACCTTTGCTTGAGGATCAAGCAAAGCTCATCAAGGCACCATGCAGAAGTTGCATAGTTCTCTGATAATACAACTATTGAAGCCCTCGATTCTTTGATTGCTCTCTCGATTTCAGGTTTTAATTCCTCACCTTTGTTTATTTCTTCGTTGTCTTTAAAAGTATCAATTCCTGCTTGCTTTAATGCATCATAAAGATGATCCGTGAAAGAATCACGAGTATCTTCACCTCTAAAGCTCAAAAATACATCATAACTAATAAGATTATTCCTAGGAGAATTCAGGGTGCTAGAGAAGGAAGTGGAAGCCATTGAAATTAGACTAGGTATATGTTAAGGAATTAATATATTTGTTTGGCAATATCAATATTAAGGCTGTGTCTTCTAATAGGCTAATATGCCGAAACCAAAAAGAAACTCTCAGCTTACAGGCGGAAGTAACAAAGATGTTTAGAAGGCACGCGTACGGTCTTGTAAAAAACACAGCTAAGAATATTATAACAAAATTTTCATCTTAATTCAATAAGAGATCACACCACATAGGCACATATTATTGTGCATATAGTAGTGAATTTTGAAGGTAAACATCTTATCAAGAAAACAACTTACGATTATTTCTCTCATTTCATTATACAATCTCTAGCTCATACAAATGGATCCTGAATCTCATCAACAATTTATTACACCAACATCCCGTCGGGCAGACCTCCAAACCTCCCACATAACGTTAGTATCAAATAATACGGTACTTTCCATCTTGATTCTTCACCATTCTAAAATAACTACTTTCGACCCGTCAAGTTTCAACCACAAAACATGGTCAAACTCTTCTGTCACAAGTGTACCTTGGCATAGACTCGTTACTATTTTTTCCTTTATTGTTTATTTGAATTTGAATATACTGAAGAAGATATTCCTTTAGCTGTAGCCAATCCTTTGATTCATTATTTATACTGATTATCTTCCAGGAATTTTCATGTAATGAGGAATGGATCTCACACATAGCCTATAGAAATGAAGAAGAAGCTTCGAGAAAGAAAGATGAGAGGAGAGAGAACAAGCAAGCAAGGGCCCGAAACAGAGGAAAATCCAAACAGAAAAAGAGAAAATCTTCCAAGCAAAAAACAAGATTGGAACAGGCAGAGAATGAAGCTTGAAAACTTGTCGTCCAGGCCTTAGCAAAGACAGACAAGAAGAAAGAGAGTTTCGTTAGAGGATGTTAGCCATGGGTCTTGTTCTGGAACACTTCACCAAGACCAAGTCGATCCGTATATAGAGTCATACTAATCGAGTCCTTCTTTATCTACTGAGTTGTAGTTGTTGGAAGAAAGAAAATAGCACGAGTACGATTCGCAGGCCATGTTCGGAATCGAACGAAATAGATTCGACCTAATGGGGTCCTATCTTCTAGCGGCTAGTGATTTAGGCGCTCGCTCAATGATTTATCATTTTGGAACCGTTGTCCTAGGCAACATGCGAGAGATAGGTGGAAAGACCACATGAGTCTCAACAAAGTGAGAAAAAGCTATCGAACATCCTCCGAATGCATTCTTTTTCTATGAATTGACTGTCTTTCATCTTTCTTCTCTTAGGAGATTCTTTGAAATGTGATTGGCTCACTTTTTGTTCTCATCCGCAGATAGCTAAAACTTTAGCACAAGATTCTTTAGACTATAGATTGATCTCAAAATTTTGATTTTGTATCCCTGCTAGATTCGCTTAAAGATAACTTTCTTCGCGATCGAGATTATCAGAAATGATATCAACAATTTTCCTCAAGAATTTTGTTTCGGGTCTGTCACAATACAAGGAAAATAAGCAAGGTTAGTGGATAAATGTTTAGATTATGTGATAACAACTAAAATTTTTAGAAGAGTGATTTTTTTTATTACTATGTTGATTAATACCTTTCATCAAAAAATAAAAAATAAATAAAGGTTTAGGACAAATTAAGAATCATAACAGAAATTACCATTCCGGCCAAATCAGCAACCTCTTTAAGGGCTATCTTCCATCGAGTCATCTCATAATCTGCCCACCTTGGATAGGCATCGACTTTTATCATGAGCATTTCACTTTGTTTTCTAATGTCAGATGGATTGACGTGATAAAAGATCGGTAGAACAAAATGATTGCACTCCCACCTTTGCTCGTGTTCTGCAACGTGTTCGGAGTGCAATAAAGACCAACTAACTATATCGACCTCATAAGAACTGAAGAAATTAGTAGATCCCAGTTTTTACACTAACTTATTATTAAGAACTGAAGAAACTATTCAGGCTTCTAAAATTAAAGACTTGAACACTGTTGATAGCTTTAAAGGGAAACAATCGAAAGAAGAACAACATTCAATTGTCAAAGAAGTATTGGCCATCATGGGATCCAACTTCAATATCTCACAATAATGTTTCTAAAACAACCCTTTTTCACCCTCGTTAGGACGTGGTTTCTCCGTAGGTTTACGCCTAGCTAGGAACAACACGATTTCTTGGTCTAGTTGCTACCGGAAAGTGTTCATGATAAAACTAGTTGTAACAGTGCTAGAACACATGTGGTCGATATAACTGTTCATGATGTTGATGGCAATATAAAGATCAAGAATTGTTATTGTGTTGTTCCTTGAGGAACATTGTAAGAACGAGAATGAAATGGTGGAAAATGGTGTTTAGGATCCGACTTAAGTACTTCATTCAATGCAACATTACTAACCGTAACAAGATATGGCCCGTACACTTTCCGGTATCAAATGGACCAAGAAACCGTGATCCTAGTCATAAGCCATCGGAGAAGCCATGTATCACCGTCGCTAACGAGGGTGCAAGACGGTTAAGGATGAAGAAGTATCGGGAAGTGCTTAAGTTGGATCTTAAAGATAACTCAACTCCGGTTATGATCTGTAACATACCTAATAACTACACTTAAGTACCTTGTATTTTTCATAAATCTTAAACGAAGGATTAGTTTGTCCTTGAATATTTTTGAAACGTGATATTAGCATATATATCCGAGTCAAAAGTTGAACACATAAAAGTTTATGTATTTTTATTCAAAAGATGAACACAAAATATTTTTAAAACGCAATTTCAAATACGAAATTATCGATGATATATAATTAACTACCTTTACTCTTAAACACATTTGAACTACCAAAATAATTTTTATAATTTATTAAAATATTAAAAGTGTCGATAAACTAATTTATATATTTTTTATATTAATTTTATCAATAATATATAAATTCAAAATTAATACAGTATAAAATTAAAATACACTTTTAGCGACGACAAATGTCGTCGGTTTAACAATTTTTTTATTTAATCATTTAAAAAAAAATCATTTAAAATTAAAATTATCATTAAATTCATATATACCTTTAGCAACGTGGGCCTCATGCCGCTTTTAGCGACGACATACGTCGTCGCTAAAAGGCCTCTGTGACCAAAAGTGGTTTTTGGGGTAGTGGCTTTTACAAAGATGCGTTAGATTTATACACTCCCGGAGGATCAAAGTCTCGAGGTTAGGGGTTCGGTGGAGGTTGCAGACACTAACAAGATTATAACAACTTTCAAAATTCAGAATCTTCAGCGAATTAAGAACCTATACCAAGAATAACAAGTTTAGTACGGAGTATTTCACTGTCATGCAAATGGAGACTATCTAAAACTGAGAGTCTAAAAGTTCAAATGAAACAAAACTTTTAATACCTACCATGGGCGGTTCAAACTTTCTTATGATTCCATAACTCATATCTATAGCTACCAAGCTGTTCATCCATAAGCCGGAGGGTATTATTTCTAGATGACATCCATGCCAGCACAACCATCTTAATCCTGGAAAATTGTTGTAGGACCCACTGAGTCTCACAAATTTGAGCTGGAGGAATTTTAGTTTGTCCATCCTTGCAAGCGAACTTGTTTTAATGGTTACTAGCTGCGTATTTGACACGAAGTGGCATAGTTAGAATATACCTCTTGTTTTAATGGTTACTAGCTGCATATTTGACGCAAAGTGGTATAGTTAGAGTATACATCTTCTTTTAATAGTTACTACCTGCAAATTATGATACAAAGATAAACATTGATCGATTTTCTTTTTCTTCTTGATTAATAGGTTTATGAAATGTTTTCTTAAAAATCACAAAAAATGTGTTAAAAGAATATATCATGATTGGTATCAAGTCAAATAAATTAGGATCAATTGATGATTATTGTGATAGAACTCTGTTTTTTCTTTCTTTTTAGTTGATTATTAAAACGGTTTATTTGGTTTGTAGTGTACAACAGGTTCAATTTAAATATGTTGTTTTGTCCTCGACCGGTCGTGTTATGACCGATCAGTGATCTAGTCTATTTATCCCAAATCTGTTAGCTTAACTCAAAACACTACTTTTTCTTACCTTTGTCCCTTTCTTTAGCTTGCGGGCATCAAGTGCTAGACCTTCGATCGTTTCTGAACCCTATAGAAAAAAAGCATAAAATGAGATACAAGCTACTCAAAGTGTTGCTTGTTTAAAGAACTGTCAATAATATTAAATGAAGCATCTTACATCTCCTTTTCTCAACAGGCGATAAGCTTCGTCACTAAACCAAACTCTAGTATGTTTTGCAGCATCTTTAGATTCTTCACGAACTATATTTTTTCCCATATCTTGAAGAAGTTGATGCATCATTAATTTCTTACTTCGTGAAACGGTAAGCAGGCATCTGTTAATGAGTGTCTTGATCCCTGCTTTTGCGTGCCAGTCATGCTCCAAAATATTACCCACGTAATCCTCATCTTCGCCAACAAAGAAAATAGCAATATGCAGAAATAACTCTTTATAACTGGTACATGGCAAGGAGTCAAAGCTGTTTTGCAGTATACGTTGGATGTTACAATAAAGATCTCCTTTCTGTGAGTTCAGAAAATTCAGTTTACTTCTCCAAATTTCTATCATGTTATTTCTTTTCTCTGAATCTTCAGCACTAACAAATAGCGAAGAACCCAATACTTCAATAGCTAATGGGTTTCCTCCACAATATCGTGCCAACTCCAATGCGAGGTCCTCGAACCCTTCTGTGGGAATATTAAATCCGAAGGCATGCCAACTTAAAAGCTTTAATGATTCATCATCATTCAACAGTTCAACTTCATGTACGTGACACCTCCAAGATAGGGACCCAAACCATGCATTTACGTCTAGAAGCCTAGTTGTTATTATGATCTTGCTTTGTGTATGGAACGCCTCTGTTCCAAGAAAAGTGCTTATCTCGTCTTTGTCATCTATGTCGTCAAGAACGATAAGTACTCTTTTCAGTTGTAAGGCCTTTTCAATCTTAGCTGTACCCTCAGACACACCAGGTATCCTTTCTGTCTTTTCCCCTAATATGTCTGTTACAAGTTGTTCCTGTAGGACAATCAAACCGTAAGATTCTTCATTGTGTTTTCCAATCTCTTCAAGAAAACTGCTGCTTTCAAAGTTTTGCTTTTGTGAGTTATAGATGTATTTGGCAAGTGTTGTTTTGCCACTTCCACCCATACCGCATATTGCTAGAATTTGGGCATCAGATTGCTCATTTTTCAACCAGGAATTGATATATTCAGTTCGAATGTCCATTCCCGTTAGATGGGCTGGAGTACTAACTAGTCTCAAATCTAGTTCAGAGTCGATTGTATCAACAATCTTTGTGATACCATCTGTTTCTGACCTGAAATGAAAGAAGCAACATGAGACTTACATATCATCTTATTTGAACTTATGAAGAAATCAAAGTACTTCAGTTATAGTTTTATATAATAATTGAATATTATGCTTTATGAAACATGGTATTCTTTCTGACTCTCTATCTGAATAAATGAAAGACTAAAAAATTGTTTGATATATGTTACATCTACAAACATGAATGAATGAAACCAAGATTTCTTTTTAATCGTACTACAGAAAGGAAACAAATTCCAACATATCTATATGTGTTCATCTATGTCAGAACTACGCAGAACCCATATCATTTATAATAAGCTGTGACCAATCATGCTGATAGGGCGGTTGTTAGTTAGAACTTCTGATGGAAATGTAGGCTCTGCTCTGAACCTGGTGGGCCTTTGTGTTTTGTTCCTTTGATCCTAATGTGAGGGGGTGCTGCATTTTGGTGCTAACATTGGTAAGGGAAATGTAGTCTACTACAGTACTTAAAAGGTGAATTTGCATGACATGAATGACAGTGTGCTTTGAAGCTTGGAAGTGTAGTAGTCATCTATTGCATATCAGCATATGGATTGTATTTCCTGCTGTTGAGTTGAATTGTTTGTTGGGTATATCGCACCTGCACACACCGTCTAAAGGGGCCTCTGACGAACTTAAGAGTGGGATCTTAAAGAAGCCTCTGACCACCTGTTGGAGCCTCTGAGAGTAAGATCCTGAGGAACCTCTGATTACCTGTCAAAGCCTCTATCTCAGAGCCTCTGTGAGCTACTTCTCTGAGCCTAGATGAGCTTGTGCTCGGAGCCTAGATTAGTATCCATAGCTCAACATGGTTTTGGTTGGATTTTTCTCTATCTTTGGCATGTCTTTGATCCTTTCATTTTCAATGGTTGTAAGTTTACAGACTTTTGTGACTAATATAATTCACATTTTCACAAAAGAAAGTAGATTGATGTGATTTGCTATGCCTAAGGGTAAAAAGGGAAATATCTTATTCTGTATATGGATGATTTTAATACACTAATGACACCCTAGCTGAAGTACTTATAAGTTATAACCATAAACCTCTCTCTGAACTCATCCTTTTGATATTCATTCCAAAGCAATTCAATAGTCAAATTTAACAATCGATTAAGCACAGTCTCATATTTATTACTGAATTTAACAATTTAGAACAATCATCAAAGTTAATATACATGGTGTCTAATTTAGTCATAAATTGAAAAAAAGGGTTTCTAATGGGCCTTTGGCCTAATGGTATGTGTACGACCCATCAACCACAAGGTTGTGAGTTCAAGTCTCATTGGAGAAATATTACTTCTAAGTTAAGCTAAAACAACTATAAAATATAGAAAATATACCCTGTAATAGTTATGCCAGACAAATTAGAGACCTTTGTTAGGGCAGCCTTCCACCGGTTCACATTACCAGCTGTCCATTTTGACCTTTCGTCGTCAACTTCTATTGCGAAACTATGTTTTTGATTCCTAACATCTGACGGGTCAATACGATAAAAAACAGGCAAAACGAAATGATTGAATTTTCGTCTTTGCTCAAGGATCAACACAAGCTCTTCAAGGCACCATGTGGAAGTTGCATAGTTTGTTGATAACACAACAATAGAAGCCTTGGATTGTATGATTGCTTTCGTGATCTCGGGCACCAAAACATGACCTCTACTGATATCATCACTATCTCTAAAAGTAGAAAATCCTGCTCGCCTTAGCGCAGCATAGAGATGATCAGTAAAAGAATGACGAGTATCTTCTCCTCTGAAGCTTAGAAATACGTCAAACCTTGTACTATTATTTGGGGTAGAAGAAGACGTCATTGAAGGAGAAGATGAACTAGCTAGTAGTAGTAAAAGAAGAAGAAGAAGAAGCCATAGAATTAAATTTAATGATAATAAAGAGAAGTATAATTTACGTTATTTGGTGGTGCATGACTGCATGTGAACATTTAAAAAGGAGAAAAGAAATAAAAAAAAAAGTTTTTCTACGCAATTTACTAATGTATATGTATTTTAAAGGAAAAAGACAAAGTGCTACTTGTCGAGGGATGGGAAAAATAGTAGGAAAGGTGCTTTCATTTCAGGGCCAGCTCTAATTTTCTAAGCAATTTCATGTCATGATCTAATTTTGACGTCATTTTCCACCGGCCATCTTCTGTCTTTTAATGCAAATTACTCAAGAAAGTTACGTATGCATCCTTAAAAGTCTTTAAGAAAAAATATATTAACAAATCTAAGAAGATGTAGTATTAACTTATCTATTCAATTGAAATCTTTGTTGTATGACATAAAAGTAAATATACATGTTATAGGAATGGGTTCTTCTAGTATACGAAAAGAAGTTTTGAGTACAACGTTTTACCTATTTGACCACTTACCTTGCCAGCCAAATGGATAAAATATACCCCTATTCAAAGTCACTACCTATAGTTTGGTATAGAAAGGACTTGTTAGTTTCAATTTGCTACAACTCGTCTTCAATAGAATATGAATATAATTTAGACCCGACAATGAAAACAGATAAATTTGTACAACTTACATAAACTTACCCGAGCTTAGTGAAACACACGCATTTCATCGAGCAGTTCGCATAACCTGTTAGCTTCCAAACAGACATGTCAACTGGCACATCAAAGGGCTTATTAACGAAATCGGTGAGCCCATCGGCTTGTTAAGTGCTGAACCAGAGCTTAAACTTGTCACAGTAACATAAGAAGACGAATTATCAATAGAACTGAATAACTACATAAGTGTTGTGTTGCTCAAGGACATACTCACATAATATAAGATTCAATAATGATTCATCAATAACATCCTGGACAAGAGATACCGTATTGAACTTTCACAGTTGGAACAAAAAAACGATTTTTAATATAGTTACCTGCAAGATTGTCGATGGTTTGGGTGCTAGATCAGAACTGGAAATTACTTATTGATAGTAAATGGACTTGAGAGGGAAAAAGTGAAATGAATTATGAATTATTATGAATTCACATTACATTGAAAGGAAAGATTACATGTATTTATACTACCAATATAACTAACTAACTTTTAACTGCTATGCTAAACTATCTTGTACATATGCTAACTATACTTGTACAAATGACTAGTTATATTGTTCACTGCAAGTACATACAGTTTTGGATCTCTAGATTTAGAAGAATGGAAGTTTCTAGTTGCACACTGATCTACACCTTGGTTGTACAGGTGTATTCTTTTTTAAACCAACGTTTGCAACAAACTTTTTGTCTTTAGTGAAGAACTTTATCAAATGACTAGGAAGATCAGGTGTGATTATCATCAAAACAAAACAACAAACACTTGCTTGGTAAACAATAAAGAACACGAAATAGAAAGAAATATTTATGGACAAGCAGAATATAGAGTTTCGTAAAGTAACAAGTTTTTGAGCCAAATAGATCTGAACTAACTGAATTAATTTCTTTAGACAGCGTCAAACAAATTTCAAAAAAACATAAATAAACCTTATAAATCAAGGAATATATATTAATAAAAGTATCACAATATGTCCAGGTAGGCAAATTTATCACACAAAAACAGAACAAACAGCGTTCTACACAAGCAATAACACATCTAATTTTATCCGCAGCAGAGCATGTTATAGATGTGTTGATGATATTCACATCCATTCTAAAACAGTATTCCACAATTACAAAATTATTTGTATGTATATCCCCGATTAGAAGGTGTACGTGATGATATGTTATGTCATGACATCCAATTTGAATGTGATTTTACCCAATTCAATTCCAGACTTAAGCAGGTCCAACGAGTTTTGTCCGTGCTATCTTTCTAGTCTTAAGAATTATGTCAGTAGGGTCCATACCATGTCCAATGACAGTTAGCATTGCTGTTCTCTCATCTGTAAGATTACACATGGTACTGTAGACACCAGGAATAGTAATTACCGCCTTCATTACTCTCAGCTTCATCGTATCACAATCATGATACAAGTCTATTCTCAGGACAATCTTCTGCAACATAAACCACAATATAATTAGCAAAGAATCATGATCTTAAATCTTAATAAGACAGAAGAGAACATCAAAAACAAGGGATATAAGAACCAATAACTTCGGTCAAATCGTTATGTTGGCAGCCATTTTGCAATTCTTTATAGAAGACATGAACAACGACTATCCGTAAATCTGCTAAGCATGCATACTGTTGAGCATGTTCCTAACTAACTGTACAGACTATCCATTCGTAAATCAGCTAAGCATACATACTGTTGAGCATGTTCCTAAGTAACTTTACAGACTAATGGGAGATAAATTTTACATCTTAGAAGAAATACCTCAAACTATGTTTAATTCGGTCATTATATTAGCACATATGCAAATACTTAGGCAAACTTATTAAAAAAAAACAAGTAACTCCCAGTACTGTCTTCCACGGGTTATGTGTCCCAATACCGTCTTCCACGGTGTATGGGGGAGGTTGAGACGTAGACAGCCTTATCCCTAACTAAGGTAGAGAGGTTGCTTCCGGTTCTACAAAAGGTAGAAAAAGACCTTTGGCCTTGCAATTATTAAAATAAACAGATTTCATTAAAAAATTAGATCTCAATTATCATACCACTAAAGTAATGATGTGAAGCAAAAATAGTATTTAACACCAAAATAATAAAGAAAAAGATATGGAAACAGCAGTTCAAGCATGGATCACGAGTCCTGCAAATAAAAAAAGATTACACAAAATGATGATAGATAAAACATAACTAGCACATCACGGCTTTAGTCTTTCTTCCACAAACAGTAACATGAGATACCTCACAAATTTAATCATATACTCATATGCAGTAGACTAGGTTAGGGGATTTTTCAAAAATTAAGAATAAAAAACATTACATGTATCACATATAGACTAGCAGGGGCAGGGTATCCGCACGATGCATCTACGATAAAGAGGTGATTAAATTTTTCTGCGACGGTTGCTAACTTTTTTGTGGTAAAAACTTAGTTTCTTCAGAATGACTATACAATTACAGTTATATAGTAATCTGCAGGGGGGGGGGGGGGGGGGGGATTCTATTTGTAAATAGATTTATCTCTTAAAAAAAGTGAAAATTATATGATTTTATAAAGCTCTTTTTCATTATTATTTCTCTCTAGTATCTACCTATACTATAAATGAAACCCCTCAAATAAATATGAAAATAAAATGATTTTGAAAAATCTATTTCTATGCAAGGTCTTTGGTCTAGTGGTATGTGATTGTGGGTTCAAGACTCGCTTTTGTAAGACCTATTGTCAGAAAAGCGGTATAAGTGTGTAAAAATTTGCCGTAAAAAAAATGGTGAGTGCATCATGGTTGAGAATGGTTAAATTTGTTCTTTTTATTTATTTATTCATTTATTTATTGTAGGCGGGTTCAGTTTTTTTCTTATTAATTGATAGTGATGATGCGAATGATGAGGAGGTTAATGGATGGTCAGTGGGGTGAAGTTTATGAATATAGACTTGAATCATGTTTGGGAGTACAAAAATATAATAAACTTGGCCTTTGTATCCATATTTATTTCCTTTTTCTTCATAGCTTCATAATGTTGTGGTGGTGGCCGGAGAAGATGATCGGAGACTCGGGAGCCCTTATCAACTTTAGCTATCATAGTGCCAGTGACTACTAGACCCTGGACGATGTCTAATTTATGGTTCTAATTTGTGTTGCTGGGGGTACTATTTATAAGTCCATATCAACATATCTTGTTGATTATTTCTTACTTTGAAGTTATTTAACTTTTAACTTTTATGAAGGCTGAATTATATTTAAAGATGACATTTGTTGGTAACAATTGACCAAAATATGGTTATCACGTGATTAACTTTTAAGTACACTCAGTGGGTATGTAGCGTCCTTGGTATTTGATAATACAAAGAATATGGTGAAGCAAAATATAATGAAAGATACATGATCAAGTATGAAAAAGAAACATAAATTATATGTGTTGGATTTTAGACAGTGATGATTGTTTAATATTATTTTTCTTTACTACATAGATTATGATGTGAAAATTTGTTTTTGTAAAACTTGTGCCTGCATTAAAAAATAGACATGTAGAGTATATAATTATCATAAAAGTTTTTCTTATCGATTATATTAAATGAATTTTACCAATATATTTCTTCTTTAGAATGAATTATTTTATATTTTCTGTTAGCTGATATTAACTTATTAGTGGCTCATATGAAGGTATGCATAAAGCATACATGGTCCTTTAATTACTTCACAATAATTAATAAATTGTTACGTACTTATGTGCATTGAATTATTTTACTAGATATAAACAAATATAAACAAGATGATACATTACCTTATGAAACTTTTATAAGTTTTATCATCATGATAAAATAATAAGCTATAACAAAATCTCAAAATTACTCATTGTATAATCAAAATAAGGTGATTGTTGCTATTCTTTCATGATCAGACATAGTTTGTTGCTTTTCATGATCAGACATAGTATTGATGTTTGACTTTAGGCAGCAAAGGTGTTATATATGTTAAGAGTTGGTGTAGTTGGTAACTTGGTACTCTGTATCTGTAACTGGTTACGTCAAACTCTTTGACTTTACATGTTGTTGGCCTTTTTGACGCATCTATGATCTAACTTAGTTACAATATACCAAAAACAGGAATATGTATTGCAACTATGAAATACAAGTGCTTTTTATTAAAGATGGAGATCCTCTCATGTTCAATTGAACATGATAGGTAATGTTGTGTCTGTTGTGATTGTACATTGTCATTAATCTATCATCAAATCTGTTTGTATACATGTTCTATCTATTTGTACATAATGAAAATGTTTGAATAGAAAATAAACCGGACTAAACAATGGTGAAATTGATTTATTATAAACTTTAATTTGTGTAATATTATGTGTCATTAAAGGGTTGACCTTACATGCCGTAATGCGCTAAATGAATCATCGCGACAAGATTAGCAAATTCAAGGTTTATAATGCGGTTTTAAGAGTTAAATCCTAAACTTTTATTCAATTGATGTTTATTATACAAATAGTTAGAAAGGCTCATCCATTATTGACAAACTATAAAAGATGTATAAGGAGGTTGACATGTATTTGCACCTAAAGAAGAAGATTTTTAATAAGCTTCGCGTTGACCTGATTCTCCGCTATTTTATGTATAAAAACATCTTAAGGGTGAATTGACCTTAATTCCATGCGCCACTTTGTGGTAATTATCCGAATAACTTGTGTATTTTGACTCCTGCAATAGTACGATATAGTGGGCGATAATTAAGGGTAATTTTTTGATTGGTTTACAAAATACCTCGATTAAAACTTTGTTTGTTTAATCTTAGTGAAAGAAACTAATGAGTAAAGTTTTTTGTTAAAACCTTGATTCCAAGATGTATTCATGCTTCTTAGTCCATACTTTGATTACACACATCAAAATTGGTACCTTTTAAAATTTAGAGTAAAATACACCGTTTGTCCCTAATCTTGAACACACGCATCATGTTGAACCAAAACTAGGCATTTTTATCACCGGTGGTCCAAAACAATGCTTTTATACTCTAGGCAAGTCCCTTGACCAGGATTGCGAAAGTCAACATAAATTTTCTGGTTTTACATCGAGGGTATAATAGACCATTCACAATTATAACATGCCTTAGTTTTAATCTAACCCAACCCTCAACCGAGGGACCAAATGTGATTATGGCTAGGCAACTAGCCGTTTCTTCCTTAATACGCTAGCATTTATTTTCATGCGAACCAATAAACCCACCCAACAAACAGCTTTACTAATCATAATAACACCCTTATCCAGAAACGATCAACTGAAAATCAAAATCCGAATCTAAATCCTCATTTCCAGAACTCAAAAGACCAACCCAACTTCCAACAATACCATGTCGATCGATTTTATTAGCAACATGCCAGATATAGTGATCAGTAACATTTTGAATCGGTTGCCTTTGTTAGAAGCGGTGAGAACCTCTAGTTTAGCGAGAAAGTTGATGAGGATTTCTTTTATTATTTAACAAATGATTTTGATGGGAGGCATGTTACTAGACTCTTAAATCAACTTATGGGTCCCATAAGAAAGTTTGTCTTCTCTGTAGAGCCAAAAACAATGTCTGGAATAGAAGACTTGAATTATAAAGAGATTCGTGATTGCCTTTTGTTTTTGGCTCGACATGGAATTGAGGAGCTGACCATTAGAAACTGGTATGGTCAACCAGTTACGTTCCCAACCCAACTTTACTCTCGTATGGAGTTGAAACATCTGGAACTTCATTGTTGTGCTATGGCTACTTTGGAATATTTTCATAGCTTTCCAAATCTATTGAGCTTAAAATTGATTCATGTTAATTTTCTAACCGATATAGTTTGGGACCTTACTTGAGTCTCTTAAAATGAATCGTCATACTACAAACGAGATGAGACTATGGGATATTGAAAAACTTATGAATTTGAAGAAGTTAGATTTGTCGTTCGGTCTTTGAAATGTTGTGACGACAATCATAACATCCAATATCTTTCACCTGACAAGTCTTCCAAATCTTGAGACCCTTACATTGGACTTTCAGGATTGCACGGTAAGAACAATTTGAGTTTTACATTTATAATTTTACAATGTTAAAGAAATATCTAACAGTAATGAAATTTAATCTTTAAAACTAGTTGTAGTTGATACGGAAAGCTAATTCTAGGATGAATGTCCCTGTGCCCTTTGTATCCATGATTAATAGGGGTACATATATATCCTTAACATCCTCAAGCAGCTCCCATTATTGGTATCAAACCAATAGTGATTCATACAAGCTAAATCTTCTAATCGATAATTAGGCCAAAAAGATAACTTTAATTTAATTAATTCATATTTTTTCAGTCGAAATTTTTACTTTCATCCAAAAATTGACTCCATTTTTTTATCTTGTTCTCCTTGGAAAATGTTTTATTTCTATGTGCACCATTCTGATTCTTTAAATTCAAATTGAAAGAAATTAGAATTTACAATTCTCTACACTTTTGTATCCCTGATTAATCGTAAGCTGACCGAAGTCGATTTTGGGAATAGTGTTATGGTATCGCTCATCATTGAAATGATTCGCGGATCTCCAAATTTGAAAATGTTGGATACCAGAGTAAGTGTAATACTGTAATGCATCTGTATCAAATAAACATTCGTAAATTGCCATGTTTGTGTATCTCAACACTATTTGATTTTTCAGGCTGCAAACAGGCTTAGTGTTCTATCTTTGGAAAAATTTCCAATGTTGTAGACAGAAACACAATCAGCCATGGGCAGCTACAGACTGTGGTGTTTCAAGCTTTTCCTAGCTCAGAGCATGAATTAGCTTTAATAAAGTTTATACTTGCGTTTTCCCTGTCGCTAAAGACAATATATATCAAGGTCAGTGATAGGAGTAATGATGGGAATGAAAATATCAGGATGAACTGGGAATTGGCTAGGAAGCTGTTGAAACTCCACCGAGCTTCCCTCACAGTCGTGGTAGAGTTCTTTTAGTGGTTGTAGTTTATGTATTGTTTGAATACCCTATGACAATTCATGTTGCAAAATAGTATTTTGGTATTTGTTTATATGGTTTGCTTAAATTTAGCTTGTTCATATGTTGTTGTTTGTGCGTATTATTGGTGATGCAAGTTTGACATTCAAAAGTCAAACTTCCATTTAGCATTTCCATTTGATTGTAGAAAGTAAAACTGCAATCCGTGAGTCAGAAAACTTTAGCATTTCTAGTTTACTTTAGTTAGGCAACATTCAAAATGGTGAATGGCCATTTTATATTTGCATTTTGACTTTGTAAAGTCAACGTTGCAAAAACATTAGTCAATATTAGTTAGGGAGTTTATTGATATGTTTTGCAAGTTTGACTTTACAAAGTCAAACTTCTAATGGTTTTGTCTTGTTTAATCTTCAATTAAATTGTAGTATACGTAACTTGGCAAATTGAGGGACCAATTGTATATTTTAAATTGATTATTGGGCGGGAGTTTTAAGTATGACAACGGCAACCAAGACAAATCCAGAGACCAAGTGTGAAAAAAAGTCACTATTAGACCCCTTGACCGTCTCTACCTTGAGATGCTATTTACTTGTGCACAAGAACCAATAAACCCATCCACAACGTTTTCCACACACACACACAATTTCCAATGGAAGAATTTCTTATTTTGAATGAAATCATGGAGATTGCTGGTTCATCCAACTTAAATGATTATGTATGGCAGTGTGGTTTGGGGAAGAGGTTGCACAAGAAGGGCTTTTGAAAAAGCTAGTTCGTGAGTGCATTGATCATCTGAAGAGGGGCATCATCAAGCGTAGGGAGCTGATAGAAGAGAATGAAGCTTTGGGACCTCGGGGAATAGCTCTTGACAGTTTGGATGGGCTGGCCAGGCACACCGACCTACTTGTTCGATTCATACAGATTTTTGGTGAAACTGATGAAGCTATTCGTATCAACGAAGGTTATGTTAAGAAAAGGGCCGAGCATAATGACTGAATTTTGGGTATTTCATGGGGGTAGATAAATGGGTTCTTTTGGGTGCTAGTTTTGGAAATATAGGTTGGTAAAAAGGGTATGTAAATAGGATCTTTTGTTCGGTTGTTGGTCATGGTTTGATCTAGTTGTTTCTGTTCTTGTAACCGACTATATTATTGGTGAAATATTATCTAAGTTTTATGTATTTAATCTGTTCTTGTATTGTGATATTGGGTGTATTATTTCTAGTTAGTATCAGCAAAACCAAACATCCCCTTTTATCAGCAAAAGTTGTATCAACAAAACCAAACACCCCTTGTATCAACAAAACCAAAGGCAATGGTTTATAAATATGTGTTGAAAATGCAAATGTTTTAGCACTAAATCATAATATATTGACAATGGTGTATTTTTTAGGAAGAAATTGGTATGGTGTTAGTGTTGAAAGTGGGACTGAACACGCTCAATGCCTAAAATTGTAACATCTTGAATTTTGACTTACCAAAGTCAAACAAATTTATGAAATGCCACAAATTGTAACTTACTATTGCGGTATGGCTTGGGTAAGTCAAACCTATTAACAAATGAACAACGATTTCAAGTAGTTACAATGCACAACCAAACACTATTACTTACATAAGAACCCAATTTTTATTGATCGATTTCATGTTCACAACTACTACAAAGTTTTCTATCATCTAAACATACACTTAGCTAGACCCACAACTCTCCCTATCATCTTTTTCCTTCATTTCCTTCCCTTCCTTAAGATATTTAAACAAAATTTCCAGATTTGTAATCTTTTTTCCCAAATCGTTAACCTTTGATAGCCCGATGTCAGCCTCTTCCTTATCCTTCTTAACACCCAAACCCTTTTCATTTGGGCAGTCTTCTTTCCTCAACGAACTCAACAAAGCCTTCCCCTTATCGGTTTTTTTTTTTTTTTTTTTTTTTTTTTTTTTGGTAGAATGTGTGTTGCTTGTATTTAGGGTTCAATGTTGTGTGTTGCCGGTACTAATAGGGTTGAGGGTTGGGTTAGATTTTAACTAAGACATGTTATAATTGTGAATGGTCTATTATACCCTCGATGTAAAACCATAAAATTTATGTTGACTTTGGCAATCCTGGTCAAATGACTTGTCTAGAGTATAAAAGCATTGTTTTGGACCATCGGCGATGAAAATGCCTAGTTTTGGTTCAACGTGATGCGTGTGTACAAGATTAGGGATGACCGGTGTATTTTACTATAAAATTTAAGTTTATGCCATCTAATTAAAGAAACACTTGCAGTTGCAATTTACGTTATGTTAGACTTAGCTACATTGCAGTCCAAAGGTAAATCTCCACGTTATATGAGGCGTAGCTGGAAGAAATTTATAGTTTTTTAAATTAGACAACTTAATTGAGTTAGATAGTGAGATCTAGTAACCCAAGGCATAAGATGGGATGAAACATGTTTACTTTGAACATAGTGTGGCAATAAGTAAATCCCATAATGATCTAGGAATTGCAACATATTTAGCAATTATTGTACGACTATTACCTTTTTGAATATTATCATTACTAGCAGATCAACTGATGTAATGGTATTATGTTAATTTGGATCCTAGATTTGAGAAAATTATATGGTTTATATGAATATTTTCCAAGGGTATTTAACTTTCTTGAAATGTTGAATTATCGAAAGTATTAACTTTTGAACTTTTTTTTATAAATGGCTCAACCTGAGAACCATACACTAAGTTCTGCTTTCAAATCTATGTTTGATCGAGAAAGATTGACTGGCAATAATTTCAATGATTGGTATAGGCAGCTCAGGATTGTCCTGCGAGTGGCTAAAAAAGACTAGATTATGTGAATCGGCCTATTCACCCTGCTCCTACTGCTGACTCAACTACTGAAGTGCTAGCAGCTAAGACTATTGAGTATAATAGACACAATGAAGTTGCGTGTCTTATGCTTAGAAATATGATCCTTTCATTGCAAAAGAAAATTGAAAATTATTCTCCCATGGATATGCTCAATGAACTCAGGCGTATGCTTGAGAAGCCGACAACTGTAGAACTGTATGATCTTATTGATTCTCTACACAGCTGCAAATAGGGGGACGGTAAATCTGTGAGTGCTCTTGTACTTGAAATGAAAAGTTACTTGGACCAACTTAAGCGTCTCAACTATCATTACCCACAGGATGTATTTGTTGGCCTGATCAACAGATCCATTAACAAGGAGTTTGGTGGTTTTGTGCACCATTTTAACATGCATTGCACGGAAAAGACAGTTATTAAGTTGCATGCAATGCTAATTGACTATGAGAAAGGATTACCAAAAAGGCACCTACACCTCAGCTACTAGCAATACAAAGTGGTAGGATTCAAAAGCAAAAACCACAAGCGAACAAGGGGAGGGGAAATGGTAATGGTAAAGGTAAGCAATAGGTTATGGCTTATCAACCCAATCCTAAAAAGAACCCTCCTAAAAAGAAAGATCATCCTGAAAAGGAGATGGCTTGCCACAATTGCACCAAGCTAGTGATAAGGATTTAAAATGTACACTTTTGAGGGGTCATTTAAGCCCTTAATTGATCACTTTTGTATCCGTTATTACTTAATTTCGTTCCTTTTCACTTTTTAGGTCTCTTGAAGGTAAATTGCTGGAATGACACTTATTCGAACGAAAAGGCGCGAATATATGAAGAAAATGGCGAAAGTCAAGAATCGAGACACTCAAGCTGCTGGAACTGAAGGGGACAGCGTCACAGCTTAATAGCGACGTCGTCGCGACACACCTTGAGACGACTCAGAGAGAAAATTGCTATTTTGCAAGTGACAACATCAGGTTTAAAAGAGTAGGGCGTCACAACTCAGACGACCTAGATTTGGATCCCAACGGCGTCACAAGCATAAGGTGACGCCGTCACAGAGTTGACTTGGCAAATACGAAAACCTAATGGCGGCGACCCGACGGCGTCACAATTAAAGAGTGACGCCGTCGCATATTGTAACTCTATATATATAATTCGAATTTTCAGTATTTCAGGGAGGTAGTTTTGTGGAGTAAAACCTAAACCGAACATAGGTTATCTTGGGCAGTATCTTAGGGTTCCATACCCTATTTGACAACAAGATAAGTGATTTACTTCATTGATTCAAATATGTCTTCAATTGTTTGTGTGTCTGCTTGCATGTTTTCCATGTCCGGCTAATTTACTTGTGTGTTTGCTTAGATTTATGAAACCTATGTATTGAATATTAATTGGTTGTCTCTTATCTTAATTGTAATTGACCTAGTATTGCGATAGGTAATCCGTTGTATTTTTAATGCTTGAGTAATCTTTGTGAACAATAGTTTATAATCACCTAGAGTTATTGTAGTCTAAACATCCAAAGATAACCTTAGAGTTAGTTTATGAATCCTAGAGATTTCGTAGGCAATAACCTTAAGGTAGACTCAAAGAGTTAGGGGAAAACGCATACCCTACGACCTTAGAAGACACAACGCGTTAAGAATAAGGACATGACAATTCAACCATCAATAGGAGATAACTAGGGATTAATAACATCTAAGTAAACACATTTTTAATCATCATAAGAGCACACAACAATAGACATAGACTACACTCACCTTAGCTTAGTTAATTAGATAATTAGAATAGTAGAGTAATCGGTAAAAATACCAACCCCCCCAAATCCAATACCTCGAGATTCGCACCTTTCCATTTTCTAAAAAAATATAAAAAAGGTAAAAAATAATCTTCCTCAACCCCAACTTAGCTTAGTAATTTCTCACTAGCATTCCTATTCCCCTAGAGAACGATATCAATTCCCATGGCTTACCTTAATACTACACTACAACGATTAGGTTCACTGCCTAGGGTGTTGAAAAACTTGCTCGGCGAAAAGGAAGTTCCATTGACCCCAAACGCGCGTTGTACGCGTATCAGGTAGGACACTGGAAGAGGAACTAATTAAAACTTTCAAAAATTTTTAATGTCCATAATTAAAAATTTCAAAATTTATCATAGAGGGTGACTTAGGGTTTCTTGTTACATAAGTCACACACTTTAAAAATTTTATGTTTTCAGATATCCTAACTAGGGTTTATAAATTATAAAGTTAAAATTTCCAAAATTAAAACTTTCAAAATTTATCATAGAGGGTGACTTAGGGTTTCTTGTTACATAAGTCACACACTTTAAAAAATTTATGTTTTCATATATCCTAACTAGGGTTTATAAATTATAAAGTTAAAATTTCCAAAATTTGATAGTAAGAAGCAATAGGTTAAGAGTCGTCACTCATGGGGAATGACAGTTGCAATAGAATGCAACGATACGGGTGAAACTCGTGGTTTACATGTACTTATAGTATGGTCTCACATGCGGTGCATGTGCTTGTGTAATTGTTTCTAAAAAACCATAGCTTAAGCATTTTCACTTGTGCTTTATTTATTAGTACTATCTTGCTTAGTTTATATACGAGCCCAAGCCATTGACCAAAATATAAACCGAGTGATTGTGATGTTGTTATTTTATTTTTATTTTATTATTTTTGGGTTTAAAGGAGGCGTGCGTGCCATTGGTATTCCCTCTTGTAATTTATTTTTAAAAATAGATTATTATTTAATTTAAATTTAATGTAAACCTAGATGGATAAGGATCAAGGAAGCCCAAACGAGAAGATCCTATGGAGTATAAGGAGAGAAGGGAACCAGCGGGATTATAAAGGAAACAAGATCCAACTAGAGAAAGAAGAGAATCGCGGGCGATGTTGTGAGGATACGGAGTTCGAATACGCTTTCTTACTTTGTGTCATGTTTTTATCCTTAAGTTACAATCAAGTTGATTCCTGAAGTGGCTCTCCAGATCAACATTAGAGTATGGATTAGTTGTGTCATTTATATGTTTTATTGATGTCTAGGTATGCATGCTTTAATTTATAAATACTATGTCAGCCGATATTATTTAGAGACGTAATAACACTAGGCATCTTGTAAGGTCATGATAATGGTGTACGTAAGCACTAGATACCTGACATCTGTTGGAAATGTATATATTTACAAACATGTGAATGTCCGGATTCGAACTCGTGACCACGGGATTGCACACATTAGCGAATGAGAATTAAAGTTAATAATTAATGTTTATGTTTACGATTAATTATTACACATTAAGTCCGGTTAACGATCGTTATGTATTTAACGGAAAAATTACTAACGACCGTTAAAATAGAAAAGAGAAGGACTAGAAATGGAAACTTGGGAAAGTTATGGAATGGGCTTTGGGCTCCTCTTGGTGGCCGGCCATAGGCTTCTCCAAGGCCTCAAATTCCCCTAACTTGTCCTCTAAGTTTTACTTCTAGTATATAAGGAGGGGTAGGGTCTAGGGTTTCATTCACACCGTGTGCATTGAATTAACCCTAGATCTCCTCTCTTCTCTTTCTTTTGCATAGCTTGGCCGAAAACCCCATTTGTTAGGGAGTTCGGTTTTGTTTTTGCATATACGAGGGCTTGTGTTAGATCTAGCAATCGCTTGATTCGTTGGTTAATTCGTGTGTACAAGAACGTGGTTGTAAGACATTATTCTTACACCAATAAGTACTTCTTTGGTTTGCTTTGCTCGAGGGTTGTTTTGCTTTGCTCGAGGGATTTGATATTCGCAAGAGGTACGTTACGCATACTTTCAGTTAATTAATTTATTTGTTATGATCTTAAGTCTTCCGCTGTGTACTCTTGATGTCTTTATGTTTTATTTTATTTTATATATCATAAACTCAACAGTGGCATCACGAGCCTTGTATAACAAGTAATTAATTACTGAAACACATAATTAAAATAAACATGAATGTGTTATTATTTGTATGCTTAGATCTAGGGTTTGCAAAACCTAAACCCTAATTATTTAGGGAGGGCGTATTTTGGTGCCCTAATTAGGGTTTTGTAAAATTTTGTTTTAATTGGATTAGAAACCCTAAGATGCATGCAACTTTATGTGTATATGCGTAACTCTGTTTAATTGCATTAATTGTTAAGTGTAATTGATATCCATGATAATTATCTGCATGTTTTATCATGGATCTGTTTTTTATTGTATGTCTTTCATGTTTTAAGTGATATACACTAAATTATGATAGATCTAAATTGGGGAAGACCTCAATAATTATTATTTAATCAATTATGTGCTATGTGGTATATATTTAGTTTTAACTTACGCAATCGATGAATCGATGCATGTGGTTCACCTTGTACATAGATGAAAACGGGTGGAAGTCTTAATTAAATATATGCATATTGACAGATCTAGAATTGGTTATTAATAAGATTTATCAAAACCGTTTGCATGTGGCTATTTGATATGCATGACTTTTATTAGTTATGCTTTCATTGTTTATTTGTTTATTTTTTCAAATACTTGCTTGTTTGTTATGTGTAACAAGGGTATTTTTACAAGAAAAATAAACTGACCTAAACAATGGTGAAACATGTATTTTTAAGAATAGTAATCATAATCGTTTAATTGATTGATGACTTTGGTACAAATGACTGAACGGCTCACCCATGAGAATGAACTAATAAAAGGGGTTTAAAGAAGTGCGCACAGTCACACTGAAAGGATGTATAAGGTTGTGCTTTAGCGCGTACCTGGTCCTCTGCCCCCTGTAAGTTCGAGTGGAGCTACTTAGTAAGTCATTAAATGTGCAAGCTCATCTTAAGGGCGAATTAGTGTTGATTCCATGCGCCACTTAGGTGGTAATTATCCGAAACACTAAGTGTTTACACTTATGCAAAAGTACGGTATAATGGATGATAATTAACACTAAATTCCTTGATTGGTGAAACCAATACCTCAATTAAAGTTTGATGATGAAAAACTTAAACATTAAAACAAGATATAAATGTTTTAATAAAACCTATGTTACGAAGATGAATGCATGACATCTTTGTACATATTTGATTTTACATCAAAACTATTACCCTTTAATTTAAGTTATATGCCATCCAACGAAACGGAAACACCTAAGATTATTTTTTATTTGCGTGAGACCGTGACTTAGATCGTAATCAAAGGGTAAAATGTCCACGTGTCGTGAGAACGGGCATGGACGATTTTGCAGATTCTTAAGTTGGACAACTTAATTGAGTTTTGTAGTGAGAACTGGCAACTCAAGGCATAAGATGGGATAAAACATGTTTACATGGCAATTGAAATTGGCTATATGTAAATCCCATAAATCTAGGAATTGCAATTGAAATTGGCAATTGAGCAAAAGCTCTACCACTTTGTATAAGGTTCATTACTAGCAGATCAACTGATGTGATGAGATTATGACAATTTGGATCCTAGTTTTTCAGTGAAAATTAAATGGTTATATGCTTATGAACCATGGGTAATTAATTTTCTTGAAAAAGGTTAATTATCGAAAATACTAAAATTGAATTTTTTGTAATTCTTTTGAATGTATAATTGCAACATTTAACCGTAAACAAAGTTTAGTCTTTGATCAGTAAATTGCTCCATTCTGCTTTCAAACAAATGTTTGATCGAGAATAATTTACTGAAAAGACAAACGAAGTCTCTTTTCCATGGGAGAAGCATTAGACTCAATCCTATTCCTTTTCATGAATGAGAAAGGTATAATAGGAACGTTTTGAATTGTCTAAATTCTAATGTAACTCATAGCAATGAATTGCACGTAATATTTTCCATAAAGATTTCATTACCTTCAGTTGGTGAATGAATCCTTTTGTAACAAACATGAATGTTGGTTAACTGGAAAACATGTATATGAGTTACTAAATTAGAAGTTAGACTATTTACCGCGAAAAATTGGTAAAAGGAAAACTAGCTTAATTTATTTAGTTGGTTTACTTTAACCTTTAAAGGTGCTACATACCAGTATGGGGATGGTAGACCTGTTAAGGAAGAAATTGCATACCCAATTTTTCAAGTTAATAACATTGATGGATAACCCATCATTCAAAGAGTAGAATACACTTTTTAGTACCTTAGTAATGATTACGTATGGTTCTTCAAAGGTGTAGGAAAGTAAAAAGCAAGCAAGTTGTTTTCACTGGTTATGCAACACTTACAATGTTGTCAGATTCAGTGGGAGCTTTTGTGTTGCATTACTGAATAAGAAGTTGTTTTAATGATTTCTAATTCAGTGGGAGCTACAAGCCTTATTTCCTGTGTAGTAACCCAGATTATCTTCAAAGATAATTACTTTCCAATTGTAGACACTTATGTTTTTAAGGAAAGTCATGTGCGTTTCCTTACTAAACAATATAGTTCTACATCTACTTGTTATATCTATGACACAAATCATATTAATCGAATAAACGAACGTGTATCGTGTTGTTTATCTGCTACATGATGTTGTTCCATGCACAAGTGGGAGAAATCTTTATTGTGTGCAAGGTACAACACATATAAATATGATTCTCTTGACCGCAAGGAAAGAGAATAACGTTCTAATAGGAAATATACATTTAAATATGTATGATTGCCCTATTAAGAACATGTGTCAAGATGATAACAAAGACTACTTTATTTTAAATATTTATGTCATTCAATATTTAAGAAACACTTGTAGTTACAATTTATGTTGCGTGAGAACGTGAACTAGATTGTAGCCCAAGATAAAATTTCCACGTGTCGTGAGAACGAGCATGGATGATTTTGCAGTTTCTTACGTTGAACATTTCATGGAATAACATAATTAAATGAAGTAATCTGATACTACTTTGAATTTGAGTATTCGTTGAATGACTTAAATATATGTAGTAAGTATTAACTTGAAATATTAATTGAAACCTGAGGTGGTGTTCATAATTACTTTTATTATAAATGTTTATGATTTTGTAAAATCACAAACATGAGTCTTTTAATACAAGACTTACAATATAAAGTAAGACGTTAACTTGCTATGTTTTAAGACATATGCATGAAGTCAATGAGGTGATCAATGACTTATAACGTATAGTGGGATTATAACTGATATGTCTTTTGACTTGGTCAAAAATACTTGTGTTATAATACATGCAATTGACTTGGTAATTCTATTGTACCATTAAGTTTTACTTTGTTGGTAAATAGATGAGCCAAAGAGTAGATGGTTATCTTAAATATTGTTAGATTATCTTACAATATTAATTCTAATGAAATACCATAGTTTTATGGTATGTTCAGTTAGAAGAATCAAAATCTATTGGCATGTTTGATTCAAGATAACTATAGTTTCTTCCAAAAGTTATCAAGGTTAGAAGATTGAGTATAGATTGAATATACTCAATAAGACTCCAACCTAGAAGATTAATAAGACACCATTTGTTTATGGAATGTGATGAATCACATTAAGTCTTATAAATGAAGTTCTGAATTTGTTAAACTACTTATAGAGTGAGTTGTAACAAACTAATGTTAGGAACTGTCAATGTTTTTTGTAATATCCCAAAAGAGAACAATGTATTGTTACTCTACTTGCTAAACTATTTAAAGGTAATCTTTAAATTGTTAAAGGCAAGTGGGAGTTTTGTTTAGATCTTGAAAGATTGAATTACAAAAATGCACAATCTTCTAAAATGCACTAGCAAATATCATGATGAGGCTAAAACATGAAAATGATAGACCTTAATATGATGGAATTGTCATTCATAGATCCGCAAGGATATCTCAGATATTTAGTATGCTGAGGAATATGAGTTACAGGATCATGGTAAACCTGCTAATCATAATGATAAATTTACCAAATGATGAATTGTGGTAAATCAATCATACTATGAATGTTGAGATGCTGTCCATAAAGATAATCAACTTTAGATACTTGGTTTATCTTAATAATGAATATGAGTTTCTTCAAAGGATGGAAACCTTTGTGGTTTAAATCTTTATGTAGAAATCATATGGACAATATTGTACACATATTTAATGCATGTCTAGTGATAATAATATTAATCATATTTAAGCAATTAACTATGATTGAATATTCTTTACTAGATCCATTAAATAGAAGTATAAAGATTATAATTGTCATACTTAGTTTCATTGATATGAAATTTTGACAATGAATATCAAAACTCTTTGTTGTGAATTACTTTTGCGAGGACGATAAGTAATACAAAGTAGTTTATGAATTCAAATAATCTTTGAATTTGTACAGACCGCAAGAATCCATGAATGGATATATGCATGCATCTAGGAGATGATTCGTATGTTTAAAATTAAATCCATGTTTGATTTAATAATTAAAATAAGATAGCTCGTAAGTATTCCTGAAAGCTAGTGGGAGTATTATTTTTTAAATCTTATATGTTGTATGGGCAACTACATTCCACCTAAATTAAGTTTAGTTGAGAATGAAACTTCGTTTGTAAGATTTGGAAAATAACCTTGGAATATATATGTTTATTATTATAAACATATGCGGTAAATAATTGAGTCTAATAGAACATGATGAGTACATATATTTGACAAGATAGTATATGAATGAGATCTTAAAAGTCTAACTTGAAGATTCATCATGAACATCATGTTGTGTATAAGGTTGTTGTATCATGCTTGATTACAAGATGATTTAACAATATTGTAATATTTATGTTTGGATTTAGAATTGCATTCCACAGCCTGGAGTTGCTCCCAGATTCTATACAACAAATTGTTGTAATTGTCATAGTCAACAAACTTGAGGTTTGTATGACACCAAACAAATAAATATTCAAAGTTTACGGATGTTTAAAGAGCATATTGTTGTACACAATGATGCTGGTATAATTGAGATGACACTCAATTCTAGTCATGGTATCGTTGGTGATGACCATATTGACTAGTTATGCTCAATTAAGAGCATATTTGCATTATACATTAAAGAATGAAGAATACTTTAAACTTTAAAAGTTTTGAAAGATGATTGTCATATAAAGGTGGTTCAGGTTATCACGCACCTTATGGAATGATATGACAATATCAAGATATGTGTAAACACATACAAGAAATTCACTTATTGAATTTTTTGAAATAAGTATTCTCAAAATTCCTATAGATCAAAGTTAGTTGAAATTATGCCTTGTCAACAAGTATGAGTTGCATGACTTGTGGCAAAATTCATTAACTAAGGATTATCATGTATTGATCTATTTAGTATTTGGATAAAGGATGTTAAACAATTATTATTTATAATGAATTAAAGTACGGTATACGTTTAATTTCATTTATAATATTGTGTCCTGTATTTGCATGTTTAAATCCTTGAATAACTTAAGTTATTCTAAATAGTCCGTTGTCAATCAATAACATGGGAATGATATTGAATTAAGACAAATCTGAGTATTAGTTAGAATATACTTGAAAGTATATTGATGCGTAGCATGACTAATTTCAGATGATATTCAATGAATTGAGTATAGGACTTATCCCACCCACATGATGATACTTTATGGATCTTTATCATTAAGTATATCATGGATATTTATCCTCTGACTTGAGATACAAGAGATATGTCATGGATGTAGTGCATTTTTGTGAAGCAATCTAACGCTATACGTAACTGGTAGTTATAAGGGTTGTTTTCAGAAGTGTTGCGAAATTTATGAATCCTGCTTGTAGTCAAAATGGGATTTGTTTCCTTCAAATTCATTTTGAAGTTTAATACTACTGGGCCCCTCGTAGGATTGTTAAGATGTTTGTATGGCCATACCCAAGGTCTTCTGTTTAGAAGAATTGGTAATCTTAATAAATCATAAAGCGAGAAACAGAATAGTTAATTAAGAAATGAGTAAGATCCATATTCTTATTAACATGGTATTAGAAACAAAAGGATGAATATGATGATGAATCATCAAACTTGGTTTTTCTCCAGAAAACCATACACGAGTTGTACCGGGGGCATTGGCGTGTTGCTAGACGCTAACCAATGTCATTTCACGTTTTGTAAACATATCCAAGTGGGAGCTGTTGGAAATGTATATATTTACAAACATGTGAATGTCCGGATTCGAACTCGTGACCACGGGATTGCACACATTAGCGAATGAGAATTAAAGTTAATAATTAATGTTTATGTTTACGATTAATTATTACACATTAAGTCCGGTTAACGATCGTTATGTATTTAACGGAAAAATTACTAACGACCGTTAAAATAGAAAAGAGAAGGACTAGAAATGGAAACTTGGGAAAGTTATGGAATGGGCTTTGGGCTCCTCTTGGTGGCCGGCCATAGGCTTCTCCAAGGCCTCAAATTCCCCTAACTTGTCCTCTAAGTTTTACTTCTAGTATATAAGGAGGGGTAGGGTCTAGGGTTTCATTCACACCGTGTGCATTGAATTAACCCTAGATCTCCTCTCTTCTCTTTCTTTTGCATAGCTTGGCCGAAAACCCCATTTGTTAGGGAGTTCGGTTTTGTTTTTGCATATACGAGGGCTTGTGTTAGATCTAGCAATCGCTTGATTCGTTGGTTAATTCGTGTGTACAAGAACGTGGTTGTAAGACATTATTCTTACACCAATAAGTACTTCTTTGGTTTGCTTTGCTCGAGGGTTGTTTTGCTTTGCTCGAGGGATTTGATATTCGCAAGAGGTACGTTACGCATACTTTCAGTTAATTAATTTATTTGTTATGATCTTAAGTCTTCCGCTGTGTACTCTTGATGTCTTTATGTTTTATTTTATTTTATATATCATAAACTCAACAACATCAAGATTGCATAATAAAATGGGTAATGCTATAAATTTAGTAGGCTAGACTACAAAAGCCGTAGGTTGGGTAACCCGAGTTCAGATACATTTTGCTACAAAGGTTTAGTTTATATGACTGATTAAGCTATCTGTTATTAAGGGTTTGGTATGCATGGACTTTACATGCTTATTTTTCATTGTTCATGTTATATATGTCATGCGAGTGACCACCAATACCCAACACGATCTTCAAAACGTCCAATGGCATTATCAGACTTCCTGAATCCCAGCCTGAGTTGGTTGATAGACCTTAAGATCATCAACCAGGTTTTTGATGTTTTGAAACCCTTCCTCAACTTCAAAGTGCTTGATATGCACATCATCTAGCATTTCTTCAATAACAACATCAGTTGTGAGCTATAGCCTGAAGATGCACTGGAAGGGTATCATGACTTATGCGAAAGTTCAAGGGTTCATTTGCTTTAGACTGAGGATCATGTGGAGGATGAATGAGATTGGCTACATCCTCCATTTCTTCTTCAACAATGTGATGGGTTCTACCCCACTCTAGTCTTGTGCAGAAGACTAAGTTGCAAAATCAAGTATACAAAAAATGTCTAAAAACGTTATTTATATTTTTCGACTTCTTTACATTTTGATAATAAAAAAATGTAAAAACATTTACGTTAAAGTTAAGTTATTAGTCGTAGAATACCATTTCGACGTAAATCACTCAAGGTATGAATAAAAAAATATTACACTTAAACCCTAAAGCAACTCTCTCATGGGCGGCGGCGATTAAATCTAAAAAACGTTAATCGTTTTTTAATTCTTATTCGATTTCCTTGCATTAATGATTCGATTATAGGCTGACCTTCACATTGTTCTTGTGATTTAGTCAACTGTAGTGGGCTCGTTTTGTCTTGTAGTCGCATTAGGATTGATCTACGATTTAAAGTTTCTTTTTCAGTGTCGCTTGGGTTATTGTGCAGAACATATTTGTTTTTAATTCACTTCAACCGTCCATGCACTTGGTTTATTCGAGGTTTATTGGTTGTTGATCGATTCTGGTGGGGATTATTAAAACGCTAGTAAACCCTAAGTGATTAGGGTTTTTTTGTTTATGATCTTGGCGTTGGTCTGCATGCAGTTTTGAGGGTCTTATTGCTGTGATTTATTCATGATGGGGGTTACGAGAGAGAGAGAGAAATAAAGATGGGGGAACATTGGAACATGATTTTGGTGGTGCTGATAACTACGCATCATTGAATAAGACTACTTCGGAAAAGGCTCCAGGTGTCGTTACTCCAGGAGTTGAGAGTCTTAGCATGGACACTAACAGCACTAGTGTTAATTCTCTTAATCGCACCTACGATCGTACTACTTTGGCTAGTAATCTTGATGATATGGCTGGAAGTAAATCCTTTAAAACTTCTATGCCTAAGGTGGCTTTGTTTGGTAATCCGAATGTGACTAAAGAAGGGGATGAGCATGTCAACGATGGATTGAAAGCTCCTACATTTGCATGTAAGGTGGGATCTACTTCTGCTACCCACAAAGTTAATTTTCGCGCTCTTGATACGGGCAAGCCTCTTAATGAGAAGGCCGAGGTAAACATTCCGTTGTCATATGTCTTGGAAGCTAATTCTAAATTTGATAATACTCTTTTCGGGTATTTTATTGGCAAGAGGGTTGCATTTCCCGTAGTTGATAACTACGTGAAGAACGCATGGAAGAAGTTTGGTGTGGTACGTTCTATGATGAATTCTAAGGGTTTATTTTTCTTCAAATTTGCCTCTATTGAGGAATTAAATAGAGTGTTAGAGAATGGACCTTGGTTTAGTCGATCTGTTCCTATTATTTTGAAGAAGTGGACCCCTAGGACGAGTTTTATTAAAGAGGATTTGGGGTCGATCCCTGTCTGGGTGAGACTACATGATATTCCTATTGCTGCTTTTACTGAAGATGGATTGAGTGCCATGGCTACCAAACTCGGTACCCCTATTATGCTTGATGCATACACGAGCTCTATGTGTTTGCAGTCATGAGGGCGTTTTGATTATGCTCGAGCTTTGATTGACATCAAGGCGGATTGGGAGCTTAAGGGGACAATGGTTATTGCTGTGCCAAGTTGGGATGGTGAAGGGGAGGTATTGCATACTGTCAGAGTGGAATATGAGTGGAAACCACCTCGTTGTGGTGTTTGTATGGTTTTTGGCCATGATGAAACCCAATGTCCCAAACGTGTGCCTGTTGATCTTAAACATCAAGCACAAAAGAATGATGTGTTTCAAATGCCTCAAAGGAAGACGTTTCGTGGTATTGAGGTGGGAAAAGGGGCTAAATTTAGCCCTTCTAAAAATAAGAAGCAGGTGTATCAGCCTGTGTCGAAGAAGCCGGATGCTACAAAGAAGAAGATTACTGAAGTGGCTAGTACAAGTGGGACTAATATTGCTATATCAAATCCGTTTGACGCTCTTAATATGGTTGATACTGATGAGGCTGATATTCCTAGTGGTACTGTTGACTTGACTAAAGATGGTAGCTCTGCTAAGGGTGGAAATGGTAGCACTAGTACTACTCCTATTGCTGGAAAAATTGAGGAGCTTGAAAAGCTAATTATTGAGGGGAAAGTTACTCTTGTGGATGATGATGGTAAACCTCTTAAAAAGGTTGATTTGAAAGAAAAGGCGTAGTTCTTATTCCTCTCCGTATTCTATGGTGGGTAACCCATTCTCTAAAGTGGGGGATGTGAATGTTTCTGACAGTGATGATGAGGAGGTGCTTGAGCCGGATAATCCTATGGCTAAATTTCTCGCATCAAATGGCGGCGGTCATGAGCTTGAAGATTATTATGATGATTATGCGGATCAGGTCTATGATTTACCAGGGCAATTGGATGCTTTTTTTGACATGTATGATATCAAGCTCAAAGGTCGTAATAGTAAGCAATCTAGACGTTAGGTTATGATTGGTTTTGTGTCAAATGTAATCTAGTGAGTAGTGGTTGTCTTACTGTTTTAAAGATAGGAAGTGTATTGTTATGTTAGCTTTACCGCCTATGTAACAGGCTGAGATATGAGACTTCAGTCATATCCTTTGTACTTAAATGTTTTTTTGGAGTAATATATTTACCGGGGAAACCCTTTACCAAAAAAAAATATTACACTTAAAGGAATGATCCAATAAATATATTTTTGTCTTAAACTTCACATTTTTATAAATGTAACAAAGCATTTTTTCAAAAATTGTTGACAAGTTGTTTTTTATTAATTAAAAAATGGTTTAATGGGTAATTATTTTCACATTTTTAACAAACCATTTTTCCACGAAAGATAGGTCCAAACTCCACCAAATAAATATTTGATCACAAAAGGACAAAATCTAGAGCGTCTGTTTGGACGGCACTGTTAAAGTTGGACGGTACCGTTAAATTTAAGGGTACCATCCTAGGGAATGGTCATATTTTCTGTCTTATAAATAGTGAATCATTTGACACTTCAAAAAAGTTTTTTTTCACTCAATTTTTACTGATCAAAACCTGTTTCATTTAGCTCACTTTCTTTGATCATTTAGCTTATTTTTAGTTTTGTTTTCGAGTGATCCAATCATCCATTCAAGATAAAAAGTATTGAAGTTGTAGTTTAGTGCACTCGTAACACTAGTTACATACTTGTATATAGTCATACACAAAGTTCTTGTCATCATACTTACTTAGATTGTGTGTAGATCAGGTAGATCTTCTAGTTTGTGTTGATTGTGTGAAGATCGGGTTAGTATTTTAGACCTTAAAATAAAAGTGTATGAGATTGGTTCTAGCTATATTAGAACGCGAAATTTAGCTTAGTGTCGGAAATTGTGATAAGTGACGTACGGTTTTCTGCGCCTAAAGGGAGCTTGTGAACATAGTGCAATGAACTCGAGTTTGGTACTCGAGGAGTGTAATAGGGCGAAGAGGAGCTTCGTTACCGAACCACTATCAATCTCAGTGTCTTGGTTTGATCTTTTCATCCCTTTAATTTAATCTCTTATTTTATATTTCTTAGTTGTCATTGCTAGTTATCTTGAGTTTAATTATTTTTATGTGCATTGTTGCTGTTTGATCTCGAATCTTAAGTTTTTGAAAGAACATATTTTAAAATGATAAAAAATTATTCAACCCTCATTTTAGTTTTTCATAATTAGTATTAGAGCTAGGTTAACCAAGATTTTTAAAATAAGTTGTATTTTAAAACTTGAGTCGATAGATAAATATCTAAAAGGGCAATCTATGTGAAGACCACAATTTTTTGAAAATTATGGTTTTTTGAAAAAGATGTAGATCTATAGCATGTCATTACTACAGGTGATTTTAAACCTATTATAAAGAGTCCGGAAACTAAAAAGGATGAAATAATTCCTTATGAAAAACAAAGTGACGAACTTGAAATGAAACTTGGTAAAAATAAGGAAGCTAAAATGGTTATTTATAATACTTACTAAAGAGAGAATTCGAAATAATTTTTATGTGTGATTCGGCAAAACAAATTTGAAAAACTTTACAAATCACTCATCAAAGTAATAGTTAAGTCACAGATAACAAGATCGATCTTCTTGTGCAACAATATGAACAATATACTGTTCCCGAAGATGAGTCTATAGATAGTGCATTTGCTAGATTTAACACTATTATTACTAGTCTAAAAGTTCTAGATGAAGGTTACTCTATCAAGAATTAATTTAGAAAGTTTCTTAGGGCTCTACATCCTAAATGGAGAGCAAAAGTCACCGCTTAAAGAATCGAAGAACTTGAGATCAGCATCACATGGATTTGTGCGGTCCCATTACTCCACCCTCTTTTGGTAAGATTCTTTACTTTATGCTCTTTATTAATGAGTTTTCAAGATATATTTTCTAAAAGAAAAATCCTAAGCTTTTGAAGCTTTTAAGACATTCAAAGTTACGGTTGAAAAGGAGAAATGTTTAAAATTAAATCTCTGAGATCTGATAGAGGTGGAGAATTTTTATCAAAAGAATTTAACAATTTTTTTGAGGATAATGGGATCTGAAGATTTCTAACAACTCGTTACTCCTCACAACTAAATGGAGTGGCAGAGAGAAAAAATAGAAGCATTCTCAATATGGTCAAAAGCATGTTGAAAAGTAAGAAGATGCTAAATGAGTTTTGGGCTGAGGTGGTTTATTGTGCGGTATATCCATTAAATCGTGTCCGTCAAAGAGTTTAGACAACAAGACTCCACAAGAAGCATGAGAGGGGGTGAAGCCTACCATATCCTATCTATGGGTATTCAGAAGCATAATGTATGTCCACGTTCCGAGCCAAAGGCGATTCAAGCTTGATGATAGAAGTGAGAAGGATGTGTTTGTTGGTTACGATAAGCATTCGAAAGGTTATAAGCTCTATAATCCAATCACGGGCAAAGTGGTAGTGAGTAGAGACATGGAGTTCGATTAAGAAAATTCATGTGATTTGAGCATTAAGCAAAATGAAATATATGACTTTCTTCCTATGACTGACGAAGAAGAGAAGGGTGAATCAAGTGAAGAAGTACAACAACCTCAATGTCCAACTACAACTCAAGACTAACCTTCAAATCAAAAGAAGGAGAACCAAAAGTTTGCAGGAGCTATACAAGATAATTGATGAGATACCCCTTATTTGTTTATACGCTGATTATGAACCTTTAATTTTTTTAGGAGGCTATGAAAAGCAAGAAATGGAGACAAGCCATGGATGTGGAGATAAAGTCAATAGAAAAGAATGATACGTGGAAGTTAACAACCCTTTCAAAAGGTCAAAAGGCTATTTGAGTCAAGTGGGTATACAAGGCCAATAACAACGCAAAAGGCGAAGTGGAGAAGTACAAGGCAAGAGTTGTGGCAAAAGGGTACAAGCTGAACCATAAGATCGGCCAAGAAGAGGTATTAGCTCCTTAAAAACTATAAGAATGATTATTGCTATTTCTACTCAATATGTGGAAAATCTACCAAATAGATGTGAAGTTGGCATTTTTAAATGGACCTCTCAAAGAAGAAGTTTAGTTGGAGCAACTAAAGAGATATGTTGCCAAAAGGCAAGAAGGAAAAATGCTAAGGTTGAAGACTAACTTATATGGTCTAAACCAGACATCACGTGCTTGGAATACTAGAGTTGATAAGTTTTTCCAAGAACATGGTTTAACAAAATGCCTACGTAAATATGTACTTTGTAAAATTTGAAAATGGAAGTATATTGCTCGTTTGCTTGTACATGGATGATTTGATCCTTACGGGAAGTTCTCCAAGTATGATTAGTGAACTCAAGAAGTCAATGATGAGAGAGTTTGAGATGATACACATAGGACTTATATCGTATTATCTTGTTATTAAGGCGAAGCAACGAACGAAGGAATCTTAATATATTAAGAAGGATATGCCAACAAGATATTAAAGAAGTTTTTCATGAAGAAATGTAATCCCGTTGGCAACCCCACAGAACACAAGGCAAAGCCTTCTAAGACGGTGGAGAAGCGGTAGACTCAACTCTATTCAAGAGTCTCATTGGAAGTTTATGCTATTTGATATATATAAGACCTGACATCCTCTTTACAGTTGGATTGATATATATAAGAGCCTATGACAAAAAATTTAGAGATTGCAAAAAGGATCCTTCGTATATCAAAAAGGTACCATAGACTATGCTATTTTTCATTCAATAAGTGAAGACTTCAAGCTAGTAGTATATAGTGACACTGACTAGGGTGGGAAATAAAGACAATGGAGGAAGTACAATAGGATTCCTATTCTTCATGGGTAACAATGCCTTTACATGGTCTTCAAAGAAGCAACTTATTGTTACCTTGACGAAGCAGGGTACAGAGCTGCAACATCGTGTGTATGTCACACAATTTGGCCCAGAGCTACACGTGGTGAAGGAAGAAGTGACTAAGATCTACGTGGATAAAAAGTCAGCCATCGACTTAGCAAAAAATGTGGTCTAACATGATCGAAGTAAGCATATCAACACCGTTATCACTTTATTCGAGAGTGCATTTCAAGGAAGGATGTCTGAGTGATACATACGAGGTCCAAAAACCAAGTTGTAGATATCTTCACCAAGCCACTCAATGAGAAAGATTTCTCAAGACAAAGAATGATGCTTGGAGTAGGCAAATCGAGTTTACGGCAGGGGGGGGGGGTGTTTGGATCGTAAACTTGATTTCGTCTGATAAAGATTGGACTATCCAAAAGCCCAAGCCATACCGAATAAGTTTCTAGAATTCCGTAGGATGGTCTTCGAAAATATCTTTATGATATATCTAGAATAATACTAGAAATATCTAATTAGACTTATCTAGTTTTAGACATCTAGATAATGACAATGATGTAATACGAATTATCTAGATTATGTAAGAATGTCTTAGCAAAATATCGAGTGTAGAAACTTCCATAGACCGGTATAAATAAGTGTTAGGGACATGAATTTGTAAGTATCAAGAAAAATTCAAGCAATAAAAACAGTGTAAAGTTTCTTTTATGTGTTCTTCTATTCATCAATTATAAGTATGAAAGGTATAGTGTTTCCAAATAATAAAGCTAGAACAATAATGCATTAGCTTTAACTTTCCAACCATATGAATTAATGTTGGCCATGGGACTTGAGCTACTTTAAAAAAACTGTAACAATGAACAAACGGCAAATCAGACCAAGAAGAAAGATTGAAACATTACTTACTTTGCTAAGGGTGTCTCTATGCAGTTCCAAAGGGTATGTCAGCTTCATAAATGATTCTTCTGACGGGGAGCAGCCAAAATTCATCACATGTTTTAGCAAATCTATGACAAGGTTTGATCCGAGGGTCATTATTTGGAAACTTATTCCTGAAAAAAGAACAAGGTTAAATAGGAGCATACCTGTATGGTAAACAGTATGATCAACAGCTAACATCTTAAACCAATCTGTGGTTGTTGAATCAGAGAAATCACAGCGGGAGAGAAAGTATTCTCCTGTTTTCAGCTGTAATTTAGACAGATCTCCTCCAATAACTTCTTCCTCCTTAGAGTAATTTTCGACGTTTTCGTGCTTTACTTCACCATCATCCACATACACAAGGCTGGCACCGCACCTGCTTACCACCAATCCATTCCCCTCAACGATATTCACATTGACTACATCACCAGCGTCTAATATGTTTCCAATTGGCCAATCGCTTAACCACACAACATCTCCATCAACTCTGGGTTTGCAATAGATCCAAGGATTGTAAATCCAAGTAAGACCCTTGGTTAACCCGCTTACCTTCATTCCAATCTAATGATCTGTATATGGAGGTTACATTTAGATTTTGGATCTTGCGTTGCTTAGAACACAAAGGCACACAAAAGGATAAGCTCGAAGATGACGACGTATACTCGGATGTCATACTTTGATCCTGTATGCCTTGCAGATATACGCTCCTTATACCATACTCATACAATATCTACACCACACAAAATGCATAATTATTAAGTTAATTGTATATTAAGGATTTGGGCAAAATATAATCATGTGATTCTTTTGTGCTTCTGCATGCATTTAAGAGAAAGTTAACCTGGGTGTGCCAAATTCTGCCTTTTGTGATTCTACTATCACCGACTAGGTCCATCTTAAAATCTTGATATGCTTTGATCCATTTCATATTTCCCATATGCGCTTCATCTAGTTTTTTAATCGACACCAGTTTAAAAAGGCCTTGAATCTCATACAGTTTAGAGCATCCCGAATATCCAATTCTCCGCAGTCTGAAACAAGCTGATTGGAATGTTATTTTCTCTAGTGATGTACAGTAATCAGTATACAACTCCTCTAGTGTACCCGGGAGACATAGGAGGACCTTCAGCTTTTTACAATAACTTAAGTTGAGTACACGAAGCATATTAATATAATATTATTGGGCAAAAACTTAAACAAATTGCCCACTAAACTCATGCCAAATAATGACTGGGCATCGAATACCACTCCAAGATTACTGTTATACTCAAGACTGAAATCATCAAGAAACAGAAACTTTAAGGATGGGGGTAAGGAAAAAAAGGGTTGTTTTTGAATTCCTCCACCAATACATACAGCTTTCAGTATATTTGATGAAAACTTCCACAGATTCTCACAACCTGCCAAGTTCAATAGAGTAAGACTCTCAAGGCGTCCTATGCTTTTACAAAGATGAGTTAGCTTTATGCAGTCCCAGAGAATCAAAGTCTCGAGGTTAGGGGTTCGGTGGAGGTTGCAGACTTTGACAAGATTACGACAATTTTCAAGATTCAGTATCTTCAGTGAATAAAGAACCTAAACCAAGAATAACAAGCTTAATATTTCACTGTTATGCAAATGGAGAATATCTTAAACTGAGAGTCTAAAAGTTGAAGTAAAACAAAACATTTAATACCTACCATGGGTGGTTCAAACTTTTTTAAGAATCCATGGCTCATATCTATAGCTACCAAGCTGTTCATCCATAAGGCCGAGGGTATTTTTTTCAGATGACATCCATGCCAGCACAACCATCTTAACTCTGGAAAATTTTTGTAGGGCCCACTGAGTGTCACAAATTTGAGCTGGAGCAATTTTAGCTTGTCCATCCTTGCAAGCGAACTTGTTTTCATGGTTGATGCCTGCATATTTGACACGACGTGCGGCATAATTAGTACACACATCTAATCATGGAGTGCACTAAGTCATCATTTGTTAAAAAGATTGATGTGATCATTATTAGAGAGGAGGAGTTGAGATCAATACAGATATCATATTCTTTATAAATCCAATTAACCAATTCTAACCATCCATTTGTCATCAAAATTAATAAAACCCAATTTTCACCATTATAAGAAAAATATATATATATCTTGCAAATAGTAAATCGTTAAGCGACGAAAAACACACTATTGCGACGAGAATGTTTTTTATCTTTTAGTATACGGGCATCTCAATATACTTTCGACGAACTTTTTTTTTCGAGTTTTGTTTTGGTGTTAAAATTTGCGTCTTGAAAAATCCCATGTGATTTGTATGTTAGGAATCATATGTGATTTCACAATCACATGTGATTTCATAAAATCGCATGTGATTTGAAAATAGCAAATCACATATGATTTCTCCGGACGTAAATTTCAGCACTTACAATAAATATCGATAAAAAAGTTTTTTTTGGGTAAAGGGGAGTAATCATGCACCCTGGTAAATATATTAACCAAATAAATGTTTAAGTACAATGTATATGAGTGAGATCCCATATATCAGCCCGTTACATAGGCATAGAGCTTACATAACAAGATACTTCCAATTATCTAAACAAGAAACAAAACACTACTCAAATGATAACATATGACACAACGAAATTATTTCCTAGGACATCGATAAAAAAGTTCTTCGAAAGTATATAGAAGTGCCGCTCTAGAAATAGATGATTTAATTCTCGTCGTGATGGTATGATTCTTTTAGCGTAACGATTAACGGTTTGCAAGATATTTAATTTTTAACAAAAAGGTGAAAGTTTTGTTGTTTTTTGTTTTTTTTTTTTTTTTTTTTTTTTTTTTTTTTTAAATTAAAAAATGTATTGCCAGGATGAGTTCATTGGATCCTCAGAGAATATTAAATCTAAATTAAACTTTTCTCTATTAGAGAGATCACGATGTAGTTGCACTTAACTTGTTATAGACGCCATTTTGACACTCATAGTATCTCTATAAAACTTATACTGCACCACTCCTAATATGTTATAGGTGCCATAGCTATCAGCTTCACATTCGCGTTTTTTTTTTTTTTTTTTTTTTTTTTTTTTGGTGTGAGTCAATATTTTTGTGGTGTGTTATAAAAATTTTATTTGATAGAGTGTTTATGTTATACGAGTGTTATGAGGTATGTGTTGAAATGACGGCACTTATAAAATTTATATGCGTTCACTGCAACTTGCTCTTTTAAAAACTTAATTAATTTTTGGAATAATTATCTAAAAATGTAAGAGAGCACAGTGCAGTTGCAAATAATGTGTATAGGTGCCATATTGGCACCTATTCCATCCCTATAAAACTTATATTGCACTGCCCCAACATGTTATATGTGCCCTAGCCAGCACCTTCACATTCGTTATCCGACTTTTTTTTTTTTTTAATTTTTTCTTTTCTTGTGAGTGGGTGTTATGTTTTGTGGTGAGTTATAGGAATTATATTGGAGATGGTGTTTATGTTATATGAGTGTTATAGAGTACACATTGATGTGGCGGCACCTATAAAATTTATAGGTGCCTACTGCACCTTGCTTTCTAAATAACTTGTATCATTTTGAGTTGTATGTAATCATTTTTTTTTACCTCAAACATATGAATTTCAACTTTTGTATATATTTTGTTCATGTGCTATATTCATTTTACCATTCTATGTTGATGGGGTGGTTATAAACGTAAGGGTAAAATTATCATAACATACACACAAAGATCGAGTTTCAAAAGTTTGGAGAATATAATAACAAAGAGAAAAAAGTTGGCTACTCACAACTCGAAAAGTGATAAATTAGTTATATTTTCATATAATTATCCCTTACTTTTTATTATAGTGTATACTATGTTAACTACATATAATGGAGGAACCACTTTTCCTCTATTAAATGTCATTAAATTACTTAAAACTTAAAAATTAAATTATACAAAAATCAAGCATATTGTACAACAAATTCATACACAATTCATCTATTAAATGTTACTAAGATACTTAAAATTAAGTGGTACAAATAATAAAGCATATTGTACAAAATATTAAAACAGAAAAACAACAATTTAAGAAATACTAATAACAAAACTATATCTACAACACCTATTATTAATGTTAGCCCTAAAATACCCCGTTATTCAAAAGTATAATTAATATACTATAAGGTTCAAACCAAATAAGCTACTAATGTGGTCACCATAACCTAAACACTTATATATTATTGGTGATAAATTGCTATGCATTCCATAGTTTGTGGTTTTGTTGTTGAATTTCAAGATCAAATTAGTCATAAATTTACCACAATGGCTCTTTCTTATTTACTTGTTAAATAAATACTCACATGCATTAACTCTTGTACTTTTATACAATGAATATTAGTAGTTAGCTTGAAGACAAAAAACCATTTGTAAAAATTAAAAAAAAAAAAAATGTTTTCTCTTAAATTATGTATATGATTGTTTAAAACGGTTCTTTATTTACCACTTCAAAAAACCTATTTATTTAACACGGTTAAAAACCGTTCTTAAAAAGGCACCTGGTTATTTGATACGCTCTATTATAAAACAATTGAATATCGCTTTTTAAAAAAACCTCTTTTAACCGTTTTAAAAAGTTTATTCTATACTAGTGTTCGTAATCCTATTAATTACCGTTTTCATGTAGTCATTGCGTCACTATGCACGGGTACTATACGATATTTATATGAGATAGTGTGCAATAAATTTATTCCCTAAAATTCTCGATATGCATAAAATTATTATCACAAAAAATTATATATTCAAATAATATTGTTCACTAAAAGTTTTGATTACAAGGTACCTGCTAATAATACTTAAGGATATAAATTGTTTTTTATTTTATTTTATTTTAGTGGGAGGAGGGTGTGAGAGATTTGGAGGTGTGAAACAATATGGTCAAACTATATGTACAGATTACAAAACTAACATTTGAAAACTTAATAACTTTGAGGATTAGACCCGCTTTGGTGATAAGCTACTAATCCATGGTCAAATAGTCAAATGAGTTAGCTATGTTGCTGGGCACGTGAGGAGCACACAAAGGGTTGTTAACCAAGAGTGTGAGGTGCAAGTGATACTACTCCAGCAACCAATAACTGACTTGGCGGGAAAATTAGACTTTAAATAGTTGTTAAGCCTTTCATTTCATTCTTAGCTTGTAAACGTGAATTTCCTTTTCCTCTATTCTGTAAGAATCAATATAACAGATTTTCCCGCCTTTGATAACTAATTGCAATTTCATTAATCCTTTATTATTTCTGGATTGATCAAACCATTTAGAATCCTTTAACGGATCTTCATTGATCCCTATTGGTGTTTATCAAGTGGTATCATAGCACTTTCTTGGCTCTTGAAATTCAGTTCTGGTCAAATTCCGGCAAGATTCAGTTACTATTCCGGCGAGATCAGCCACCACTGATCTCCACTATTCTTTTTACATTAGATTAGTGTCAAATATTTGCACGATCACAAGACTAGCCCATAAGCGGTTAAATTCTCTAGTTTTGAACAAGCTGATCTGTTGCATTTGATTTGAGTAATCAAGAACGGTTTTGGCAGTCATTATTCCATAAGTTGATGTGTAATAATTGATACCAATTACAATGGTGAGCATAAGAAGTAATGCAATGACAGCTTTTCCAACCTTGGATTCTTTACAAGAAGCAGTCAATGAGTTAAAGAATGCTATGCTGGAAATTAAAGATGGAATGCAGGGTTTCTTGGTTAGTCAGAATGTTATTAATAAAGAAATCAATAGGTTAAAGAATGGAGAAGAACCAGTACTAGGAATGGTCAGTATAATAACGGTGGTAGTAGTCAAAATGGAAGGAATGGTGGTAGAGGGTATGGCAGAATGTCAAAGATTGAATTTCCCAAATTCAATGGTGATGATGTGAAAGACTGGGTGTAAGAAAATTTTTTAACATTGGAGGTGTGGAAGAAGGAGTTAAGATTGAGTTGGTTTCTATGCATCTTTATGATAAGGCCTTAATATGGCACCAACAGTTTTGTAGGAGGTTTGGTGAAGATTGTTCTCGGGAAAATTATGAGAGAGAGGTCTTGAAAAGATTCAACACAGTTCTTGAAGACCCATTAATGGAGTTGAAGAAGTTGAAACAAGTTAGAACTGTGAAAGATTACCAAGAAAGGTTTGAGTACTTGTTGAATATGGTGGATTTGGAAGAAAAACATTCAATAAGGCTGTTCTTGGTGGGTTGAAAGATGAGATTAGCATGCAAATAAGAATGTTTACCCTGAGTACCTTGACTGATGTATTTTACATGGCCAAGATGCAAGAGCAAACCCTTCTTGTATTGAAATCAAGGTATAGTCCTGTGTTATCCACTCCTACTTCTAGATTTAATGATAAGTCTGCTTATGGGTTTAGAAGTGATGTTGTGAATGCTAAACCAAATACTCCTTTGGGTTTATCCAACACTGGTTCTAGAGGGCTGCAAGCAAAACCAAACACTTCACAAGGAAGAAAGCAGTTGACTCAGAAAGAATATGCAGAAAAAAGGGCA
Source organism: Chrysanthemum seticuspe (assembly GCA_019973895.1). Classification (NCBI taxonomy): domain Eukaryota; kingdom Viridiplantae; phylum Streptophyta; class Magnoliopsida; order Asterales; family Asteraceae; genus Chrysanthemum; species Chrysanthemum seticuspe. Next base: position 37,272,389 of record BPTQ01000005.1, read on the forward strand.
TTAAACCAGTGTTTCTATTGTGATAAGAAATATGTACCTGGTCATAAATGTGAAGGACAGTTGTTTTCATTGGAAGTGTTGCCTGACGAGGATGGTTATGATAATGAGGATGGGGAAGAAGCAGAGGAAACCAGAGTTGAGAGTATGGAGGATGATGTACAACCTCAAATCTCTTTGCATGCTTTGACTAGTACTACCAATTTTCAAAATATGAGGGTGCTGGGAACTGTAGGTAAGCATATGATACACATTTTGATAGATTGTGGCTCAACTCATAATTTTTTGGACAAACAAGTGGCTCAAAGGTTAGGATGTTCAATTAGACCAACAGGACCTTTGGCAGTTACAGTGGCTAATGGAAATAAGTTTTTGACAACCTCTTAGTGTAAAAACTTTCAGTGGCAGTTTGGTAATACTCTATTCAATACTTATGTGATGTTGTTACCATTGGGGGGGGGGGGTTTGTGAAATGGTGTTGGGTATTCAATGGTTGTCCACATTTGGAATCATGATGTGTGATTTTAAGAATTTGAAAATGGGATTCAAGTATAAGGGCAAGAAGGTATTATTAAGAGGTACTAATAAGTCAAATATGGAATGGTTGAGCAACAAAGGTACTGAGAAAACTGTTAAGCAACTAGCACAAGCAGAATTGAAGTCCATGTCTCTTTGTGTAGTTCCTGATTATGAAGTTGCTTGTATGAAATTGACTGGAGTGTCAGATGAAGTGGACAATCACTTTTGTACACTTATGAAGATGTGTTTGAGGTTCCTGTTGAATTACCACCAAATAGATCACATGATCACAGAATTACATTGGTAGAAGGTGCAATTCCTGTAAACATTAGACCTTATAGGCATGCACCAAACCAGAAGGATGCTATTGAAAGTATGGTACAGGAATTGTTGGAAGCTGGAGTGATTAGGAAAAGCCAAAGTCCTTTTGCTTCACCAATTGTTATGGTTAGGAAGAAGGATAATACTTGGAGGATGTGTGTGGATTTCAGGCAACTAAACAAGCAAACCATAAAAGAGAAGTTTCCTATACCCATCATTTAAGAGCTGACTGATGAGTTACATGGAGCTAAATTGTTCACTAAACTGGATCTAAGATCAGGATACCACCAGATCAGGATGCATACAGAAGATATACCAAAGACAGCATTCAGAACACATAAGCGGCACTATGAATTTTTGGTCATGCCATTTGGTTTAACAAATGCTCCTTCTACATTCCAATCATTAATGAATGAGGTATTCAAACCTTTTCTCAGAAAGTTTGTCAGTCTTTTTTGATGACATACTTGTCTACAGTCAATGCTTAGAAGATCACTTACAACATTTGCAACTCATTTTAGAAACCATGAGATCACATAAACTTTTTGCAAAGTTGAGTAAGTGTGTGTTTGGTACAACTCATGTGGAATACTTGGGTCATGTTATATCTAAAGAAGGAGTGTCCACAGATCCATCTAAAGTACAAGCTATGGCAGATTGGCCTGTCCTAGGAAACATTAAACAGTTAAGAGGTTTTTGGGCTTGACAGGGTATTATAGGAGATTCATTAAAGGGTATGCTTTGATAAGCAGACCATTGAGCAAACTTTTTGAAAAAAGGAGGATTTGTGTGGAGTAGTGAAGCAGAAACAACCTTTGCAGCCTTAAAACAATCTATGATTAGTGCTCCAGTGTTGAGACTGCCTGATTTTGCAAAGGAATTTACTATAAAAACAGATGCATCTGGTGTAGGAATAGGTGCAGTGTTACTTCAAGAAGGTCATCCTATAGCCTTCTTAAGTAAAACTTTATCTATTAAACACCAATTAATGTCTACTTATGAGAAGGAATTTCTAGCTGTGGTCCAAGCCTTAGAGAAATGGAGGGGTTATCTTTTGGATAGGCATTTCAAAATTAAAACAAATCATATCAGTTTGAAATACTTGACAGACCAAAGGATATCAACACCTGCTCAGTTGAAATGGTTGCCAAAACTTATGGGGTTTGACTATGAGATAGTATACAAGAAGGGAGTAGACAATGTGACTGCTGATGCATTGTTAAGAATGCGGAACCCTGATGAGCTGTTAGTACTTCAAGCATCACCACATAACTACATGACAAGATAGTGGCTAGTTGGGAACATGAGCAGAGTTTGAAAGATTTGATCATTGAGTTACAAGGCAATGCAAATGTGAAGGGTCATTATACTTGGTCAAAATCAATTAAGAAGGAAAAATAAGTTGATGGTTGGGAATGATGAGAATTTTAAACAAGAATTGTTAGCTACAATACATGATGGTTCATTGGGAGGACATTCAGGAGTCAAAGTGACAACTCAAAAGCTGTGTTCACTGTTTTATTAGAAAAAAAAATGAGGAAAGATGTCAAGAATTGGGTCGAAATTGTGATGTGTGTCAGAGATGTAAGCCAAATTTAGAAGCATATCCAGGTCTACTACAACCTTTACCCATTCCAAACAGCATCTAAACAGCATCTGGACAAGCATTTCAATGGACTTTATTGAAGGTTTGCCAAAGTCACAAGGTAAAGAGGTCATATTGGTGGTGGTTGATAGGTTGAGTAAGTATGCCCATTTCATAGCTCTTTCTCATCCTTTTACTGCTGCACATGTGGCATAAGTATTCATAGACAACATCTTAAAACTCCATGGATTGCCTGAGAACATTGTGTCAAACAGAGATGAGGTCTTTCTTAGCCTGTTTTGGAAGGAGTTGTTTAAGATGTTGAAGGTGGAATTGAGTTTGTCTACTGCATATCATCCATAATCAGATGGCCAAACTGAAGTGGTGAATAGATGTTTAGAATGTTACTTAAGGTGTATGACTGGTGAACAACCCACTCAGTGGTGCAAATGGTTACCTTTAGCTGAATGGTGGTATAATACCAACTATCACACACCAATTCATACTACTCCTTATGAAGTTGTGTATGGGAAGCCACCACCTATCCACATTCTATATATTGGGGAGAAAGTAGGGTGGAATTAGTGGATAAGACTTTAAGGGAAAGAGAGACAGCTGTGGAAACCTTGAAGTTTCACATCAAAAGGGCTCAAGATAGGATGAAGTCTCACCATGACAAGCATAGAACATGTTAGGATCAGGGGAGAATAGTCGAGAATAATCAGTAGCAAAACAAAAGGAGATTAGACAAAAGTTTCTTGTATTACAAATCAAAGGATACAAGATGAGTGTAGTGTACAAATGAAAATGATTAGCCCTTATTTATACTAATGGCTAATATGATTCTAGAAGCTTCTAACCTAAATATCCTAGATATTTCATAATATAATTTCTACTAATCTCTAGATAATTCTTCTTAAGTATCTCCTTTTCTAGATTCTTCTAAAATACCCTTTAGACCAAAAATACTAAACTACCCTTAGGAGGTGAAGTCACAATATCTAACAATCTCTACCTTGAGTTCAACTCCTAAGTAACACCATATCTAATTCCAAGTTCCAAAGGCTAGAGATACTAGCTAATTTCAAATCAAACGATCGATTCCCAAAAGCTATCCGAAACAAAATCGATCCAAAACAAATGCCGATAACTTCAAAAAACGAACAATCAAATGTTAGCCGAAAAATTCAAAACGGCTAACCGAACAAACCAATCGGCTCAAACGATCTTCACCAGCGACAATCAAATTTAGGCAACAAACTTCAAAAGCCTGACAAACGAAGATCCAAAATTTCCAAATTGACAAATTCCAAACGATCGAACAAAATTTAAACGACCTGATTATAACCAAGTCTTCAAACACCAAATTGATCTTCAAATGCAAATACCAAATTCAAATTCTAATGACCCACTTATTGATAAGTTTTACGGTCCAACTTCAAACTTATTATCCGTATCAAACAAATTCAAGTTAATAAATAACTTGACGAACGGCATCTGATAATTCAAACGCCCCAAATATGATACGGATAATAATACCAACGACCCACTTATCCAATAAGAATTACAGTCTAAATACGAACAAATTCCATAGCAAATACCAAAGCAAAACAAATACTGACCGAGCCTTCAAACCTACGATATCCAGTTTCCAAAACAATTCCTACCAATTCCATTAAGGCGACATCAAAAAACCTTAAATTCAAAATTCAAATGCAAGCCTACTCTAAACCATAGAGGCACAGACTTCGAGCAGAATATATGCCATTAAACTTCTCAACGACACTAACAGATGATGATGTTTGAGAAGACATAGCTATTCAAACGGGTTTTCTAATAAGGGTTTTCTAATATTCTGAAACCAAACCTCCCACAACAATAACTAACAACAACTGATTATCCTAAATCTCAATCCACAAACACTTCAATCTATCAAACAAGAAGCAAGAATTGATTGAAGAATAACAAAAAAACAGCAAACCTGATGTTTCCAACAAATCGAATCAGCAAGCCACCGAACAAAAGACAAATTCAAACAATATCAAGAAATTGATTCTTGAAATCAACCAGAAGGGGATTGAATCCAACCAATTCAATGACCCACAAAATTGTAGCTTGCTTCAAATCGATCGAGTGGCTCTGATACCAATTTGTTAGGATCAAGGGAGAATAGTCGAGAATAATCAGTAGCAAAACAAAAGGAGATCAGACAAAAGTTTCTTGTATTACAAATCAAAGGATACAAGATGAGTGTAGTGTACAAATGAAAAGGATTAGCCCTTATTTATACTAATGGCTAATATGATTCTAGAAGCTTCTAACCTAAATATCCTAGATATTTCATAATATAATTTCTACTAATCTCCAGATAATTCTTCTTAAGTATCTCCTTTTCTAGATTCTTCCAAAATACCCTTTAGACCAAAAATACTAAACTACCCTTAGGAGGTGAAGTCACAATATCTAACAGAACAGACAAGGAGTTTGAATGTGGTGATTGGGTATATCTCAAACTGCAACCTTACAGGCAAGTGACAGTAAGGATAGGAAAGCAGAACAAGTTTACACCTAAGTGCTTTGGCCCTTTCAAAATAGTGCAAAGGGTGGGACAAGTAGCATATAAATTGGAGCTGCCAAATGAGTCTCAGATACACAATGTTTTTCACATTTCTCAGCTTAAGAAGTGCAGACATCCTAGTCCAAATCAAACAAGTGGCAGTTTACCACCTTGTGACAATGATGGTATGTTTATGGTGGAGCCCTTAGCAATTCTGGATAGGAGATTGGCCAAGAAAGGCAATGTGGCAGAAGTTTATGTTTTGGTGCAATGAGCAAATGGTACAGTGGAGGATGCTATTTGGGAGTCAATCATTGAGCTACAACAAAGATTTCCTGAATTTGATTGCACAACTTGAGGACAAGTTGTTTCTTTAAGGGAGGTGGACTGATAAGCTACTAATCCATGGTCAAATAATCAAATGAGTTAGCTATGCTGCTTGGCACGTGAGGAGCACACAAAGGGTTGTTAACCAAGAGTGTGAGGTGCACGTGATACTACTCAAGCAACCAATAACTGACTTGGCGGGAAAATTAGACTTTAAATAGTTGTTAAGCCTTTCATTTCATTTTTAGCTTGTAAAGGTGAATTTCCTTTTCCTCTATTCTGTAAACACTCAAAAGAATCAATATAACAGATTTTCCCGCCTTTGATAACTAATCGCAATTTCATTAATCCTTTCTTATTTCTGGATTGATCAAACCAATTAGAATCTTTTAACGGATCTTCATTGATCCCTATTGATGTCTATCATTTGGCTCTGTAAAGTTGTCGGACAATGATCATTTTTTTTTCTTTTGGTCAGTGTGGTATTCTAATGAATTCATAAAATATTTTCTTAAAAATCACAAAAAATGTGTTAAAAGAATATATCATGATCAGTACCAGATAAATGAGGATAAAATGATGATTATTATGATAGCTAGAACTTTAACTTTTACTTTCTTTCTAGTTGATTATTTAAATGGTTTATGGAGTATAACGGATTCAGTTAAATATGGTTTTAGTCTCGGATCCGGTGCCCTAAGTCAATCTGTTGGTTTAACCATGGTTTCATACATTTTTATTTATCGCAGTAAATTATGAGGTATACACCACGATGCATAAACACTTCCACGTCTCAACAAAGTCACACTCACTCTACAGATACTTTCCCTAGCTTGTCTCTCTACAAAACCCAACCTCCGAAGGCACAGGTCTGCCATCACTAAAAAAAAAAAAAAAAAAAAAAAAAAAAAAAAAAAAAAAAAAAACAAAAAAACGTTCGGATCTGTGACGTTTGCTATCAAGAAAAAAATGGTGTTTAGAATAATGAAAAAGGCAAAGAGAGTGGGTGTTGGCTGATGATGGTTATGGTGTTTGGATTGGGTTGCTCTAGAAGACAATGTGAGCATGTAATCTCGATCTACTGCTCCTTTCATCAAGACAAGAAACTTGAAGGACCAAAGTTGCTTATTACATACTTAATAACCGAATAGCAGTTATTATAGTTATTACAGTTATTTACAGAACCAACATGTCTGTTGGAGACACCCTTTAGAAACCTATATATAGATATAATCATGTACAGAATTTCGACAGAAAACATATTGACAAGTTATTCATATATTGCAATTTCGTTATATTGTTTTACTCATATTGGGACCAACATCTGGCATCAAGAGCCTTGTCCATACACTCGTTACATCGATACAACCATCATCCTAAACACAAAAAATCCGAACCAGAAAACAGAAACAAGTTCTGTTGATTAACGAGTAACAAAACAAAACCAGAAACTCTTGAACGAGAAAGAAGGAACCAGAAAAGACGCGCTGAGACTTTTGTTTCAGGAAGAAGAAGAAGAGAGACGCAACGTATCATCATACATACGCTGCCTGGATAACTTGAGACGCAAGGAAAGTAGTGCACGACCGTACTTGTGTAGAAATTGCATTCGACAAGCCACCAAACTGTGGTGACTTGATATTTTCTGTTGGTTTGATTTGGAACGCAGCAAAAACAACAACTTTGTTACACTTGTTTGTTTGTTTTCAAATCATACAACGAAGACTCCTTTTGCCGAGACAAAAGTAGAGAAGAAGAAAGACGTACGTGAAGAAAAAAAGAGAACGTTGCTTGAAAAGAAAAGAAGGGTACCGAACCAGAAAACAATCATTTGTTTTTGGAGAGACGTTTACAATACAAAGAGGGACAACAACAGGAGCATTTTGATCACTTGCTCGCAAGGATACCGAGGGTATTTCTGTAGGTTGTTGTAGATACGGTGTGGAATAAAGAAGAAGGAGTATTGCTTGAACGCGGACAAGCAACGAGGGCAACAAGGACATCACTTGTTGACATACTACCATCGAGTAGTAGAACAAGACAAGCAACTCGCTTGGTCTTTTTGGAAGAAATTACCGAGACTAATTTCTGAAACGTTTTGTGTTTTATTCGAAACTTGGAGATAAAGAAGCAAGTCGACACAAAATCCGAGACTTGGAGATAAAGGAAGCAAGTCAACAAAAGAAAGGACAACGTGATACAAGGGAAAGAAAAACATAGTTGGTATATTCTAGTACCGACGAGAAGGGAATACGCAAGTGACAAAAACAGGTCACACGAAAAATCTTAAACTTTTGGATTTCCTTTCATATTTATAGTATAGATACTTAGTTTATACTATTAGAAATCCATATTTCCATATTAGGATTCCCGGATAACTATTTCTGTTCCCGTAGTATTAAGTGATACTACTAGTTAGAAATCCCTATACGAAGTAGAAAGTGAAGATCATAAGCACTATCAAAATGCCCGGTGACGACGCAAGTGGCAGTAACACTGCACCAAAACCCGTAACCCCTATGACACAGTATCAATGCCCAAAACTCAAAATCACAAACTACACAGTTTGGACTATACAAATTAAGGTGATACTAGAAGCGCAAGGATTATGGGAAACAATAGAACCTAAGGCTGATACACAATTAGATGTTAAGAAGGATAAGGCAACAACCGCCTTCTTATATCAAGTGTTAACCGAAGATGTGATCTTACAAGTAGCAAGTTGCAAAACTGCAAAAGAATTATGGGATTCGTTGAAAAAGAGACACGTTGGAGAAGAAAAGGTGCAACAAGCACGATTACAATCATTGATGATTGGATTTCAGACTCTTCAAATGAAGGAGGATGAAACGGTGGATGTATTTACAGCCAAACTGAACGGCTACGCCACGAAGGCAAAAGAATTAGGAAAAGAGTTGGATGAATCACTTTTAGTTCGAAAACTATTAGACTCCACACCAGATAGATTCATTCAAATAGTAGCATCCATAGAACAGACGAATGATCTCGATGACATTACGTTAGATGAGATCACAGGAAAACTTAAGGCATTCGAGGAGAGAATAAAACTCCGAAAGGGAGGACAAGTAGATAGCCAGGACAACTTATTATTCGCACAAGGCGAACATTCTAGAAATAAGAAACGATTTACAAAATATAGAGGTAGATCAAATTATTCACGTGGAAACTGGCAGAATAAGGGAAATAGAAACAACTCGAATGGAGGAAACTCATCCCACTCATATAAGTCAAATAATGGAAAACAAGGATGGGATAAGAGCAAAATCACATGCTATAATTGTGGAAAACTCGGACACTACAAGAAGGATTGTAGAAGTCCATCAACAACTCAAGAACAGTCAAACCTTATCTTAGAAGACGATGAACCATCACTGCTAATGGCTATACACGAAACTGAAGAAATCTTGTTAAATGAAGAAAAAGTACAACCCCGAAAATATGCTACGACAGATGCTAGCATATGGTACTTAGACAATGGTGCAAGTAACCATATGTCAGGCACAAAAGGCCATTTTAAAGATATTGACGAAAACATCACTGGACGTGTTCGTTTTGGAGATGGATCGTATGTAGAGATAAAAGGAAGAGGTTCAATACTATTAGGATGTAGAAACTTACAACAGAAGATGATCTCGGATGTTTACTACATTCCAAACCTCAAGAGCAACATACTTAGTCTAGGACAACTTACCGAAATAGGTTGCAAAATCATCATGGATGGAAACTTACTGACTTTGTATGATAAGAACAAGAAGTTGTTGATGAAAGTAGAACGATCTAAGAATCGACTTTACAATATTAGATTACATATAGTAGCACCTATATGTCTTTTAGCAAACGTAGATGACCAAGCATGGTTATGGCATGCTAGATTAGGTCACCTGAACTTTGATGCAATAGATAAAATGACAAGGAAAGGTTTAGTGGATGGAATACCAAGAATAAAGCATGCAGGACAAATCTGTGATGCATGTTTATTAGGAAAACACATCAGAACACCATTTCCAAACCAAGCTAAATTCAGATCAAAGAACCCGTTAGACTTAGTATATGGAGATCTTTGTGGTCCCATAAGTCCAACAACACACTCCGGAAAGAAGCTCATCTTCTTATTAGTCGATGACTGCACACGTTTTATGTGGGCTTACTTTCTAAACTCGAAAGATCAAGCGTTTAGCACATTCAAGGAATTTAGACACCAGATCGAATCAAAGTTGAAGTTGAAAATCAAGATGCTAAGAACTGATAGAGGAGGTGAATTTACATCACACGAATTCACCAAGTACTGTAAGGAAAATGGAATTGAGAGACAATTGACAGCACCATACTCACCGCAACAGAATGGTGTAGTAGAGAGGAGAAATAGAACAGTGTTATCAACGACTAGGAGTATGATGAAAGCGATGAAGTTACCCTTAACTTTTTGGGCGGAAGCAGTAAGGCACGCCATTTACATACTCAACAGGGTACCGACGAAAGCCCTGAAAGACAAAACACCATATGAAGCCCTCTACAACAGAAAACCAAACTTAGAATACCTAAGAATATTCGGATGCACAGCTTATGCTAAGGTTACGATACCTCACTTGAAGAAGTTAGATGATAGAAGCATTCCAATGATTTACTTAGGAGTTGAAGAAAGATCAAAAGCATGTAGGCTATATGATCCAGTAGGAAAGAAGAAACATGTTAGTAGGGATGTAAAGTTTATGGAAACGAAACCGTGGGATTGGAATAACAATGAAGAGGATACGAATACTGAAGATACGTTTTGGACTACCTTTGTAATAGATGGAGTTGACTATGATAATCCTACACCAGTCAACATAGAAAACACTGACAACACGTATCAAGAACAAGAACCTATACCAGATCCACCCTCACCAATCACGCCACCATCATATACTTTCAACCCTAACTCAGATGAAGAAAGAGCTACTATAAGTTCATTAGAGAGCTCAGATCCTAGATTTGATCATAGACCTATACAAGGTTTAAAGGATATTACGGAAATTTACCAAACTGCACGTGAAGTAGAAGCACCGAGCTTATTCTTTACAGAAGAAGAACCCCGTAATTACAAAGAAGCATCAAAAGACGAGAAGTGGATTGAGGCCATGGAAATTGAATTAGATTCAATCAACAAAAATAACACATGGACCCTTACCACATTGCCCGAAAATCAGAAAGCAATAGGACTCAAATGGGTTTATAAAACCAAAAGAGATGCACAAGGAAGGATCATAAAGTATAAAGCAAGATTAGTAGCAAAAGGTTATGTACAAGAACAAGGAATAGACTTCGATGAAGTGTTTGCACCAGTTGCTAGGATAGAGACAGTTCGATTGATATTAGCGCTAGCAGCATATAATGGATGGCAAGTACACCACTTGGATGTAAAATCAGCATTCTTACATGGAGAATTGAAGGAAGAAGTCTATGTCACACAACCTGAAGGTTTCATTCAGCAAGGAAACCTAGGAAAAGTATACAGGCTAACTAAAGCTTTGTATGGCTTAAGACAAGCACCGAGAGCTTGGAACGTGAAGCTTGACCAAACATTAAAGTCATTAGACTTTAAGAAATGTAATCTCGAACAAGCGATCTACACAAAGAGAAGCAAGACTTCTACACTCATCGTTGGAGTATACGTAGATGATCTGATAATCACAGGCACTCCAAAGAAGGAAGTAGATTTGTTCAAATCCCAGATGAAAGATAAATTTGAAATGAGCGACTTAGGGTTGCTAGCATATTACCTTGGGATAGAAGTTACACAGACAGGAGGAGAGATTACAATCAAGCAAACTGGATACATTAACAAGATCTTGAAAGAAACAACCATGACGGACAGTAATGACACGAAGACACCGATGGACCCCGGCACTAAGTTGGTCAAGGCGGAAGATGGAAACCCAGTTGACGCAACTTATTTCCGAAGCTTAATTGGAAGTCTCAGATACTTACTGCATACAAGACCAGATCTTAGTTACTCAGTCGGACTACTCAGCAGATTTATGCAAGACCTGAAGGATCATCACCTGAAGGCAGTGAAACAAGTAATCCGATACATCAAAGGAACGAAAGACCATGGAGTAATATACAAGAAAGACGGAGGCTGCAAGATTACAGGATACAGCGACAGTAGTTATGGAGTTAATACAGATCAAGGAAAAGGAACTACTGGAATAGTATTTTACTTTGGAGAGTCACCTATTACTTGGTGTACTCAGAAGCAACCGACAGTAGCGCTCTCATCATGTGAATCAGAATTCATGGCGGCTACAGCAGCAGCATGTCAAGCCCTATGGCTGAAACGATTACTCAGTGAATTAACTGGATTAGAAGAAAAGAAGATAACGCTCAGAGTTGACAATATATCAGCTATACAACTCGTTAAGAACCCAGTATTTCACGGAAGAAGCAAGCATATAGACATTCGCTATCATTTCATTCGGGAATGCGTAGAGAATGGTCATATCAAAGTAGAACACGTAAGTGGAGAACTTCAAAGAGCAGACATTCTAACTAAAGCATTACCAAGACTCAAGTTCGTGACTATGCGACAAATGCTCGGAGTTCAAGACTTAGGACGAAGCAACGATCAAGATTAAGGAGGAGAATGTGAGCATGTAATCTCGATCTACTGCTCCTTTCATCAAGACAAGAAACTTGAAGGACCAAAGTTGCTTATTACATACTTAATAACCGAATAGCAGTTATTATAGTTATTACAGTTATTTACAGAACCAACATGTCTGTTGGAGACACCCTTTAGAAACCTATATATAGATATAATCATGTACAGAATTTCGACAGAAAACATATTGACAAGTTATTCATATATTGCAATTTCGTTATATTGTTTTACTCATATTGGGACCAACAGACAATAATATGTGATTACATGTGATCAATAAGATACAGTCACCACCAAATGGCCTAGGGGATAATTAGGTTTTTTGTTTCATCACAAGAGGTCACGTGTTCAAACATCGTTAGTTGTGTTGGTGGTGCCAGAGAAAGGGTCGTAAACAGTCTCGGGATTAACCCGGCGAGACCGCGTACACGAGTCAAAAAAGGAAAACCTCGTCTATTTACTCATTTTTTAGGTTAAAAGACCAAATTTGTCACTTAAAACATAGCAACAAGGAAACTTTGCCATTCAATTTTTGAAATGTTGTAATTTTCCTGCTAACAATTGTATTACAACAGGTTTCCTTTTTCTTTTGATTTTGGATTAACAAGGTTTTTCTTCTTCATTTGGTTTTGATTACCTGTTAAAAATTGTATTACATAGTCTACATTCAATCATTCCTTAATTTTGATAATGATCAAATTAACTAAACTAGTTTTGGGATGGAAATCAATCATCAACAGGTACGTTAGGTTCACGATAAGTACACTTCTATGGCTTACCTCTGTCCCTTTTCTTAGCTTGCGGGCATCAAGTGCTAGACCTTCAATTATTTCTGAACCCTACAGAAAAAAGGCATAAAATAAGATACAAGTTACTTAAAACATTGCTTGTTTAAAGAACAACTAGTAAGATTAAGTGAAGCATCTTACATCTCCTTTTGTCAACAGACGATAAGCTTCGTCACTTAACCAAACTCTAGTACGATTTGCAGCATTTTTGGACTCTTCATGAACTATATTTTTTCCCATATCTTGAAGAAGTTGATGCATCATTAATTTCTTACTTGGTGAAATGGTAAGCAGGCATCTATTAATGAGTGTCTTGATCCCTGCTTTTGCATGCCAGTCATGCTCCAAAATATTAACCACATAATCCTCATCTGCGCCAACAAAGAAAATAGCAATATGCAGAAATAACTCTTTAAAACTGGTACATGGCAAAGAGTCAAAGCTCTTTTGAAGTACACGCTGGATATTACTATAAAGATCTCCTTTCTCTGAATTCAGAAAATTCAGTTTACTTTTCCAAGTTTCTATCATGCTTTTTTCTGAATCTTCAGCACTAACAAATAGCGTAGAACCCAATACTTTAAGAGCTAATGGGTTTCCTCCACAATATCGTGCCAACTTTAATGCGAGGTCTTCGAACCCTTGCATGGGAATATTGGATCCAAAGGCATGGCAACTTAAAAGTTTTAATGATTCATCATCATCCAACTGTTTCATCATATGCACATGACACTTCCAAGATAGGGGCCCGAACCATGCATTTACATTTGATTGCCTAGTTGTTATTATGATTTTGCTTTGCCTATGGAACATTTTTGTTCCAAGTAAAGTGCTTATCTCGTCTTTGTCATCTATATCGTCAAGAACGATAAGTACCTTTTTCAGTTGTAAGGCCTTCTCAATCTTAGCTGTACCCTCAGAAACACTAGGTATCCATTCTTTCTTTTCCCCTAATATGTCTGTCACGAGTTGTTTCTGTAGCGAAAGCAACCCGTAAGATTGTTCATTGTGCTTTCCTATCTCATCAAGAAAACTGCTGCTTTCAAAGTTTTGCTTGTGTGAGTTATAGATGGATTTGGCAAGTGTTGTCTTGCCAATACCTCCCATACCACAAATTGCTAGAATTTGAACATCAGATTTCTCATTTTTCAACCAGGAGTCGATATATTTAGTTCGACTTTCCATTCCCGTTAGATGGGCTGGAGTACTAACTAGTTTCAAATCTAGTTTAAAGTCAATGATTTGCACAATTTCATTGATAAAGTCAGTTTCAGACCTGGAACAAAAGAAGAAGAAAAATGAGCACATTTAATTCTCCTAATTAAAAATAACTCGGGGGTTGGATGTCAAGTGTGGTGCCGTTTCTAAAAAATTCTCTTAATTAAAAATGCTCCATGGCTTCTTCATCTAGTGCATGCATATATATATATATATAAAAGTGCTTTAGGAAACATAATTCTCCAAGAATTTAAATATTGTGAACAATTACCAATTTTAAAAAATTATTTTAAGCATAAATTGTGAAACCATACCCTGAAACAACCAAGCCGGTCAAATTAGCAACCTCGTTTAGGGCTGCCTTCCACTGGTTAATTACTTTGACCTCTGTCCATTTTGTTCCTTCTATAGCGAAACTTTTATTTTGACTTCTAACATCCGAAGGTTCGACGTGATAAAATACTGGTAACACGAAGCGACTGAATTTCCGCCTTTGATCAAGGATCAACACTAGCTCATCAAGACACCATCTGGAGTTTGCATAGTTTTCAGACAAAACAACTATAGAAGCCTTAGATTCTTTTATTGCGTTCACGAGTTCAGGCTCCAAATCTTGACCTCTCTTAATATCATCATTATCTCTAAAAGTACTGATGCCAGCTCGATTTAACGCTGCGTAAAGATGATCCGTGAAAGAATCACGGGTATCTTCGCCTCGAAAGCTTAAGAAAACATCAAACATGGTATGGTTTGAACTCGAAGAAGCCATGGAAGTAGAAAATAAAGCAGTAGCAGCCATTGGAATTGGTTGAGTATATATTTAGATGATAAGATTTTAAAGGACATAAAGTCATGGTCTTGTAGTAACATCTGGCGTAATTTACATTTGAGTAAATTGCAAAAATTCCCAGTGGTTTGGCCAAATTTCAGGTACAGCCTCTATCATTTTAAAAGTACGGTCATAGTCCCTGTGAGGAACTATAAGTTGCAAGTTTCGTCTCTGAAATAAATTGAATGCATTGCCCTTGCTTTCTATTTTCCTTTCAATCTACTTTAGTTTTACGAAAGAAAAATCCTCGTCATCTTACGAAATTTGTAGAGATCCAAAACAACCACAAATTACTCTCATCTCATCTCATCAAATTCATCAAACCTCAATTATAAAAACCAAAATAACACACATAACAAAAAAAAAAAAAAGTAATTAAACCCAATAAACCATATACAAAGTCTACATTAAATCCACGTCAATAACATATACCACTCTACCTATAATAATTAACCTAAAATACACTAATTATATTCATTAAAATACACTAAATATATTCATCAACAACAATATCTTGTAACGAATGAACATTGAATGGTGAAAAATATTACTCTCTCCATTTTAATAAAATTGTCCATATTTCTTTTATCGGATGTCTCAAAAAAATTGCCCAATTTCCATTATTAGTTAAAAAAAAAAAAAAGAGTATTTAGTTAAGGAATATTATGTGTGAGTGGTTGAAAATTATAGTGGTCTCACTTTTATTAATCTGTGTGATTATTGTCTTTTGACAATAATTTTGAGACAGATAAAGTAATTTGTTTTGTTGTATTTCAATTTGTAAGAGATTTAGTATATCAATTCATATGAATAACTGATGAAATCTGAAGAGAGGTATAAATATATCGATGCATATTTTATAAAAATTTAAAATATGTAATTGAAAATTCAATGGAAAAAACTAGAGCAATTTTAGTCAATTCATTTCTATCAGGGATGAGATTTACAACCAAAAGTTCTCCGCACTCCGCAGGGATTATACCTGCATTTTCGAAACAATAGGGACTCCATTTGCAATTTGACCCAACCACAAGGACAATTTTTGCAACTTACTCTTTACATTTTTAGTCCGTCGGGTATGCAAAAAGTTACAAAACACGTTTTTTATTTGAACTCATTGCAGTTGTGATTAGACCTGTTTATTTACTTTATGCTGTTTATCTTATGAAATAAATTAAACATCAAATAAACACAAATTAGTCGTCAAATGTAAGAATTAGGGAACAATGTAAATGGTCCTACTTGTAGTAAAAGTTAACGGCCCACGTTTTTTTCTATCTTCACTCACAATATCAACCTACATAAAATATGTTTGATCACAAAATTATCATTATACAAGTGCTAACAAGATCAAATTCCACTACACTCAGGTCGTCAGAAATCCCAAATTCAAGTCATTTGTTCAATCCAAACACATATCGTAATCGTAATACCTAATCAGATTGCATAGTTTTATTTTCATATAGAACAAATCTCAAATGGGTAGACTACCGAAACTATAACTGAAATAATTTTTCTTAGGGTCATTTGCATATATATCTTTCCAAAGATGTAAAATTGCATATATATATCTGTGGCATGCATAAAAATCATTGTATTATGTGCATCAAAAACTTGTACCAAAGATATATATGCAATTATTCATCTTTGAAGGGATATATATGCAACTCCCCCTATTTTTTAATAGGATGGGAGACAACTTGGATTAGTATGGCTAGTATTTCGTTTCCTCTATTTTGAACGGCCAAGATTAATTAGGACAAATATTTTTGGTCAACACTTAACGCCCAAAACCCAACCCGCTAAAAACCAGAAACCCATTACCCGCTCCCATTTGAAAAGATAACCGATTGGGCTCTAAAATGCAAAAAGTGGAACTTTATAAATTGGGTTCACGACATCCTTTAGATGGCCCACATGTTATCATACAACACTTTTGTTTTATAGGTCTATCTGAACTCTAATCATTTGCTTGTATTGTTATAGGCCCGAAACATAGTTATTGGCACACATTGTTGACAACATCAGAGAAAGGCTTGATCTCAAGCAAGGTTTTTGTCAACATAATCTGCTAGGGATGGAGTCTCAACGTGGCCGACTAGGTCTAAAGATCACTGATACAAAGTTGAATAATGAAATCCACGTAAGTAAAACCTTTCATTAAATATATTATATAATATATAAATTGACAGCGAAAACGCTGTCGTTTCACCCCGTATTTTCCCACCTTTTTCCTGGCTTAGTTATTAGCCCAACACCAACATGGCCCAGGTCTGGCAACCCAAATATTTGGCAGCCCAAATAGCAATACTGTAGTTATGAGATCTTTAATTCCTAAAACTAAAATCAAAAACATTAAAAACATTTACAAATATTTGTATGTAAATTAAAAACATTTACATACAATTTTTTAGTACATTACTATATCTTTAATTTAAAATGTCGTTCGAACACTTTTTTGGTTGAAGAAAAAGTCATCAATCTAAGGATATTAAATACATTGTCCAATACACGCAAATGGTACGGACCAACGAATTAATCTACTAATTGTCATCCAGTCAAGTTTCTCTGAAAAAAACATGTTGTTAAGCAATGCACGTGCAAACGATTGATCGCTGCCCCGCCGCAACGCGGCGGTTCGCCACCCCCCTCGTTCTTATAAATACATAGAATCCAAGAAACCCTAATAGACCAAAACTCACGTATGAGCTTAGGCTATTAGCATAATCTTATCATCTAATAGTTGCTTGTTAATGATTATTTTGCCGTTCCAAATTTAAAGCCGAATTTAGAGACAGAAAATAAGTAAATGCTTGAAATACAAGAAGAGTGATAAGCATAATTACTACTAACTTTATGTTTGCCCAATCTTCATTACCTAAACATACGCCTGTAAACAGAAGCCATTGGTTATTAATCTGCACCAGAAACAAAGACATCGTGAGTACTAAATGGAAATTACCCTTCTCGATATCTTTGTACACGGATAGCAGCATATTTCCTTGTCCTCAAAAGTGTTCTTGATAAGAACTCCACAGTTTTACTAACAAAAGAAGATCTAGGCCTATCTTCAGTTTCGTAAACTTCTACCTGAATTGTGAACAAAAGATGCCGCTTGACAAAATCAACTATCACAAAAAGACACCAACATACTTTTTACTACGACATTAGTGTCCTTAATAATCAATGCAACATTTGTGTTTTCATAAATCCCATACCAGAATAAAAACATACACACGTATACTCACATCCTAAAAACACAAATATACTCGCACCCCCAAAAAATACATAAACTTATACTGTAAAGTTTATGTGGGAGGTCTATGCTTGCTAGTATGGTATTATGTAAAAAGTCCAAACTTTCTACAATATCTAAAAGCAAATTAATGAACAAAAATTTAGAAAAAATCACAACAAAAAGGATACCGGGAACCAAAATCATTTGAAAAATGAAACTTCACGCCCCGTTTACAACCTTTTGTTCATCAAATTGTTTAGTGAACTTTTTTTTCCATCAAAGTTACTTGTTCGGAAAAAAAAAATGCAATGATAAAATTATTGTCTAAACCATTTGTTTAACAAGGACGTTTTTGCAGTTTAATCTTTAACCATGGCATCTTGTTGAAGAGAACCAATTCTCACACACTCAAATCCAGTAGTAAGTCGTGGGAGGAAGGTTAAACTTTTAGTAGGGAAGTGCGGATTGATCTGAGCCGTCCATCTATTTAACCAGATCATCCTCCCTTTGACTATATTTACACGCACGACACACATGTAACTTTAAAATACCTTTTGACGAAGAATTTTTTTTCAACAACTCTTACTCATTTTTTGTCTTCTTTCTTCTCATTTATTTTATTTATTTTATTATATTTTTTTTCAGATTTTTTTGAACACTTTCATTTTTTTTTTCATGTTCTTGATCTTAATAGCATTGTACGTCAAAAGTTTCTTTTTTAATTAATTTTATTATGAATATGCAATCTTTATAGTGGGTTTTAGTATTAAGTTTTTGAAATTATAGTGAAAAAAATCTATCTTCACTGTCTAAAAAATCTATCTTCACTTTTCATACCTTAAATTCACTATTCATAAAAAAAGTCAATATAAATTTGAAAACATTTGACAAAATACTAGAAGGGATTTTTTTTTTTTTTTTTTTTTTTTTTTTTTTTTAATTTTAAATCTTACTAGCCTTCTTACTCTTACCAGTAAGAGGAGGGCAGACATTTTACTTGTTTTTTTGTTTTTTTTTTTTTTTTGTTGTTTTTTTTTTTTTTTGAGTCAGACCCAGTTAGACATATAACATCTTACTCAGTAAGAGGTGGGGGACTTGTCTTACTGCCTCTTACTCGATAAGAGATTGAAGACTTGTGCTAATATAATATATTTGATGGTTTATTAACTATGTTATATTTATAATAAAAAGTCTTGTTTCATATTTATATAAGTTACTTATTATCGTATTGCGTTGATTTAATAAATAAATTGTATAAACAAACACTTAAAATCATTCGGACAATTATAAGAAACAAACATCATTATTTCGTTCAGATTTAGACTTTCTAGTCACCTCTTACTGGTAAAATGTGGTAGTCAGATTCAGACCTAAAACATCTTAATGAAACAAACACACCTGAAGTAAACTAAGTAATACTTACTGAAAAAAGAAATTATCTTCATTAAATGAATTGTGAATATAACGTAAATAATTAAAAATGTGTTGTTTATTCTAAAAAAAATTGAAATGAAACTAGATGCAATTTGATGCGAATTCATAAAAAAAAATTGAAAACACTTTGTCTTCTTGTTCAGTTTATGTTAAAATATGCATTACGTCAAAAAAAAAACTCAAAAAGTTAAAAAAAAAAGTAATAGTCGTTGAAAATAAGTTTGGAAAAAAGATCATCTTTTTAGTTAAAATTAACTGTGAAAATAAGTTTTAACGATGATTTTAGTCAAATAAATCTGAAAAATATGAGAAGATAGTATAGGTAGATAATAATCGCTGAAAAAATAAATCAAAAGTTTTACATGTAAAAAAGAACTGTAATATTAGCGAATTAATAAAACAACTAGATAATTACACTTTTGCCACTCCGCCTTTTTGACTATGGATCAGATGGTTGGCCAGATGGATGGCTGAGATTCATCCGCATCATCCCTACTTAAATCCCCTCTATCCACCCGATCCTCACTATATATTTTTCCCAGATATTTTTCCTAGATATGAATTGTTTTTAGAGTATGCACTTAAATTGAGATGTTCCAAGTATCTTTGATGCAAAAGCCACAGCTTTATTCACAAAGGATGAATTGGAAATCTCTAAATCTTGTAAATTTCCTATTTCTCTTTTTGTTTTGACAAAAATATAGCAATGTTGGAATAAACTAAATACCAGTATCACACTAATTAAAATCATGTACAATATGAATTATAATGGTTGAATTAGTTAACTTCTCACTTATTTGAACTCATATAGTACTTATAAGTATAAGAATTAAAAAACAGGTGCGACAAACTTATAAGGTTTTGATTATACTCATGAAACTTAGAAGACCTTACGAACCAAAGGCCATTGTTCTATCGGTATGTGAGTGACCCATTAACTAAGAGGTTATGGGTCAAAGTCTCAATAAAGACATATATGAGATATAGTGTTTGTGAGATAATTGGTGCAAGTCGTAGAAATTTGCCATTAAAAGAAACGCCATTTAAAAAAAATAGTAAGCAACACGTAGAAAACAATGTAACATCTATGCGCATTAGGAAAAAAGAGAACATTCATTTCTTAAATTGATAAGAACTGCATATTATTAAGGGATGCATGGTCATCAAATTTGGGCCCTTCATTATGATGTAACAGATTCATGCCAAAATATATATTATAAATTATAAATATAAAATATGTTTACCGTGTCAGGATCATGGATGATGCATCTAATGGTTTTCAGTTCTATAAATGATTGATACGATTGCTGAGGTCGACCGGTCATTCTCCATCCCCGTACCTCTGTAACAACGAGTGGTATCAGGAACGGTCTATAGAGAGCTTAGATTCAATTACCAAAAACCCAACATTATATTTTGGAAGGAGGTGCATACCTGTATCGTCAATGGTATAACCAGCTAAAATACTTAACCAGCCAGGAGTGAGTCTCCCAACCTGAGTTAACTTGTAGATATCACGATGGCAAAGATAGTACGATCCGTTTCTTAATTTAAATCGATACAAGTCTTCTCCAAAGGCTTCGACCCATCCCGTTTTATTTTCCATAGTGTCACGCGCTACATCGTCATTAGTGTACACCATGCTTGCACCACATTCAAGTACTTCCAACCCACTCATGACAACAATAGACACATAAACCACATCTCCGACATCCAACAAGTTTCCAATTGGCCAATAGCTTAGCCATCTACCAATGTTGCCACTTCCAGGTTTCCCAAAGACTTTGGGATTGTACATCAAATCAACATTATTTGTTGTACGTATTTTAACAAACCATACCCACTCGTCGCCTGATATTGTATATCTGAAAGTTACATTTAATCCTTTAATTCTACACCTCCTTGGACACAAAGGCACGTCAAAAGACAACAACGTGGATCGAGAGGTATACTCGGTTGTCAGTTTTGGGTGCTTGATGTCAGGCAGTGATGTGCTCATTATATTGAACTCATACAACATCTGCACCACATGCACAAACAAAAAAAAAATAGTCAGTCATATACTAGAATTTAGCTGCAGCCTGCAGATGGTATCTCGATGTGCTTGTGTATGCTTATGCATGTGCGTAAGGTAGACGTAGAGAACCTGGAGACGCCAACTTCTTCCTTTGGTGAACTCGTAATCACCAACCAGACACACCTCCTGATGTTGATATTCTTTAAGCCAAATCATATGTCCCAGATCACTTTCATCAAGTTTGGTTATCAACAACAGTTTAACCCAGCCTTCAATTTCGGACAAAATAACACAACCTTCATAACCAAACTCTTGCAATGTGAATCGACCTGATTCAAATGTTATTTTCTCTATTGACTTACAGTCATATATATACAATTCTGCAAGTGTACTTGGGAGACAAAGAAGTCTTTTAAGTCTTGAACATTTTCTCAGGTCAAGGACCCGGAGATTTTTAAGAAGATTGTAACTAGGCAAGATTTCAAAATGACCATTGGCCAAATTTATGTATTCCAAAAATGATTGATCACTGAAACTCATAGGAAAAGAGGTGCAGTAATTAATGCAATCGTTGAGGAATACTCGCTGCAATGAACGTGGCAAGGGAAATAACAGCTCTTCTGCCCATTCTTCCCAAGAAGTACTAATCGGCACCGGTGTGAACATGTTTCTACACCCTTCCATGTTTAATAAAGCAAGCCTATTAAGATTTCCAATTGTACTGCAAACAAAACGCAGAAGGTGACAGTTCCAGAGAATCAAAGTCTCAAGATTAGGGATCTTGTGGAAGTTGTGTATTTTAAAGAGATGGCGTGAGTCCTTAAGATTTAGTATCTTGAGAGAAGGAAGATACTGTTGCAAAAGTGATAAGATTTATTTAGTACAGTGCATTCACATGAAGACCATGAAACAGTTAAAACTTATAAAGGTCCATAAAAAGCAAATAAAAAAACCCTACCATGGGTGGATCAAATTCTTCCAAGTAGCTATAGCTCATATCTAAAGCGACCATGTTCCCCATGTATATGTCAGTACGTACAGTGCTTTCGTTGAATCCAACCCAGCAGAGCCATCTTAAATGTTCTGATAAATCCGCGTAGGACCCAGTAAGTTTCACGAAGTTGAGCTGGAGAAATTTCAGTCGATCCATCCGTTGAAGTGAATAGGTTGAAAGCTGTTCATTCCAAAACATATAAAAAAAAGGATGGTCAAACCGGATATATGTGGAGAATTTCATGGAAGTTGTTTTGCCAAAATCAAAATGCATGCATGGTGTCTATATCTGAGCTGATCTCAAACGTGTCTAAGCTCGAAAAAGTTAGTATCTGGATGCAAGTTCAGCAATGGCATAGTATTGTGTGAAGATAAACACCAGGAGTACAGAAGAGTAGTTGTGTCAAACAAGATGTTCAGAGGATTCTTGTGATGATATAACTCATCTCCAATAATTAAATGATTAATTGAGTTGATATTTATATACTGGAATTGGTTCATCATGTCCCATGTCTCCCAGACCAAGTGTGAAGATTACCACTAAACTGTAGTGTGCTAATTTGGTATAAAAGTCCAGGATTTTCATAAATACACCGGTCCAAAAATGATTGTTTCTAATACTTGCTAATTAGCCATTAATAGGTAGAAATAACTAAATTTCTATTAAACTCAACTGTTTTAATGATATTGTACCTTTTTTCATTTTTTGTGCACCTGTCACTTATAGTACTAGTCAGCTATATATTAACAAGTTTTTGTATTGCATATTGACATCTTATTGCAAAATGGTGCACGAATGAGATAGAAAAAACTATTCATCGCCATGCAACACCGGTGTCGGTAACTGTAAAACAACTATATTACGTCAATATTCAAAAGATGTTTTCCCTATGAGTATGATATTAAATATACCTCTTTTAGATGTCTGGATTCAAATCCATCCTCCTTTATCAGCGTTTGAATATCAAGTGCTAGACCTTCTATCGTATTTGATCTCTTCAAGCAATGACAATGAAAATAAACTCTTAATTGAAATATAAGGGGTGAAGCGGAAAGTAAACTTACATACACACTTAAGAAGCATCTTACCTTTTTTCTTCTCAGGATTTCATAAGAGTCCTTATTACGCCAAACTCTGGTACGTTTGGAAATTATGCGTGATTCTCGGTCAACTAAGCTTCTCCCCATCTCTTGAAGCAATCTATGCATCATCAGTTTGTTGTCTGGTGTAACATACAGAAAGCACCTCCTAGTTAGTGTTTTAATCTTAGATTCGGCACCGTAATCAGGCTCCAATATCTTAACCACGTAATTCATATCACTGCCAACAAAGAAACAAGCAATATGCAAAAACAACTCTTTTTCGGAGGAAGATGGTAACGAATTGTAGCTCCTTAAGAATACCTCATACATTCTGTCATCAAAACTTTTTTCAAATGAGCTAACTTCACTTTTCCAAGATGTGATAGTGTCATTTTTTGACAAAGAGGAACCCAAGACTTCAAGAGCCAGCGGATTTCCACCACAATACCGTATCACTTGTTGTGCAAGCTCAGTGTAACCATCTTTCGGAAGTTTTGATCTGAAGGCATGAAGACTTAAAAGCTCTAATGATTCATCATCATTCAGTAATCTCATTGTGTAGTTCTGAAATCTCATGGATTTGGACATAAACCAATTACTTATATCATTATTTGTGGTTATTATAATCTTGCTTTCTTTGTTAATAAACCAAGAACCAAGTAATTCTTCCAGGTGCCACTCTTCAACAATTTCATCAAGAACAATAAGTGCTTTAGTCTTTTCCAAGAGCACTTCAATATGAGCTGTACCCTGACAAACACTGTGTATTCTTGTGTCCTTGCCCTTTGAGATATCATCACAGAGTTGTTTTTGTAGCATAACCATTTTATATGGCTTTTTACATCTGCTACCTATTTTTTCAACAATACTATAGCTTTCAAAGTATTGACAATTTAAGTAGGCGATGTACCGGGCTAACGTTGACTTGCCACTTCCTGCCATACCATAGATTACTAAAAACCTGGCTTCGTTTTGTCTTAACCAGTAAATGATCTCTTCATATCGATTATCCATCCCTGTTATGTTGGCTGGAATATGAATTTTTTTGCGATCAAGTCTATTGTAAATGGTATCTACAACCTCCTTGATAAATTTAGTTTCAGATCTGTACAACACAAAGGGAATAAACAAGTTTAGCAGCAGAACGCTTGGAACTGTTTGATAAAATGTGGTGATAGTGTTTATAATTAATTAATATTTGAACGTTTCAGATGATAATAGACGTTACAAACTTACAACTACATGAATTCTATACTCGTTCCCATTTACTTTGTTTATGGATAAAGATCCCTCATGTTCATTTTGAACATGATGGTCATGTTGAGCTTTTTGTGACAGTAAAAAGAAAAGCAGACCATCATTGCAAAATTTCATTTATTTTAATTCAAATGTACACTCACAACATTACCTTTTATGTTCAAAATGAACATGAGAGGATCCTAATCACTTTTCTATCTATCTTATTTGAGTCTGGGTGGGTCATTGTTTTCATCGCTAGGATTCAAAAATCGATGTTTGTGAGGAAAAAGTTAGTCATCCTCTTTTGATAGAATCCCGTACTTTTAAACTAGTATAGTATGTTTAGATTAGTTCAATTGTAAATATCTTAAGCTGCTCGAATGAAGAAAAGAGTATTTTTCAAGGTCAAGCAGAAGAAATAACTCTCTAGATGATAAACTGAAGACATGCAGCTTAAGCGAAGTTGACTTCAACAAAGGATGTTATATATATATATATATATATATATATATATATATATATATATATATATATATATATATATATATATATATATTGGTTTTATGGATATAAATTAGTAGACGTGAGTTAGGATCGAACTCGAGACTATGGGATTGCACACTTTACGTATGAGAATTTAAAGTTAATAATTAAATATAAATGTTGTATTTATTTATTTATTAAACGAAATAACTAACGGGCGTTAAGTAATTAATGTAATGGACTAACGGTCGTTAAATGTTTATGGAAAAGGACCAAATTGCAAAAGTTGGGAAGGTTCCGGAATCCCTTTGGGGACTCCTTAACCGATCGGCCTAAGGACACAAAACAAGGAAAGAAAAACCAACTTGTTTACCAAGTTTGCTTGGGTATATAAACAAGGCTTGGGGTTTTATTTTTCCATCTCTTGTGCTCATAAGCTAAACCCTAAAATTGTTTTGTGTGTGTTTTTTGTCCTCAAAACCGGTCGAACACCCCTAAGGTGTCGACACACTCTTTTTCCACAAACAAAGTTATTTGTTTTATAAAAACTAGCATTACTTTAATTCGGTTTAGTACGTGTGTACAAGAACATAGTAATAACATACTTTTGTTATTATCTTGGATTGAATTACAAAAAGGTAAGGGGTAATTCACATATTCCTATAAACTCTAATTAGGGTTCATCTAATTGCTAGTTTTGTGGATTTGATTCTTGTTCGGCTAGAATCAAGAAAGGTACGCATATTCTTCTTATGTTAATTAATTGTTCATTAATAAATCCTATACGCTTCCGCTTGATTACTTTGATGTTTTGTGATTATTTATTTGAATGTCATGTTATCTAATTCCAACAGTGGCATCACGAGTCATTGGTTTTAATGAGTAATTAATTACATAAACGCGTAATAAAACATATAATTGTATGATGTTTGATATGTTTGATCTAGGGTTTATGTTTTATATTGTTTGGTCGATTTTTTTTAATAAATTGGGGCGTACCCTTATATTTTTTTATGTCGACACATACATAAATTTTTTTTAGGGTTTTGAAAATTGTTTGCTAACCTTATTAAAACCTAAAATTAATATATTAGTTACGTGATTAATTCATGAATAATTTGTTATGTGTCATGGAATTTTTTTATATGCGATCTTGTGACTATTTGTATAATTGTTATGATGTATCAATGATTATACATGCATGTTAGTCATGGATGAGTTACTTTGATATTGTTTAATTGTTAAGAATATTTATTTACGATAAATCTTGAATTGGGGAAGACTCCAATTACATATATTAATGAATCAATTATGTGCAATTTGGTATATCATTAATTATGGGTTTACGCAATCGATTCATCGATGTATGTGTTGGGATATGAAAGTGCTGAAGACATCAAAGTACTGAAGATATGAAAGTACTGGAAGCTGCAAAGTACTGGAAGAAGTCAAAGAGTCAAAGTACTGCTAAAAGATAAAGTCAAAGTACTGCAAGGTGAAGTCAAAGTACTGCTAGGACAGAAGAACTGTTATATTCGTTTATGGAAAGTATTGTATTCCATATTTAGATTACTTGTCGTACAAGGTTATCAATTGTAAACCGACTAGGATATCCTTGAGCCTATAAAAGGACTCCTAGATTGGCATTAGACGTACGATTTCAGAAAAAGAGTTTTAGAGTTTACGAATTAAGAGTTTAGAGAAAAGTTCGAATATCTTAGAGTTGTATTAGAGTATCTGCATAATAAGCAGATTTAGAGTTTGTTAATAAAGTTTTCTTCTTAGCTTTGTTAAGTAAATTCCGCGTACTTAATAAAGATTGCTCAGTGTTTCTTTGTTAATAACTTAGGATTTATCCGAGGTTATTAAACCTTAACAAGCTAGTTTAGTTTGATTAAAGTATATCGATCCAACAAGTGGTATCAGAGCTTGTGTGGAAACTCTGACTAGGAAGAAACCCTACAATTTTCAAGATGTCGACTGAAGCTGTTCCACAACCCTCAATCACCTCACTCAGAATTCCAATAATCAAGAAGGGAGAATATGATCTCTGGTGCATGAAGATGAGGCAGTATATTGCCATTACAGACCATGCTCTGTGGAATGTAATTGTGAATGGGAATGAAGTTCCTCAAGAACCCATTCAAGTTGCTGGACAACCTTTAGCACCAAAGGCAGTTTTACCAGCAGCAACCCTAAGGAATCAAGAGAAGGCTCTTAATATTCTCTTATCTGCCATTCCAGATGGTCATCTTCTCAAATTTCATGATGCTAAAGATGCTAAGCAGCTCTGGGCTGCTCTCAAGACCAGATTTGGAGGGAATGAAGCTTCTAAGAAGATGCACAGAAACTTGCTTAAACAACAATTTGAAACTTTCACAGTTGGAGAAAGAGAGAGTCTTGATGCTGCATATGATAGGTTTCAGAATCTCCTCAACATGTTGGAATTATACAAGGCACAAGTATCAGTTGAGGATGCTAATTTGAAGTTTCTAAGGAGTTTGCCATCTACATGGCATGTGATTGCTACTATGATCAGAGGACAACAAGGATTGGATGTTATGGACTTTGATGATCTCTATCATCAATTGAAGGTATATGAACATGAGATGAATGGTCAACCTAGTTCCAAATCTCACAGTATTGCTTTTCTATCATCTGAAAAGAAGAGCAGTACTTTCAAAAGTACTGCTTCTCCTCAAAGTACTGTTTCTCAAAGTACTGCTGTCTACAATCCCCCATCATATGCTCAGCAGGCCCCACCATCTACTACTTTGAACTCAGATGAAGTTGTGTGCTCTTTCTTTGCACAACAAGCAAGCTTACCTGTCACTTATGAAGAGGATCTAGCACAGATTGAAGAAGATGCACTTGAGGAAATTGATATCAGGTGGCAAGTTGCTTTGATCACTGCAAGAATCAAAAAGTACATGAAGAAGACAGGCAAAAATATTGATTTCAAACCAAAACAAGGAATAACTTTTGACAAATCTAAAATTGAATGCTTCAATTGTCAAAAGACTGGTCACTTTGCAAGGGAGTGCAGGTTTGCTAAGTATCAAGCAAACAGAACATCTGAGAAGCCTAAACTTGAGCTCAAGGAGATTCCAATAACTGAAACAAAGGCCTTGGTTGCTCAAGAGAAGTTATCAGAAGTGGATTGGAGTGAAGAGTTTGATGATGAACCAGTGACTTACTGTATGGTAGCATTGGAAGATGCAGTTGAAGACACTGTGGATGCATTGGACTGGAGCACTGCTTTTGATGAAGAATCTGAACATGCTGCTTTGGAATCTGATGATGGCTTTGGAGGATTTGATTGGAGCAAAGAAAGTGAAGATGATCCTGTTCTTCTTGCTATGGTGGCTACTTCACCAACTCAGTCTCCTATCTCTGAGGTATGCTCAAACTGTTATGATTTTTATCAAAAATTACTTAACAGTTATGTAACTGAAAGAGATAATTGTATTAGGGCTAGGTCTGAGGTAGCAGGTTACCAAATCACTTTAGAGTCTATAGAAGCTAAAATCATAACACATGAAAATAATGAAATGGCTTGGGCTGAAAAGTATGAACAACAGGATTACCAGTTAAAACTCAGTGAATGGAAACTAAACTGTAAAATTGCTGAAATTGAGAAATTAACTAAGGAAAGAGATGATTTGTTAGCTAAGTTTGCTGCTTGGGGAGAGTCTGGCTTGTCCCATGTTGCTTATGTTGAAAAACAGAGAAGGGCTTACATTAGAACAGGCTTAGGATTTGGAATGGACTTTAGCAGTGTAGATGAAAACCAACCTAGTGATCAGGATAATGGTGAGGACATAACCACTAGTGATGATGAGCTCATTAACTATGTAGATTCATCTAGTAATGATGGCTCAGTAAGTGAACCACCTCCTGAATATAAGAAAGACAATGGTTATCATGCTGTTCCTCATCCCATTAGTCATCACCCCTCTAGGCCTGATGTTTCTCGTTATGGTGTTGATAGTCTAGAGTTTAGGAAGAAGCTTATTGCAAAATCTAGATCTGAGAAACCCAAAGAAACTGTTGAAAACAATGTTCAAAATCCAGCAGTACCTTTAAATCAAAGTACTGCTCAACAAGCAGTACCTTCTGCAAAACCGTTTCAAAACAGTACTGCTAAACCTTTTTGGGATAATTTTGGTCAAAACAAATTTTATCAGTCCTCAAGAAGGCAAAATAATTTTGGGCATAGACATAGAAGAAATCACTTTGGTCATATGGGTCAAAAACTGTGTTTTGTGTGTTATAGTCCTACACATTTAATCAAAGATTGTGACAGACACTCAGAATATCTAAGCAAGTTTCCAAGGAATAAGTCTAACAATCAGAGACCTAGAGAGCACAAACCAGTGTGGACTAATTCAAATAGAGTTAATCACAGAAACTTCACACCAGATCATAGATACCCACATCAGAGAAGAACTTCAGTATCTCACAGTACTTTCCAAAGTACTGCTCAGAGACAAGGTACTGAAAACCATACTTGGGATAGAAATTCTAGGAGATCTAATTATCAACCTAGAAGTTATCACAGTTCATATAGGGGATCTAGATCACAAGAACCTCCTGTTAAAACTGAATGGGTTAAAAGGGAAAGAACTGCTGGGAGACATACAGTACGTTCAACAAAAAGTGAATCAGATGTTTTTGTGTCAATAGAAAATGTTAACAATCTGGTGAAAGGAAGTTATGTTGAAAAACCAGAGAGTTTTGAAAATCCACATGCTAAAAATCAAAAGATAATTTTGGATCATCAGTTGAGAGATAGTGAGAATTACATACTCAAAGAATTTGAGTTTGTAACTTCTCAAGGGGAACACAAGTCAGTAATGGCTTGGGTTCCTAAAAGTTTCTAACTCTTTTCTTTTTGTGCAGGGCAACCCAGAAGAGGAGCTTAAAGATCATCTTATTGTGGATAGTGGTTGCTCTGGGAGTATGACAGGTGATAAAGAGATCCTGTCTGATTTTAGAAGTATTAGTGGAGGAAAAGTTGCATTTGGGAATGATCCCAATGGAGGAAGGATTACAGGGAAAGGAACAATTAAAGCTGGGAGAATTGATTTTGAGAATGTCAGATATGTGAAGGAGCTAAAGTTCAACTTGTTGTCAGTCTCTCAAATTTGTGATAAAAAGCATCATGTGTTATTCACTGACACAGAATGTCTTATCCTTTCTTCTGACTTCAAACCTGTTGATGATGACATGGTAGTACTCAGGGTACCAAGGACAAATGATGTGTATAGTTTAGACATGAAGAGTCTACATTCTTATGAGAGAGCCACATGTTTGGTGGCTAAAGCTACATCTGAAGAGGCACATCAATGGCATAGGAGATTGGGCCATGTGAATTTCAAGAACATCAACAAACTGGTCAAAGGCAATTTAGTTAGAGGTTTACCTTCAAAGACTTACAAGAATGATCAATCATGTTTGGCATGCAAGAAGGGTAAACAACACAAAGCTTCCTGCAAGAAGCTTGATGAAAGGAATATTAGAGAACCATTGGAGCTATTCTGCAAGAAGCTTGATATTATCTTTGAGGCTACCAAACAGTCCATGGTTAAGGAGTTTGAGCAGCTGATGCAGAAGGAATTTCAAATGAGTTCAATGGGAGAGTTAACATTCTTTTTAGGACTTCAGGTTAAGCAGTCCAAGGAAGGGATATTTATTAGCCAAGACAAGTATGTTACAGACATACTTAAGAAGTTTAATTTTGATGATATGAAGGCTGTTACTACACCAATTAAATCTATCAATTCATTGGGAAAAGATGAAGATGGACAGCCTGTTGAAGTCAAGTTATATAGATCTATGATTGGCTCTCTTATGTATCTTACTGCATCAAGGCCTGATATCATGTTTGCAGTTTGTTTATGTGCCAGATATCAAGTTTCACCAAAGATCTCTCACCTGAATGCTGTCAAGAGAATATTCTGTTATTTGAAACAACAACCTAAGTTGGGGTTGTGGTATCCTAAAGAGTCACCTTTTCACTTAGAAGCTTTTTCAGATAGTGACTATGCAGGTGATAACTATGATAGAAGATCCACAACTGGTGGATGTCAATATCTTGGCAGAAGGTTAGTTTCATGGCAATGCAAAAAGCAGACAATTGCAGCAACATCATCTACTGAAGCTGAATATGTAGCTGCTGCAAGTTGTTGTGGTCAAGTTTTATGGATGCAGAATCAACTCTTGGATTATGGGTTCAACTTTAAGAATACTCCTATCAATATTGATAATGAGAGTACTATTTGCATTGTGAAGAATCCTGTGTATCATTCCAAGACAAAGCATATTCAGATTAGGCATCACTTTATCAGAGACTGTTATGAGCATCGGCTCATTAATGTGGTTAAAGTTCACACGGATGATAATGTAGCTGATCTACTCACCAAAGGTTTTGATGTGTCACGATTCAATCACTTGGTCGTGAGCATTTGAATGATTAACTACTAAGCTATGTTTAAGGGGAGGACTATAAGATGTTTGATATAGTCCTGTGTATTGCTTGAGGGGAGGATGTTAGTGTATACTTAGTTTATATGAAGATTTTTGGCAAAGTACTGTATTTCCTGAAAGTACTGCTTGGGAAAGTACTGCTTGGGAAAGTACTGCTTATGTGGAAAGTACTGTTTGTCGTATTAAAGTACTGTTCCAACGGTAATATTGAAGGGTAATTGGTAGTAACGGTAACTTTGTTATTTAGGCTGTGATTTTTCAAATCTCACCTATAAATAACTTCTTTCCGATTTTCCCTCTCATTTTATTACTTCACATCTTTTCCA
Organism: Chrysanthemum seticuspe; assembly: GCA_019973895.1. Lineage (NCBI taxonomy): Eukaryota > Viridiplantae > Streptophyta > Magnoliopsida > Asterales > Asteraceae > Chrysanthemum > Chrysanthemum seticuspe. Next base: position 37,304,493 of record BPTQ01000005.1, read on the forward strand.
TACTTAACTTCCAATTGCCATCTCTTTATTATTCGATACAATCTTTCTATTGTGCTCACTCTTTCAACATTATGGTGAATCGTTTAACTGTTTCGAAGCACAATATGGTGGCTAATTTGGAAAAGACTGAGGCGAACGTGGCTTTCTATGATATCATTGATTATCTAGTTGGGTCACCTATTAGTTATGCTCTTTTGGTTGAGCCAGATATAATAGAGCCATGGATTCAAGAATTTTGGGCTAATGCTAGAGAGAATATGGAGGAGGATGAATATTATATTAGATCCTTAGTTGCTGGAAAGACTATCAAGATTACAGAGGCCTCCATTCGTGATGATTTATTATTTGGTGATGAAGATGGGGCCATTCGATTTGACAAGCAACTAATTTGGGATACTTTTAGTAATCTGGGCTATGAAGGTTCTTTGACTGAACAAACTTTTAAGAAGGCCTTATTCTGTCCTCAATGGAAGTTTTTGATTCATGTTTTGCTCCATTGCATAAGTTCTAAAAGCACTTCTTGGGAACAGTTTGGGTCTAATATAGCGTCTGCAGTGGTTGGCTTAGCTACAGACAGAGTGTTTAACTTTTCACGGCTTATTTTGGATGGAATGCTCTCTCATATATCATCTGGGGCAAAATGGTTGATGTACCCAAGATTTATACAGGTTTTCTTAAACAAACAATTGGCTGATGTTCCAAAACCTACTGCTTTACTACCTGTTATTGTGCAACAAGCCAAGATTTATACCTTCATGGCTAGGCGTAGTGATTTGTTCAGAGGTGGAGATATTCCATTAACAACAACAATGATGGAAGTTGTTCAAGCTGTTCGTGATGCAGCTGGAGAGGATGAAGAACCTGAAGGTACTGATTCTGACCAAGGTACTGCTTCACAAAGTACTGCATCTGCAAGTACTGCTTCACAAGGTACTGCCTCTGGTGAAGGTGCTGCATCATTACAAGGTGATGATTCTTCAGGTCCTGAGGTTCAAGTTGAGATTGAGCGCACACCTACTCCCTCTCCACAACGTTCTGTTTCAGAGGTTCAAGGTGCTGCTACTACAATTCCTCGTGAAGGTTTAACTATGGATAACTATGCTTTGACACAGGCGCTTGCTAGGTTGAACAAGACTGTTGAGCGTCAAGCTAAAACTATTAGGAAGTTGAAGCGAAACTACTTCTGGTTGAGAAATTTTGTTAAACCCTATATTCAAGGTTTCAACTTATGGGTTAAGGAGGAAAACAAACGTCGAAAAGCACTTCGTAAGGAATTGAAAAGAAAGACGGTTCCTAAATCATCTTCTGTCAACTTGGGGAGGAATTTAGATAAAGGAAATTTGAAAGAAGATGTTATGAAGACAAAAGAATCTGAAGAAGATGTTTTGAAGAAGAAAGAAGATTTTTCTGAGGAACAAGAAGAAGAAGTACAAGTTCAAGGTACTAATAATCAAGGTACTGATGTTCAAGGTACTGATGGACAAAGTACTGAACATCAAAGTACTGAGTTTCATGATACATCTAGGCCAGAGGTTATAACACCAATAACTCCAAGGGTTTTGAATTTTGAAGAAGAAGCTGGTCCTTCTACTGTTGTTATAGAGGAAGAGGAGGAACCTAGATTTAAACCTATTCATTCACCAAGTGATGATGAATTAGTTGCTACAATTCTTGATCTGTCACAACCAAGAGGAGGTGTTACCATTAGAGATGTACAAGAAGAAGAACAACCAAGAACTGATCAACCTGCAATTGATCCAAAAGACAAGGGAAAAGGTATTTTGGTTGAAGTTAAGAAGAAGAAACTCACTTTGGCAGAACTTAGAGCATTTGAAGTGGCTAGGAATGAAGCTGCTGCTAGAAAAGTTCAAGAAGAATTAGATGCTAAAGATAGAGAAGAACAAGAAGCTCAAGAAGCTCTAAATAGAGAAGCAGCTCAAAAAGTACAAGATGAATTGGATGCTGAAGCTGCTGAACCTTTACAGTCTCCAACTCCTGTTAGATTCATGTCAAGAAGACCTAATTTGGCTAAAGAAAGGAATGCAATGATGGCATACTTAAAAGGCAGAGGATTTAAAGGATTGCAAAAGCTAAATTATGTGGATATGAAAAGATTATATGATGCTGAGAGAGAAGCTTATAAGAAAGATGTTGCAGGCATTAAAGATTTTAGAGAAGAAGCTTATTAGACTGAAGCTGAAAGGAAGAAAAGCTTAAAAAGGAAAAGAAAAACTGAAGCTACAGATGTTCAGTTTTCAAAGAAAGAGAAGGTTGAGTTAAGATCTGAGACTGTTGATGAATTGAAGAATTATCTCAGAATAGTAGATTTTGATTATACTAAGGAAGATAATGACATGAAGATGAACAGATCAAAGATCAGTGCTTTCAAAATTGAGAAATCTAAGAATGGAGATTACATGGTTTTTCACAAAGAAGATAAAAGTTTCAGAGTTTTTAAAAGGCTATGGGATTTGCTGCATATCATAGACAGAGTAGATCTATTCTACTTATATCATGCTGTGAAGACTTATTTTGAAGATAATCCATTAGAAGGGATTGGATTGGTCTTACAAGGAGATCTAATAACCATGTGGGAAACTGATGAAGAGAGTACTGATGATATTTGGAAGGATCAAGAAAACTGGGAAATAGTTTGCTGGAGATTCTTTGAAGAATCTGGAGTTCATGTCTTGGAGCTAGAAAATGGAACAATGATTCACATGTTTGCAGAAAGAAGATATCCTCTTACAGTTGATCTAATGAGAAGAATGCTAGAGCATGGGTTGGAAGTTGAAGAGGATGATGAAATTGCTTGCATGGTGATCAATTTGTTTATAGACTGGACTACCATTGCTGAGAATGATCTTTAACTGGTATGAATGATATTTGAATAATTACTTTTTGATATATCAGTACTTTTATTCAAAGTACTGCTAGTCAGACAGTACTTTCATCAAAGTACTGTTTGCTGAATTAATCCAGTTAAATAAATTTTAGAAGAAACCTTTTGCTAAATAATAAATATTTTCTGAAATAAAGGTTGAATAAATGGTTTTTGTGATGATAACATCAATAGGTTATCAATCCACCATGGTTACAAAAGGATTGACTAATCCATGAGCAAACGGCTCTGGTAAAGATATATCAAATCCGTTTTTAGTTGACAACTTGCTAATAAGTTGGATGCTTATCAACTCACCATATCAGTAATGTAAAGAGTTGGCTAGCCCACAAGAAATGGCTTGTGGTAAAGGCTGTGGAAAAACCATTTTTGGTAAGTAGTTCACCATTAGATAAAAGAACTAACTAGTCCAGAAGGGTACAGCTTTTGGTAAAGACAAAACAAATCTGTTGATAGCTGGTGGTTTGCTAAAAATCATATGGTTATCAATGTACCATGGTCTTACACACTAAAACATTTGGCTACTCCAAAGATAATGGCTTTGGTAAAGAGTTCTAAATCCATTGAATTTTCAATGATTCACATAGATGTGATGAGAATAGTATGCAACTTAAACTTGAATTATTGTACACATTGTCATATGTTGTTGTGTTGCTGAAAAGATGGAGATTGCTGAATGCTGTTGTGAAGAAAACAATTCTAAGAGATACTTTGACAAAAGCACAGATTCTACAGAGATATAATCTAAAGACTAAAGAACAATCCATTTTAAAGATGAAACTGTTAAAGATATATTCACAAAGGAACTTGAAGTCAAACAAGTAGAATTCAAGTTAGGGGAGGATTGTTGGGATATGAAAGTGCTGAAGACATCAAAGTACTGAAGATATGAAAGTACTGGAAGCTGCAAAGTACTGGAAGAAGTCAAAGAGTCAAAGTACTGCTAAAAGATAAAGTCAAAGTACTGCAAGGTGAAGTCAAAGTACTGCTAGGACAGAAGAACTGTTATATTCGTTTATGGAAAGTATTGTATTCCATGTTTAGATTACTTGTCGTACAAGGTTATCAATTGTAAACCGACTAGGATATCCTTGAGCCTATAAAAGGACTCCTAGATTGGCATTAGACGTACGATTTCAGAAAAAGAGTTTTAGAGTTTACGAATTAAGAGTTTAGAGAAAAGTTCGAATATCTTAGAGTTGTATTAGAGTATCTGCATAATAAGCAGATTTAGAGTTTGTTAATAAAGTTTTCTTCTTAGCTTTGTTAAGTAAATTCCGCGTACTTAATAAAGATTGCTCAGTGTTTCTTTGTTAATAACTTAGGATTTATCCGAGGTTATTAAACCTTAACAAGCTAGTTTAGTTTGATTAAAGTATATCGATCCAACAGTATGTGGTTCACTTTCTATTGTTGGAGTGAAAACCCTAAATTAATATATACATTAATTTAACCTAGACATTGATTATTAATAGGGTTTTATCGAATAAGTTGCATGTGGCTACTTGTTTACACGTATAAATTGTTTATTATGTGTGCATTGTTTTTTAGTAGTTTATTTTTTATTGGTATTACTTGTTTGTTTATTATGTGCGACAGTTTTAAGCAAAGGGTAATTTTTGAATAGAAAAATAATACGGACTAAACAATGGTGAAATTTGATTTGTTTTGGAAGAGTTAAGTTTTCAATAGTTTAATTGATTGGTGACTTTGGTACAATGACTGAACGGCTCACCCATTAGAATGAACTATAAAGGGGTTATTTAAGAAGTGCGCACAGTCACACTGAAAGGATGTCTAAGGTTATGCTTTTGCGCTTACCTGGTCCTCTGCCCTCTGTAAGTTCGAATGGAGCTACTTAGTAAGCCATAAAAGTACAAGCTCATCTTAAGGGCGAATTAGTTTTAATTCCATGCGCCACTTCGGTGGTAATTATCCGAAACACTAAGTGTTTACACTTATGCAAAAGTACGGTATAATAGATGATAATTAACACTAAATTCCTTGATTGGTGAACCCAATACCTCAATCAAAACTTTGATAATTTGATCTTTATGAATTGGTAATAAAAAGTTTTTTATTAAAATTATGCTACAAGATGAATGCATGACATCTTTGTACATATTTGATTTGACCACATAAAATCAAAACTAGTACCCTTTTAAATTAAGAATATGCCATCTAATTAAAAGGAACACTTGAAGTTGCAATTTACGTCATGACAGTACTTGGCGAGATTGTGATGGAGAGGTAAATCTCTATGTAAAGTCAGACCTTACATGGACATATTTGCAGTTCTTTAAGTTAGACACTTAAGTTGAGTAGGAAGTGAGACCTGGACTCAATGGCATAAGATGGGATGAAACATGTTTATATTTGCAATAGCGTTGGAAAATATAAATCCCATAATGATCTAGGAGTTGGAAATTGTTTGCCAATTAATGTTCGACAGATTACCTTATTATATGCGTTCGTTGCTAGCAGATCAACTGATGTAATGAACCTATGATAATTTGGATCCTAGTTTTCGAGAAAATTCTATGGTTATATGAATATTACCTTGGGTATTTTATTTTCTTGAAAAGTTTAATTATCGAAAATACTAAAATTGAATTTTGCTAATTCTTTAAATGTATTAATGCAACATTAAACCGTAAACGTAGGTTATTCCTGTATTGGTAAAATTGATCTACACCTGTAAGGGTTTTAGTAGAGTCAACGTTACTAAAAGAATAAACCTAGTCCTCTTTTCACGCGAAAGAGTGAGATTCAATCCTATTCTTTTTCATGAATGAGAAAGGTATGATAGGACAAATTAGAATTGTCTAAATTCTAAATACATAACTCATAAGCAAATTTTAATAGTTAAGAAAATTGCATATTTCTGATTTATTAAATTAGAAGCTAGACTAATTACTGTATAATTGGTAAAAGACAAACTAGCATATTTTATCTAGTTGTTGTGCTTTGACCATTTAAAATACTACTTACAATTGTTGGAATAGTAGAACTATTAAGAAAGAAATTGCATGCCCAATTATTTCAAGTTAATAGCATTGATGAATAATTCATCATCTACATAGTAGAATACATTCTTTTAAGTACATAAGTAATTGTTATGTATGGACTTTCTCAAAGGTGTAGGAAGTAAATAATACACTATTTTCTTTCACTGGCTAATGAAACACTTACAATGTTGTCAAATCCAGTGGGAGTGTTGTGTTCTTATTACTGAATAAGGAATTAATGTAATGATCTCTTATTCAGTGGGAGTTACAAGCTTTGTCATCTTGGTAGTAACCCAGATTATCTCTAGAATGTCTTAAGATAATTACTTTCCACTTGTAGACACTTATGTTTTCAAGGATAGTCATGTACGTTTCCTTATTAGACAATGAAGTGGTTCTACATCTACTAGTTATGCTAATATCAATGACACAATCATATTAGTCACATAAACAAACATATGTCGTGTTGTTTATCTGCTACATGATGTTGTTCCATGCACAAGTGGGAGAAATCTATATTGTGTGCAAGGTACAACATATAGGTATATGATTTAATGGATTCTCTTGACTGCAAGGTAAGAGACTAACGTTCTAATATAACTTGTACATATCTAATTCAAGAAACACTTGGTGTTGCAATTTACGTCATGTCAGAACTTGGCGAGATTGCAACAACAAAGTAAATCTCTATGTGAAGTCAGACCTTGCATGGACATATTTGCAGTTTCTAAATTAGACAAGTATTTAGAACATTGTGTCAAAATGATATATAAGACTACTTCAAATTAAATATTTGCGTATTATTAGAATGACATAAAATTAAATGAAGTAATCTAATCCTACTTCAATTTGTTTATTTATGTATTTTGGAATGACATAAATGAAAAATAATGTAGTCCTACATTATTATGAAGTAAAATAAATTAACTTGAAATTACTATTGAAACCAAGAGTTGTGTTCATAATTACTTTAGTTAAACATGTTTATGATTCATTGTAAAGACATAAACATAAAGTCTTTTAAGACTTATAATAAAGTAAGACGTTAACTTGTTATGTTTTTTAATTAAGACATATACAAGAAGTCATTGAGTTGATCAATGATTTATAACGTATAATGGGATTATAACAGTTTATGTTTCTTGTTGAAACATAGATATGAAGTGACTTGGTTAAAAGGTACTTGTGTTATAAAGCATGTAATTGGCTTGAAAAGTCTATTATACCATTAAGTTGACTTAGTTGGTAAATAGGTAAGCCAAAAGGAATATGTTTATCTTGTATATTGTTAGATTGTCTTACAATATTAAATTATAATGAATACCACAAGTTGATGGTATGTTCAGTTAGGAGAATCAAACTCTATTTGATTTGTTTGATTCATGATAACCATAACTTCTTTCTTAAAAAGTAACAAGGTTAGAATATTGAGTATGGATTGAATATACTCAATATGACTCCAACCTAGAAGATTAATAAAACACCATTTCATTATGGAATGTGATGAATCACATTAAGTTTTAAAATTGAAAATTCTGAATTTGTTAAACTACTTATGAATAGGTTGTTAACAAACTTAAGTCAGGAATTAACAATGTGTATTTGTAATGTCCCAAAAAGAGAATAATGTAGTTTTGCTCTAACTGCTAAGTATATATAGATAGTCTATATATTACAAAAGGCAAGTGGGAGTTTTTTTATCTTGAAAGATAAAATTACAAGATACATAATCTTCTAAAACACACTAGTAAATATCATGATGAGGTTAGACATGTAAATGATAGACCTCATGATGATGGAATTTTCATTCATAGATCTGCAAGGATATCTCAAATATTTGACTTATATGCTGAGAAATATGAGTTACAGGATTATAGTAAACCTGATAATCATTATGATGGATTACCAAATATTGAATTGGGTAAATTACTCATACTATGAATGTTAAAAATGCTGTCCATAAAGATAATCAATTTTGAAATTTTGGTTTATCTTAATAGTTAGACTTGAGAATGGAATTGAGTTTCTTCAAAGAGATGAAAAACCCTAGTGGTTTGAATTTCTATGTAGAAATCATATGGACAATATTGTACACATATTTAATGCATGTTTTATGACAAGATTATTAATCATACTTAAGCAATTAATTATGATTGAATATTCTTTTCAAGACACATTAAATATATAAAGATGATAATTGTCATACTTGTTTTCATTAATATGAAATATGAAATAGAATATCAAAACTCTTTCTTGAGAAATTACTTGAGCGAGGACGGTAAGTAATCGAAAGTTTTTTTGAGTTCATATATATATAATCTTTGGAAGTGTACTAAGTGCAATAATTCATGAATGGATAAATGCATGCATCTATGAAATTATTCTTATGTTTAATTATTAAATCCCATTTTTGATTTATAATTGAAATAAGATAAATTTTAAGTATTCCTGAAAGCTAGTGGGAGTATTATGTTAAGTTTCTTAAATCTTATATGTTGTATAACATATAGTAAGTAACATTCCTTGTAAGATAAATGTTAAGTCTTAGATTGGAATGAAACTTCACTTGTAAGATTTAAGAATTAAAACATACAACCTTGGAATATATGTTTATTATTATAAACATGTGCAGTAAATAAATAAATGATTCTAATTAAACATGATATATCATTTGGGAAATTGATAAATATCTTTTGACAAGATAGAACGTGAATGAATTCTAAGGTTGACCTGTAGATTCATCATGTACATCATGTTGTGTATTAAAATTGTTGTATCATTCTTGAATAAGAAGTGATTTGACAACATTGATATCTAACTAAAAGTTATTAGATAACTTGTGTAATGAATATTCTAAAAGAATTACATCCTCAGCCTGGAATTGCTCCTAGATTCTATGGATGAACAATATGTCAAATGTTGTGCAAATTGTCATCAGCTTTAAACTTGAAAGTTAGGAAAGCATCAAACATTACACAATAAGATATTAAAGTTTACGGATTTTTAATGAGCACATTGTTGTTTGTATACAATGATGCTGGTTTAATTGAGATGACACTCAATACTAGTCATGGTAGGATTTCATCCTTGTTAATGGCCATGTGAACTAGTTGTGCTACTAAGAGCGCAGTTGCATTATACATTAAAAGAATAAGAATACTTTAAACTTTAAAATGTTTGAAAGTTTAAATTGTCATAAATTGGTGATAGAGGATGTCACATACTTTATGAATTATTATGTGGATTGTTAAATGCACACATACAAGGATTTCATTAATTGAATTCTTGAAATAAGTATTCTCAAAATTATGATAGATCAAGTTGGTTGATTTATGCCTTGTCAACAAGTATGATTGTCATTACTTGAGGCATAATTCATCAACTGGAATTTTCATGCATTGATCTATTTGGTATTTGGATAAGGGATGTTAAACAATTGTTATAATAAATCAAATACTTGGTATGTTTGATTTTATAATATATTGTATCCTATATTTGCATGTTTAATCCGTGAATAAATTTATTTATTCTAAATCGTCCGTTGTCAATTAATGATATGGGAGTATCATTAAACTAAGACAAATCTGAGTGATATGGTAGAATATACTTGAAAGTATATTGATGAGAATGCATACCAATTTCAGATGATATTCAATGGATTGAATATAGGACTTATCCCAACTACATAATTTACTTTATGGATATTGTTATTAAGTAAATCATGAATAGTTATCCTCAGACTTGAGATACCAGATAAGTGTCATGAATGTAGTGCACTTCTGTGGAGCAACTTAACGCTATACGTAACTGGTAGTCATAAGGGTTGTTTCCTGAAGTGTTGCAAAGTTCGTGGGTTATTCTCGTAGTCAAGATAGAATTTGTTCCTTCAAATTTATTTGGAGTTTAATACTGCTGGGCCCCTCGTAGGGTTGACAAGATGTTTGCGTGGCCACGCCCAAAGTTCTCCCCTGAATATGTTCAGAAGATTTGGTAATCTTGCTCAATCACTTATAACAAGAAACAGAATAGTTGGATAAAGAATGACTTAATTCCATATCTTTATTTAACATGGTATTAGAAACAAAAGGATAATAATAATGAGAAATCATTAAAAGGTTTTCCAGGAGCCTTGCTCGAGTTGTACTAGAGGCATCGAAGTGTTGCTAGACGCTAACCGAATGTGATCACTCTATTAAGATATATCCAAGTGGGAGCTATTGGTTTTATGGATATAAATTAGTAGACGTGAGTTAGGATCGAACTCGAGACTATGGGATTGCACACTTTACGTATGAGAATTTAAAGTTAATAATTAAATATAAATGTTGTATTTATTTATTTATTAAACGAAATAACTAACGGACGTTAAGTAATTAATGTAATGGACTAACAGTCGTTAAATGTTTATGGAAAAGGACCAAATTGCAAAAGTTGGGAAGGTTCCGGAATCCCTTTGGGGACTCCTTAACCGATCGGCCTAGGGACACAAAACAAGGAAAGAAAAACCAACTTGTTCACCAAGTTTGCTTGGGTATATAAACAAGGCTTGGGGTTTTATTTTTCCATCTCTTGTGCTCATAAGCTAAACCCTAAAATTGTTTTGTGTGTGTTTTTTGTCCTCAAAACCGGTCGAACACCCCTAAGGTGTCGACACACTCTTTTTCCACAAACAAAGTTATTTGTTTTATAAAAACTAGCATTACTTTAATTCGGTTTAGTACGTGTGTACAAGAACATAGTAATAACATACTTTTGTTATTATCTTGGATTGAATTACAAAAAGGTAAGGGGTAATTCACATAATCCTATAAACTCTAATTAGGGTTCATCTAATTGCTAGTTTTGTGGATTTGATTCTTGTTCGGCTAGAATCAAGAAAGGTACGCATATTCTTCTTATGTTAATTAATTATTCGTTAATCTTTCCTATACGCTTCCGCACTTGCTTTGATGTTTATGTGTTTTATATATGATTGTCATGTTATATAATTCCAACAATATATATATATATATATATATATATATATATATATATATATATATATATATATATATATATAGTAGGGATCCAGTGAGAAGTAAATTAAAATAAGAAGTGGTGAGAAGTGACCAAAACCACGCATTTGAAATGCAACGACTTGCATTAGATGCATTTCTATTCATATAGATGCAACATCTTGAGTTTCGAAAGTTAATTTGATGTATAGATGGTGCAAATTAATTTTCATGATTTGGGTATGTGTAGAGGAACAAAAAAAAAGAGAAATCATGAATGGCATCTAATATACGTATATGCATCTGATTAAAAGCTATAAAACACACTATGGTGCATTATAATGCATCTAAGATTATAAGGATGCATCTAATTTAGGTTGGTGCATCTCGGATTTGCGGTTATAGTTCTTCTTATTCCTTCTTATTTTAAGTAATCTTCTTATTTGATCCTAACTCTATATAATATATATGGGAATATATTAGCTACAATTTATTGTAGCTAGTTGGCTACAATTTTGTGCTATAAATGTGGGTCCCTGATTCTTTTTGTGGGTCCTGATTCTTTTATGTGAGTCCCTAATACATTGCATATGTATTTTTTATGAAGGATTATAGTAAATTGCATTTTTGGTCCTAAGGTATGGCCAAATTGCAGGTTTTGTCCCTAACATTCTGAAAGTGCAGCGATAGTCCTCATATTGAAGGTTTTGCTGCATATTTGGTCCCTAATCTGCAATTTAGGGACCAAACATGCAACGGAAACTTTAAAGTTTTAGGGACTAAATCTGCAATTTAGGGACCAAAAATATTCAAAATATTCAAAATATATTTAGGATCAAATAAGAAGAAATAGTAAAATAAGAATGATAAAAGAAACCACAACAACTCATTTCGGATGCACATATAAAAGTAGATGTATCTCCCCTCAAATTTCTCCCTCTTATTTGAAATGCATGGCTAAAATTTCTTCTTGTTCTTCTTATTGTAGTTTTTATTCTTACCGGATCCCTTCCCTATATATATACTAGCAAGGTACCCGCGCGTTGCGGCGGCGGGTACCCTGAAATAAAATTTTCCGGTGAATCATTTATTTTAGTTTATTATGTTCTTTTTTACAACAAATTTACGAGGATCAAGAATTTTGTTTAGTCCGTGCCCATTCGGGCTCGACCCCGTTTGGCACGTGCCCTTTCGGGCTCGACCCCGTTTGGACTGTACCAGTTCAGACTCGGACCCATTAGGCCCGTTGCCCGTTCGGGCTCGGACCCATTAGGCCCGTTGCCCGTTCGGGCTTGAATATTTGTATAATGTACTTTATTATTTGTATTAGTGACATTTAATGCACGAGTTGTGTTTAAGTTGGTTGTACAATATGCTTAATAATTTGTATTTCTTGTATAAGGGGTATTTTAATAACTGCATTAATTGTATTTATTGACTTGGTAATTAATTGACTACATTAAATATCTTGACCACATTAACAGTGCTTTGTATTTTGTACATTAAGCTTTAAGACTTGTAAGTTTTAGAATTAAGATTTATGAGAAAGATCATTAATCGTGCATTGTGTATTGTACAATAGGCTTTATATTTTGTAAGTCTTAATTTTAAGACCATGAGAAGAGAGATTCATTCATCTATTATACACTTTCTTACTTTAAGACACTATTTTATGATAACCTCCCCCTCTCTCTCTCTCTCTCTATATATATATATATATATATATATATATATATATATATATATATATAGAGAGAGAGAGAGAGAGAGAGAGAGAGAGAGAGAGAGAGATGGAGGTTATCATAAAATAGTGTCTTAAAGTAAGAAAGTGTAGGAAGTAATACTAGCATGACACGTGTCCTCAAATTACTATTATTGTGGAGTGACATTTTGGTAATTCTAAAGATTGATAAGGTTATTTTAGTCAAAATTAATACTCTTGATGCCTAGTCTAGAATTTTGACACGCCAATAAAATAATTGACGAGTTGATAGATAACGAGCAAGGTAGCCCGCGCGTTGCCGCGAGAGTGCTTTGCCAATATTGTCACTTGATGTTTATAACCTACAAAGTGCAGTTGTGAAAAGACATGTTATCCATCCAAAAAGAAAGCAGATATAGTGTCAAGATTCTTTGTAGATGTACATGTATAAAATCACCTCCCCTTTTCACATTCTTAAACCCATACAGTGGAATCAGTGGTTTAAACTGAGTAGTATTTTAATATTAATTATTGTTTGCAGAGAACATGTTCGAATACATGAATGTGTACATCTATTTTGAACCTCAAATTTACTTGACTGTGGATCCAAACAGTGACCACATTGAAAATATAATATATTTAGATCACTAATGGATAACTAAAAGTATAAAGTAGTTATGAACTGCTCACCTGTTTCAAAGTCTGTGTTCGCTTTCGGAGATCAGGAACCATTTCATCGGCCAAACCCACCCAAACATACCTGTTGCAGGTCCTTTCAACACGCACTGCAGCCCCCCATATCAGCACTCAAACATACTCATCTGAGGACCTAACCTCACTTCTATTTTAGCTCCAAAACAGGTCCATTTTAACCCCTTCTTCAGGGCCGAAACATATCCATTTCAGTCGCATTTTATCACCCTAACCCACCTATTTCAGCCCTCATACACACCCATGGCAGCCCCTATTTCAGTGCACAATTACACATCCATTTTAGTTCTCAAACTGACCCATTTTACCGTCCACTTCATCCCCCCCCCCCAAAACACACCCATTTCTGATACATTCCATCATCATAATTCACTGAGTTGAGGCCCTAACTGTACCCATCTCAGGCCCCACTTCAGCACCCCAAATGCACTAATTTTGGTCCTCACTTCAACTACAATTCTGCACTATTATAATGATCTGAAAAGTTAAAACATACTTGATTAGTCCTGCAAGGCATGTCATTTTCACGGGTTAGTTTGAGGTCATTTTTGGCTTCGCATGTTGTTCTTTATGATAGAATCACAAATCCGCTGTAAAAAAATCAAACGCAATTATTTTTAATCTGTAAAGTTTAAAGCAAGTAGCTAATATACTGTCAATCCATCATTATCTAGTGAGGCCACCCTATAACAAAATTTTCACTTTCCACTGACCAACACAATCGAACAAATGTTACGTCCTATATTTATGTTTCATATGAACCACCTGACAAATTTATGATTCAAGATTAAAAATACAAAACGACTCCGCTGGGAATTGAACCCAGAATCTCTGGTTTCGTAGACCAGCGCCTTACCCATTGGGCTACGGAGTTTTTGTTGTATCCTTTTTCATTTACAACATACTTGTAAGAAAAAATATATGACTACACTACTACGAAAATGGTTAATGTGAAATGTGAACAGGCGAACTGTCATTTGATATCAATGGCAAGTCTAATCATTTTTTGAACCATAGTTCCTCAAATAATTAGTGGTTTATGTGTGGCGCAAGGGTTACGAAATACATGTTAAGCTAAAAGTAAGAATAAGCCTTTTGTTAAGCTAAAAGTAAGAATAAATTATGAATAAGAATAAGCTATGCCTCTCTAGTGTCCCCTTTGTGAAAGACGAATCCAATTTTTCCGTTTATCCATTTCAAGCATAATAGACTTACCGGACAATGCAACTTGTTCCTCTGCGACTTTCAAATGAGTCATAAGCGGCTTCACTAAACCTGATGCAAGCTTCAGTGTTCCCATTGCCCGAAATATATAGTTGACATCTACATAGAGAAGCAAACAAAAAAGACATCTAAGGGAGTGTTTGTGATTGTTTATTAAAAGTGGTTACATAAGAAGAAAAAAAAAGTGAATCAAGAAAGCTCGAAACTGCTTACCAATCAGCACCAAAAAGGAAAAAAAAAAGGCCTTGAACACACAGGCTTTAAAGCAAATAAGTTTCATTACATACCCACTACGAAATCTGTAATTGACCAACTAAGTTTTTGGATCGTATAGGATATACCAATTGATATTTCGTTTCCAATATATTGATTTAATAACTGAAATGCAATTTAGTTTCATCAGCCATTCTGAGCACATGCGTGGCCAAATCATTTAAACTGTAAAGATTGAGTAAATGTGATGCTTATGGAGATTCTCAAGATACTTAATTCTTTTACTATGAGGATATACAAAAACTTTTTAACTCCGTTCAAAATTATTATATGTATAGATAATTATGACCACAATTTAGTTATGTAAACATATAGTTGTAGTAAATTGAATCCACATGTTCTACTTAATAAGCATATCCTTATTTTTTTTACCTTCTTATTATTATTTTTTTTTTGGATCCTACATGTAAATGTATACAGTTATGCAAGTGATGCAGCATAACTGAATGGTCTTTTCCTCCTTTTGCACGAATCATGGTGTGACACTTAAACCTTACATGAACTATTCCAAAAAAAAAACCCCAAGAGGTACCCGGGTTCGCACTTGGGCAATGTTGTGGCCCTGGTTGATGACACTTAAACCATTCACCATTTGCATGAGTATTTCGACCTACTGTATCTACGCCACTGGTAAATCTTCCCTCAGATCTACCATACTGACAAACGGTCCCCACTTTCATAACAACAAATTTTGAATAAACATGACACACCTAAAAGACATCACACCCAGCTTCCTTAATACCTAAAATCAGTAAGTGGCTAAAGTAGCATACACAAATAATTCCTAAGTGTTTAAAGTGTGCTTCTAATTATTTGGAAAATAATCCGTTACCACATGGAAAATAACTAATTTGATATGTCAGCCGCACCTCAAAGCACCATGTGCCTAATTACAAAAACCAATCAATACCACTGATTTCAAAACCAACTTAGAATGTCCGTCCTTAGTCGCTCGTAACAAAAATATGCAGCGTTACTCCGTTTCTATCACGAAAAATGGCCTACTCACTCCCTAAAGCGATTACCTGATTTTTTCACATTTTCAATTTCAAGCTAAATAAGTTTATAAGCCTACCAAGTTTAGCCATATCCAAAAACTCAAAAGTGCCTAACACCCTAATACCTTATAATCTATATCCAACCCATATATCTTCTTCTAATTACTTGACACATGCAAAACTGAGGTGTATCCTTCAATAACAACATTAAACAAAACACAAAAAACCTAACAATATCACAATATCCCAGGTTTATGTAAAAAAGATAAATGAAAATTTTAAAAGGTAGGCGTAGGCCATACTAAACGATTTTTTTAGGTATCTTGTTGATTCATATCGGTCGCACCTCAAATCATCTTGCACCTAATTATAAAAACCAATCAATACCACATCATAAAATCATGTTAATTGCATAAGAACCAAAAAAAAAAATTAAAAGAAAAAAAAAATCTTTGTGTTCATACCTGGTTTTTGAATCAGCCCAATTAGTCAGCAGATATACGATGTATCGCCTTTGTTGAACCCACCGGAATCCTTGCTACACTTTCAACAACAATCCGGTCACTTCTTCTTCCCATCAGATATAACAAAACCGCCGGCAATCCAAGGTTTTAAGAACCCTCCACTGATCTCACTTATCTCTTCTTTTAATTAAATTAAATTACTTATAGAATTCGAATCACCCTTTGGCCGGTGAATTGTAGCTTATAGATGATGATAGTATGATATAAAGAGGATAAATGAGAGATGATTTTTCTAGAGAGTTGTTTAAGGCGGTGAATGTTATGTATACATGTGTATTGGCTGCAAGTGTATAGATGCGTGAACAGTAACTTCCCAAACACACTTCATCCAATAGTCTGCTGCCAACACATTTTTTTGTGTACTCCCACATGTATAGAGCCAATCAACTTTTGACACATACCCATTTATACCATGTATTTTTATACACCCCTCAACCACAAATAGTATATATATATAATATATAATATTTATAACACTCTTAACCTATATATACATATTAATTTGATACACGGGCAGGCGATGGATTAATTTACAACGCTCATAACATTGATACACAAATGAGCTTGATATACATAAATAAAAAGATCGATAAATGTATATATACTAATGATACATGAAGGCTGTCGAGATCAATTAAGGTTATGATATAATCGTCGGAATTGCTTAAAATCTGGTTTCGACAATCTCACAACAAAAACTACTCCGTCTAATGTAGATGCACAAGCTAACTATTAATAAAAATAGAATTTACTAAAGATTCACAAAATCATTTAATACACCACCAAGAATTAATGAATACATGCGACAACAATATGCAAAAAAATCCTATGGAGTAATATCAGGACTCAGGAGAAAAGTAATTACCTTAAATGCCCTTTTAATTACTTAATAGCTTAATTTTTAATTTAAACATATAATTCCACATGGCAAATTATAATGGCTTCCTACACTATCTCATTTTAAAAACTATCTCACATGAACATCATTCTATATATATATATATATATATATAGTGAAACTTTATTTTCAGAACCTACTTTAAGTGCGAGAACTGCGAGAACCAATCTATCACCATTAAATAAATGATCCATGGCTGAAAAGAATTGTGGCATAAGTGTAATTAAATAAAAGATTGGGTGATGTTTTAAAATGACTTTAGGGGCATTATTGGTATTCTAAATAGCTTCCTTAAAAACCGTTTTTGATTTAATTTCAATTAATAATCCATCTTTTTAGATTTTAATCAGTTTCAATGTTCTGAATTCTCTCTCTCTCACCAAAACCTAGCCGCCACTACCACAATCTCCATATCTGATCTTCATAGGCGCCTCTAAAACTTCTTGGTTGACCATATCGCCAGAAATACCGTCGCCTCTCTCACAAAATCGCCATAGCCACCTCTCTCACCAAAACTTTTTGGTTTATCTTCATAGCCGCCTCTCTCACTAAAACTTCTTAGTTGACCATATAGCCGGAATTATCAATTGGTTAACCATATCGCCGGAAAAGACAAGATCAACTTCTGCTTGAATCATGCATATATCGTATTCTTGGTCATGGATAAAAATAATACATCGAGAGTTTAAGGTTTGATTTTTTTCTTTGATAATGAAATCGAAATATATATAAATTCTTGGTGATTTTTGTGATTGTTGTTCTTGTCTTAAAACGGGTTTCCAGTTTTGTAGTTGTGGACCCCCATAACATAGCAGCCATAAGGTTTGTTTTATTTTATTTTGCTTCCTATGTTTTTTAGCATATCTTGGTTTACTTTTTTGTTGTTTTAGGTTCTTCATCATAATCTATTTTTAATGGATTTTGTATATTGGTTTAAGGAACATAATAGAATTAACTGATATATAGATTACATGGAGTCTTGATATGAGAAAAGTGGGTCTCGACAAGAAAAACTAAACATGGTTTTTGATGTAAAAAAAGTTTTGATTTGAAAAACTAAAGCCATCATTTTTTACTTGGAAAACTAAATTTCGATATGAAAAAGAAGTACAAGAATCTTTCAACTTTGTATCTCGTCATTATCAAAGCTGTATAGAGTTGCTAGTGTTTTTATATAATTTTAAAATATTGTGGCTTGTGTAGTTTTTGGCTAAATTAGAACAGATGACATAAGAAATAATAGTAGATGTGTTGTGTTTTGTTGTATGATTTTGCTCGTTACTCACCTATAGGCTTGTTATCCAACTAATAAATGATATAAAAAATAATAGTATAGATGGGGATATGCATATATGTTTTCGGGAAGAGTGCACATGTGTTTTACGGTTGGTATAAATCAATGGTATAAACATGTACGTTCAAAACATGTATGTTTCAAAAAATGCTTGCTTATAAACGGAATGCTATGTATGTTTTAAAAACAAGTATGTTTTTTATTTAGCAAGTGTAATTAATATTTTTTTAAAGACTTCTTGTTTGCTAAACAAGTATATTTCCTAAAACATACATGTACTCGTGAACATGTATGTTTATTTAGTAAGTGTAATTATTGTTATTTTTTAAAAACTTCATGTACGTATAATAGTTTCAACAAAATTTTAAAAATAATATATAAATAATGTTGTGTAGATGTTTTAGTAGTTGCGTATATGTATTTTAACAAGTGTGCATACATGTGTAATAATAAAAAGGAAACGAAAGCAATTATTACAAGAATGTATTTTAACAAGTGTGCATACATGTTTTAGTAGTTGCATATATGTATTTCAATGCAATTCTATTTTAATAATATTATTGTTGCTAATCTTTATACTTTTCTTTGTATCAGGTGTAATTACAAGAATGTTCACAGCTATATATGTCTGACTTTTTAAAAAATGTTGACGACTACGCGTGTGCATATATGTTCGACTTCTAAAAATGATGATAACATGGAGTATGCACATATGTCCATTTGTGTTGAATATTATTAGTGCTCACGTGTATATATCGAGTAGAGTCATGTATTTATGCTTTTTAGAAATTTGTATTGTAATTTTATTTCAATCGATATCGAAGTTTGTGTATAACATTTATATTCTTGGTTTCTTATAAATTTCATTATATTAAAAAGCCCATATGCATCTAATTATTTTTGAAAACATATATTGTAGCACTAAATCTAGAAATATGCTATCTTAAAAAAAAAACATATATGCACTAAACATGCTAGCTTAAAAACATGTATGCACTAAATCTAGAAAACACTATCTCTAAATTAAAAAAAAAAAAAAAAAAAAAAAAAAGGATTTAGTAAAACGAAATATTAAAAAATAAAATAAAATAAAATTGTGTTTTACTATTATACCCTTTTAGATTAAATAATAAAGTTTAATATTTTAAAAAAATATAGATATTTTCAAAAATGCCATTTTGCATTGATATGTTGCATACTATGCATTATTAGGAGTACATAAGTGGTTCTCGCAGTTCTCGCAGATAAGATAGGTTCTGAAAATAAAGGGACTCTATATATATATATATATATATATATATATATATATATATATATATATATATATATATATATATATATATATATATATATATTGAAACTTTATTTTCAAAACTTACTTTAAGTGCGAGAACCACTTTTTAACCATTGGATTAGTTGATCAAGGCTATAACTAATTGTGTCATTAATGTAAAAAACTAAAAGATTGTGCCATTACTTAAAAAACTGAAAGGGCAATTTAGGTATTGTATATTATCCCATCTCTTTCTAGATCTAATTTTTGACAATAAGGATCGGTTACAATATTCAGATTCAATCTCTCTTTCTCTTAAAAAACCTAGCCGCCATTGTAAAGTTCATCTTTTTCAACCATCGACATCCTAATCAACGACTACCACACCCATCTTCTTCAACCATGCTCATCATCATCATACACCCTGAACCGTTTTTTTTTTCCTGTAGTGGCGGTTGTGTTTTGTTGGTGGCTATGATATGTTGATCCGTTGTAAAATGTAAACCCACAAAAAAATCCCCATGAAAATATATATATACATACTTCTTGGTGACTTTAATTGTTATATATAGTTTTGGTTAATTACCATGCATTATATTTTTTGGTTACTTTGATTGTTACATATAGTTTTGTTGTTTTTTTCAAAAAAAAAGAAAATAATAAATAAATAAATAACCATATATACATACTTCTTGGTGACTTTAATTGTTATATATAGTTTTGGTTAATTACCATGCATTATATTTTTTGGTGACTTTGATTGTTACATATAGTTTTGTTGTGTTTTTCAAAAAAAAGAAAATAATAAATAAATAAATAAATAAATAACCATGACCCCTAAATTAACCCAGATGACATTAAAAATTAGAAATGACAGGAACGAGATTTGAATATGTGACCTTGACTTAATGCTACATGTCCCCAATCATTTCACAAATTCGAAACCATTGGAAAAATGTAGTTAATCGACGCAAACACCCGATATCTCCACAAGCATCACGTTCATATCAAGTTACCCAACCCAACTATTTGATTTTGACCTGCCGAAAACCATTTTGATCCAATTGCTTAATAGTCAAAGAAATTAACAACAGTAACGGGAAGGGATCCTAGTGAAAACCATAAAATAAAATAAGAATGATGAGAAAGATTCTTAGCCACACAATTCAAATGAATGTAGACTTTAAAGGGAAATGCATTCATTTCTATAGAGTGCATCCATGTCTATAGCCTATTGACGCATGCAGAGGCGGACTTATGACTATAAGTCATCAGGTGTACAAATTATTAGTAATTGTTTATTGTAAGAAATAACTAAAATGTACGATTTAAATTAAAAGGGGTAAACAAAATTAAATAAGAAGACACGTATTTCTTTTGATATGTTAGTAGACTAACTAACAATATATGTTTTTATGTGACACAAAATTTAAATCAGGTTCATTTCAGAGATAAATCGAGATTTTTAACGAAAATTTACACTAGACGGCAAACATTCACCGGGTTCGCCTGAACCTCCAGAAACCCCCTAGGTCCGCCCTGTATGCATGTGAAATGTGTAATGTGTAGTTATTGTTTCTTTTTAATATAATTTTATTTTTCATTTCATCATAACTAAACAAAGTATATTTATGATTATATGATACTAAAGAAAATATTAGAATATATAAAGAAAATATTAGAATATATACCCGACAAGAGTCATGCCGATGACACCAACAACTTCTGTGAGGGCTGCCTTCCACCGCTTAACGTTATCATCTGTCCAACGTCGTTTGGAAGGATCGGCTTGTATCTCGAATGATTTTTTTTGTTTACCAACATTTGAAGGATCGACATTGTAAAAAACTGGAAGAACGAAATGATTGCAATCCCTCCTTTGGTCGAGGATCAAAGACAGTTCATCAAGGCACCATGTCGAAGTTGCATAGTTTCCCGACAATACAATTATCGAAGCATCCGATGCTTTTATTGCTTTTTCAATTTCATCCTTCAGTTCTTCGCCTCTTTCAGCATCATCACTGTCTCTAAAAGTGAGGATTCCTGCTTGCTTCAACGCGTTATAGAGATGATCAATGAAAGAATGACGAGTATCTTCACCTCTAAAGCTTAGAAATACATCGTATTTGCTACCATTAGCCCTAGGAAGAGCCATGTTGCTAGAGGAAGAACTTGAAGCCATGTGAGATTAGATGAAAAGTCTGTGAAAATGGAATATGAACAACTCAAAGTCGTCTACCATTAGGACACTGAAATAACATTAGACTTTAATAACAGGAGTGATATTTAATATTTTTTATATGTTTTAATTAATTCTCGGACTATTGTAAATGCAACATGGTCATCATAAACCGTAGACTTTCAGTTTGTTAATTAGATGGTGGACATCACTAACGATAGAAATAAATTTTCTATATCGTTCACCCCACCGCCAGCTATCTATAGGACATTATGAAAACTAAACGATTAAAAAATTGAAGATAATTATTTCCACACAACTACACAAGCTAGTATTCTTACGCGTTTTGAGCTGATAAACATTTTAAAATAATCAAGTTGGTATCGAATATTTTGTATATGGAACGCACAAGGAGGTTCCTTGTTCGACAGCGTGATGGTTGTTTAAGTGTTATTTCTTGTTGGTGTTAGGTGTCGGTACGTGGTAGCGTGTGGTGTTTTCTTCTGCAAGTTTTGCTTTTTGTTTCCAGCCTGTCTTAGATGGTGTACATGTTGTTTTTGCTCCTATGCATGGTGCGGCTCTCACCTTTTAGTGATTTAACTTTAATGAAAAGTTTTAGCAGACCAAAAATATACTCATGTGATCATGTCAAAGAGCTGCTCATTGAGTATGTAACCACACAAAATTAATAAGCAATCCTGATGTGGTTTTAAATTTCGCAACATTACTGTCACATCCCAAAAATAGCGCAGCGGAATGGTATTTACGGGGCATGACTTCATTATCAAGACCACAAGGCATCCAAAATAGAGAAATACTAAATGCATATCACAACATAAGTCAAGTTACAATAATCCCAAGAGTCGGGTGTAAACAAGACTTGATTCGTAAGTTCACCAACATTATGAAATCTTAATGTAAGCTAAATGCATAATTTCTCGAAAACGCAGTCAAGGAGGGTCTTGTCTTATATCTGTTAAGCCGAGACTTGTTATCAAGTTTTAAATAAAACCGAGACTTGTTATCAAGTTTTAAATGTCGAGATTGCTTCTATTGGTTCTATTTTTCGATTATAATGAATTAATAACATTATATTAAGTATAGTGGTCAAGGTTTTACTTACAATCGGGTTTTGGTGGTGAAACTTTGTAGAAACAAAAGTATCAGGTGGTTTGTACATTTTTCGAAAAGAAAATGTTTTCAAACGTGTCACACTTCCACGAGTTATATGTTTTGAATATACTATCCTAATAGCATTATCTAGGAGAGTAGTAATAAGGTTTTTACCAACTTATTCATTTCGAATGGTGAATCCAATGTAGAAAGTCGCGACATCAGGTTTATTGCAAAAGGTTGGGGATCTATTGTAAATTGGGTAAAATTAAAAAGTGTAGAAAGCAATTCATAGTGTGATACGTGTCATCCACTCTAAATTATACCTAAAATCCGTCCAGGGGTAATATGGTCTTTTGACCCATTTTTTCTTTTCCACCTCAAATTTCAAACGCACATATCTTTTAAACCACAAACTTTTAGAAAAAACTGATTTCACCATAATTTTTAAAATTCGATTCTCTTTAATTTGGTATAAATTTTTTTAATTATTTTGAATTTTTTTTTGACATATTCATTAGTTCATGATTTCTTGATGTTTTTGCTATTTTCGATCCTATTTTTTACCAAAAAAATTGCCAAATCATAAAATACTTAAAACACAAAAGTTTTAGATTTTGATTCACTCTTTACCCAGGAATTTGAATCACTCAAATCCGATATGATATGAGTGAGATATCGCACGTTAAAGTTGACGTTTTAGTCATATTTGTTGCACACAAGGTGTTTGATGAAATGTGTAGCTTAGATTTTTAGTGTTAAAATTGAGCTAAATGAACTAATTTTTGTCCCACAACGCATCATTAATCATTTTATTAATGAAAAACTCAAAAAGTGATGTTTTTTAATAGTTAATGTTTTTAACTATTAAAACTGATGAATTGATGAACCAAACCAAACTGATGAACCAAACCAAAATTGAAACTATGATTAATGAACAAAGCAAACTGATGAACCAAACCAAAAACTGATGAACCAAACCAAAACTGATGAATCAAAGCAAAACTGAAACTATGATTGATGAACCAAAATAAACTGATGAACCAAACCAAATTTGAAACTATGATTAAGGAACCAAACCAAACTGATGAACCAAACCAAAAACTGATTAACCAAACCAAAACTGATGAACCAAACCAAAACTGAAACTATGATTAATGAACCAAAATAAACTGATGCACAAAACAAAAAAACACCAACATGTTAATCTGAAACAATGATTGATGAACCAAAATAAACTGATGAACTATGTTTGATTTGGTTCATCATTTTTGGCTTTATGCTATTTTTCAACATTTTTGGTTTGGTTCATTAATCATAGTTTCAGTTTTGGTTAGGTTCATCAGTTTTGGTTTTATGGTTTTTTATAAACAGTTTGGTTTGGTTCATCAGTTTTGGTTTGGTTCATCAGTTTTAATAGTTAAAAACATTAACTATTAAAAAACATCACTTTTTGAATCTTACATTAATAAAATGATTAATGATGCGTTGTGGGAGTGCATTTAGCTCAACTTTAACTCAAAAAATCTAAGCTAAACATTTTATCAAACACTTTGTATGCAACAAATATGAGTAAAACACCATCTTTAACGTGTGATATCTTACCCATATGACAACGAATTTGAGTGATTTAAATTTCTGGGTAAAGAGTGAACAAAAATCTATAACTTTCATGTTTTAAGTTTTTCACGATTCGACATTTATGAAGGTAAAAAATAGGGCCGAAAATGCCAAAAAAATAAGAAAGTCAAAAACTATTTGATATGTAAAAAAAAAGTTCGAAATATTTATCAAGATTTATACCAAATTAAAGAGAATCGAATTTTAAAAATTAGAGTAAACTCCAAAATACATCCCTCTCGCAAAAGTTTCAACAGATACATCACTCCGTTAGTAAAAGTTAACCTATATACATCCCTCAGATAAAATAAGGACTAACGGTGCAAATTATTTCTCCGTTATCTCCTAACGAGATAGAAAATGTTTACACCGTTAGTCCTCTGGGTTAACGGTCTTTGCAACGTTAGTCCTTTTTTACGTTTTCTTCCATTTTTTAAGTTTTTGTTCATTTTTTTTTTACGTTTTCGTCCCTTTTTTTTATGTTTTTGTCCGTTTTTTAACGTTTTCGTTCGTTTTTTTTACGTTTTCGTCCGTTTTTTTAAGTCTTTGTCTGTTTTATACGTTTTCGCCTATTTTTTTACGTTTTCCTCTGTTTTTTTTACGTTTTCGTCTGTTTTTTTACGTTTTCGTCTGTATTTTTACGTAGTAAACAGCCCTTGTTTTGAATTTCCAGGTTAAAATCTCGCGAGTCCTGATGTAAACATCAATTCGGACAACTTTCGTGTTTTACACTTTTGATGATTCTGACGAAAAAGGGGTCAAAATCGTGATTTAAATCGATATAGAAACATTTTTATCTATTTTCATACGTTTTTATCCATTTTCATACATTGTATCCGTTTTCATACATATTATATGTATAAAAATGGATTAAAACAGAAAAAAAAAACATAAGATAAACGGACGTAAACGTAGAATAATAGACAAAAACGAATAAAAGTGTATGAAAACGGATAAAAACGTGAAAAAACGGAAGAAAACGTAAAAAAATGGGCGAAAACGTAAAAAATTGAAAAAAAAAAGTAAAAAAACGGGCAAAAACGAAAAAAAAAACGGGCGAAAACTTAAAAAAAAATGGAAGAAAACGTAAACAAGGACTAACGGTGCAAATACCGTTAACCCAGAGGACTAACGATGTAAACATTATATATCTCGTTAGGAGATAACGGAGAAATAATTTGCACCGTTAGTCCTTATTTTAAGTGAGGGGTGTATATAGGTTAACTTTTACTAACGGAGTGATGTATCTGTTGAAACTTTTGCGAGAGGGATGTATGGTGCGAAACGAGGTAAACCACAGAGATGTATTTTTGAGTTTACTCTAAAAATTATGGTGAAATCGGTTTTTCGTAAAAGTTTGTCGTTTGAAAGTTATTTGCGTTTGAAATTTGGGGTGGAATATAAAAAAACGGGTTAAAATGACAAATATACACTCTAACCGAATTTAATAAGAAAAAAAGAAGGGGGTGAATGAGGGACACTTGTCACATTGTGAGTGGCTTTCTGGCCTTTTTAATTTTCCTTACTTTCTAAAGGATCAAAACAAGATTTTGCTTTACAAACACATATTGGTGATAGGAGATAATCTATATATGATAAATAAGTGCTAATAAAGTATATGAAATGAGTTTGTTAGATGCTTACTAGTGTGTGATGAGAGGATGAATGATTAAAGGACTCAAGAATTAACCCAATACCAAGCTTATGAAATAACAATTAAACCAACTTGAAAACCAAGACCAAGTATATATTTTTTTTGTTTCAGTCGTGTGATAGAAGAGAGAAAAGGGGAATATGTTGTAGTTTCTTTTGTGTTTGAAATGGTAAAAATGAGCTAGTTAGGTGACATTCTTTTATAGAAGCAAAAGAGGCATGTTTTAAATCTCATTTCTTAATGTATATTATGTGTTTAACCAAAATGAGGCTTTTCTTTTCTTGATTCTTGGGAATGTCATGTATATTGAACCTACAAGGAAGAAATATGGCTACTTTTGAGGAATTTGTAAAATCAAAGTTTATGGATCATAAAAATAGAAAAGGCGTGGTTTAAGACCAAAATGTTTCATACTTGCTTCCTCTTTGGTCTTATATATGATAAAGGCAAGAAAGTGGAAGGCATTATGGGTTTACACGCTAGTAAATTAGGGGCTGTTTGATAAAAAATATGATTTAGCGCTGAATGAATCAAAGCTGCTGAATGATTCCAAGATGCTGAGTGAAACTGATTCTGAGTGAAACTGATTGTTTGATATTTGTTCTGAATGAGCAATCTGAGTTGCCTGAAATGACCAATTTAACCTTCTGTCTGATTTAGTTTTTAACAAAATATACCATTTGATAAAAAAAATATATTAACTCAAATAAAAATATAATATAAAAAAAAGTAATGTTGGAATAAAAAAAAATGTAAATAGTCTTATCGAAATATCATAAAACAATATAAATTACGAACTAATCTTAGGTTGAAGCATTTAAAAATAACTCATAAGCAATCTGATTACGAAGATTAGCCATATATTCATTGCCTTGGGGACCCCATTGTATGTCGTCCATGCCTTGTCCCCCATTTCCTTCACCTTGTTCTTCAGTAGTAAACATGGTGTTTGCATCGCTCTCCAAAAATAATTGATCGTGAATGTTGCATTTCCTTATGAAGTTATGAACCGCAAAATAGGCAATCACTACTGTGACAACTCGCAATTTCAGGTCATTTCTCAAAACAATTTATGCCTCACAATTTCAACATTTATAGTAAATTTGGTTTACTTGTTTCAAATTCGCGTAACCTTTAAGGTTTAGCGGCGAATTCATGATCATAACATCACGTACATTTCATATGGACTAAGATTAGTCTACATTTCATTGACATCATTGGCATCTCATTAGTTCATTCATGACATTTCATTTCACATTTATCGCGTAATTTTTATATTTAATAAACGTTATCGCGTGAGTTATTATTTTGAATATTTAACCCGTTACTTTCAAAAATGATCCCGATGTATTTTTAAACTTACATTTAGTTTATAAAAATTATATTTTTAGTTTTCCTAGTGTCTCAAATTTATTTGGTACATAAATCGTTAAAGTTAAATTATTACGACGTTTTTCTTAAAAATTATACGATAATTATTTTTATCACTCAAATTTCACAAGGAATGTATTTTTACAATTTTTATTATCACATTACATCCTATTTTGAACTATTAAAAACTTACTTGTACCAAAAATTTCCATTTACCTATACTTGTACATTTTCTTACACATTTACTACACTTTCTCACAAATTATATACAAGTAAATGTCTACATTATACATTTAAAAAAAAAAAAATATATAAAATATCTTACATCCCTCCCCCTTGGCCGACAAGGGGAGGGTGTATTAATGGATTGGTATGGTTTGTGATTGTTAATACTTTTACTCAAACATAAAAGTCTACCTCTATTATTATTTCTCATTCATTTCTCATTTCTCAAGTGTTAAAGTTCTCTCTTCTTTGTTTTGCTCCTCCATAACCGGTTATACATCAAGAAACAAGGGATCAAAAATTTTCTCAAGATCAAGTGTTTTTAACAATCTAGTTATTACTCTTTATAAGGTTTTGAAATAAAAACCAAGAGTATTTAGGCTTAACCTTGTTACTTACACCTCATCATATTCACTTGTAAGCATGTTTTTATCATTTTTCAAGTTTCCTTTTCATTTCATATGTATCTTTTCATTTTTTGGAGCAACATGCAAGACATATGTGATTTATACCATTTTTCATGATTTTAGAGTATATATATATATATTTGGTCATCCTATAAATATTCCCTTGGTATTCTTTGGTCTTGATGATGTCTAGGAACCCATGACACCCTAAGAAGGTGTATGGTAGGATTAGATTAGTTTTGGAGTTGATTTGAAGGGATTAGAATAGGTTTTGTCCGAGAAAAACTATTTTCGTTAACTATAAAATAGGTTCTGTCCTTGTTTCGATTTTCTGGAAAAACCGACAGTTGGTACGAAACTTTGGCCTTGATATTTAGAAAATATACTTTAAAACGAATCCGTG
The DNA here is from genome assembly GCA_019973895.1 of Chrysanthemum seticuspe. Taxonomy (NCBI): domain Eukaryota; kingdom Viridiplantae; phylum Streptophyta; class Magnoliopsida; order Asterales; family Asteraceae; genus Chrysanthemum; species Chrysanthemum seticuspe. The sequence goes on from BPTQ01000005.1 coordinate 37,333,266, forward strand.
GCCTTTTGAACGGATGAAAACGGACTTATAACGAAGAAGTTATGGATTTTTAAAGTTTGATGACGAAATATATATTTTCAGAAATTTCAGCTTGCTGTTTTTAGTTTGTTCGGGTCAAAAACGAGCCTTAAGCTTCACAAATTATTTCGACTTATCAAAAATATATTAGTTTACTTCGATACGAAGCTAAGGACGTATATTACGTAGAAAACGGATTTGAAACGACAAAGATATGCACGTTTTCATAAAATTGCCGTAACTATTATTTTCTGAAAAACTATATTATTTTTACGTTACAAGTGTTACGGTAGCTGTAACGTCCCTGTTGAGGGCTGTTTTTAGCCATGATGTGAAACTTTTTGTAACGAAATGTTTTCTAGTAAAATCAAGATCACCGGCCATATTTTTCAAAACGACAAGCCGTTTGTATAGCGGAGTTTTAATAAATTAATTACGGATGTTCAAACTTGGCCGAAACTCATTTTTCTGCACAACAATTAGCCAAAATCACTATCTTTAACCCTTATTATCTTTATGTTCGAGACCTTTTGGACGAAAACCCCTGAACTGAAACTTCTAGATATCGATACAAACTTTCCAAAACCGTCGAGTTCGTTCTCTAACGATCGACGTACACTATTTTACGACTAGTTTTCCAAAGCCATTTTTATCACTTTCAAGAAATTTCCGACGACTTTATTTTACGACGAAAAGTGATAATTTCACTATAAATCATTATAAAACCATTGTAGGATGACATTTTGACGTAAATACTTGTAAAGTCATTTTTGAAGGGTCAAGACGTCAAACGAGTATTTTTCGACGATAAGTAATATTTTCAAAACCCGCAAATGGTATAAATAACATACGAAATGCATGCATAACATTACATTGCAACTCATTACATATCATATCATTCGTAATAGGTCCAGATTGAAACATCACGCTATACCTCAGTGTACTCACTCTTGTCATCACACCAGTCTACCAAGTGAGTTCATAGCCCCACTTTTACTCTTTTAACTGTTTTACAAACTCTTGGGGGAGATACATGCTACATTTTTAATCGAACACAACTGCTTTGAACTGTATGCTATATCCGAATGTTTTATTGTCACTAAGTATTTTGCCATGTTCGAAGTCCCTACATCATGAACCATTAGTCACTTGCGAGTGAGCGCGAATATTGTGAATAGGCCTATTGGAATTAACACTCCCGCTCCTATTGACCCATTTAGGGGAAATCGAGCGCACTATATTTGAATCATTAAGGTAAATTGGCAAATTACCTATTAGGGCGGCGATGAAACGATGATTACCAATTTTTATTGGTGCGATGTTTACGCTTTGGTGTCATGAACTTAGTGAAATAAATACGATTTTGTTTTTAACGATGAGTGTGAAATCATTTAACTCACACTACGATTATTGTGTTCAAACGAATTACTTAAACCTATGGATTTCACTCAACCTTTGTGTTGACCTTTTTAGCATGTTTATTCTCAGGTATCTAAGGCATTATCATCATGGCATGGTTAAGGAACCACCTTTTGAGTCGCGGTGTCGACTTACATCATTGTACATTATGGCACTTTCTTTTAAAACCATCGTTTGGACTTGTAATATATTTATATTTCCGCAAACTTTGTAAACTTTTGGGACCTATGTTGTAACTCTGATTATTTTATTAAATCAAACGATGTATTTTCCAAACGACACTTTAGGTCGTTCAACATAACTGTGATTGTGATGCTATGACAGTCAATCCCCAGGAATTCCATTCCGCTGCAAAACAGGTAATTTGGGGGTGTGACAACTACATTTCTTTGAACTGGAAAAGGATAAGGAGCCATTTTTTTTAGTATTGGGAACCTTGCTTTTAAGACACCGTAAGCACGCTCGATAACATTTCTAAGTTGTGCATGATCATTTCATTTTAAATATCATACGTATGTAATTTCATTTTAAATATCATACGTATGTAATTTCACACGAATAAATATACTCAAAAAGCATTGTCATTTGAGCGAACAAACGCAATACTAGACATGTTTGTTCAAAGAATATTTATACATGTACAACATGAGCTTTTACATTACGACAATAACAAAGATTTCTTTGTAACAAAACAATCAAATAAGAATAATTTGAAAAATCAATAATTTAAAAAGTAAGAATGTAAAATTCTAAAAAGTTAAGGTGTCAGAAGATTGATATGCAACCATCATATGTATGCTAAAAGTATAAAGTGTGATAATAAAATAAAATTTAATTGATTTTCAAAGTGAATAGATAGGAGATCACGTGGGAGAGAAGTGAAATGTCAAAGGGTATATGAGTGAACGTCTTACCTACTGAATCATTTTGCATAGCTTACACTCATAATCGGTCAGTGCATTTATTAACGATCCAGTGGCTTTTTTTTTAATCCAAACAATCTGGCCGATTCAGTTTTGACTAATCAGTGCTGAATCAATTTATTAAGCGGTAATCAAACAGCCCCTTAGTATCAACACACCATCTGTTTACATTTAATTAAATATTCATTTAAGTTCTTTTGTTTTTTTCTTTTTTCAGTAGCAAAACAAAAACATAGAATCAAAAGTAGTAATATTTCTTTCCCCTGCACTTTATTTCTCTCTCTCAGTTCACTCCACCATATTTATCTTTCTCCTTCAACCTCTCAAAATATTAGATCTTGAATCATATCCACAAAACAAACTTAAAAGACCATATCTGAAAACTATAAATTCATATTAAAAGGAATCTTGAATTAAAAAAATCATTACTTAAAAATGGAGGTGACTATCCAGCGTCTTTTGGCGATGGTGGTTACCCAGTGGTGATGGTGGTTACCCATTTAAAAATGACGGCGAAACTCATACAGACTGTTGGCGTGGTGGTTACCCGATGGGGTTAACAGATGTGCCTATCCGGCGGGGTTGGCCGGTGGTGGTGTGGAGTGGTGTTCAAATGGAGAGTCAATGTAGATTTTATTTTATTTTATTTTATTTTTATTTTTATTTTTTTAGTATGTGCAGGAGAAACAAAAAAGTTACGGCAAGTATGTGTCCAGAAAGAAGTTATTGGAAAATGTAAAAATATTGGTGGCTTGTGATGGTGTACAAACCACACAACCCAAGTGGAATTGTGTGAATTGGTTTATGTGTTTTGTCGTATATATACTCCCAAGACCAGGGGAATCAAATTGTTTTTGGCCAATGTGGCTCACATGTGTACCTAGGAGTTAGCTTAACATAAAACTAGTCTTTGTGGTTACCAAGTAAGAAAACAAATGGAACCTTTACCAAATATAGGGGGCAACGGCTAGAATGAGACAAACAAGGGAAATTTTAAATTTTGTGTTGAATGTATGTATAAGCATTTGTATGTATGTATAATGATGGTATAGAAAAGTGGTGTAGTTTACATGTATGCATATCGCGTAGACGTGAAATGTAGACATTTTATGTAAGAATTGAAAAAATTATAATACATAGACTCATGAAGCATGATTGTAAAAGCCATATAGTACATATCTTATATACACTAAACTTTGTTTGATGTCGGTTTACGTTAACATCTTTTTTCGGGTTACGCGATTAGACTAAACGGTTACACGTAAAAATGAAATCTCAAGCATCCAAAATAAATAGTTTTTAGTTTGTAGTCAAGTGTTGCACTGAAAATGTCAATTGCTACAGTCTACCCCCCGTTAAAAGAATTTTGTCCTCAAAATTAAATTGACTAAGGGCCTGAGCTTGATCGGATAGTATTCACCCTTCGTTTACGCTGCACATAGAAGGCTAAAGGTGTCGGTGTCAACCCAAATAGTACCGGGTGCTACTTCTCAAGTGGTACTATCAATAACTCCTAACCTCTTGCAATCACACAAATGAAACCACATAATGATCACTCAGTAAGGCAAGCTTCCCGTCCTTGCCATCAAAAACCTTAAGCAAATTTTTAGGTAGCTTAAGTTGAGCCTCAACTTGAATTTAAGCTTAAACCCACAACTCATCAGACAAGAACTGTCATGAGATTAAGATATCCAACAAGTTTAGCCTACCCTTAAGCAACTTAACAACTTGAATCCAACTTAATTTCGCAACCCAATCAAACAAGAACAGCCTTGAAATAAAGTTAAGATACTCAATGCTTTTGATGAATTGGCTCAATTTTGGGATCACTTTAAAACAAACAAATCGATAGGTATCCAAAGCTTAGATTGGAGTAGGTTGAGAAGATTCAACTAAAGGGAATGTGTATTCATGTTTCCTCCAAAATCTATAGTGCGTGCCATAAGTATATCTCCTAAATTCGGATAATATACCCACTATGATCATCTGTCGAGGAATGGTAAGTCATAGTCAAACCTAATTGTGTTCCCAATTCATCCTATAGGGTCTGCCAAAATTACGGTGTGAACCGTCTGTCACGATACGATATAATAGATACAGGGGCTTCTCCTGTGCGTCACTCTAATTGGATTTCTTGAATACTGCGAAGGCATTGATCAAACCAAAGGACTTAATACTTAAACTCGAAGTGCTCGTATATAGTTCTAAACGCGGTTACAGGGTTGTCGATCTTGTGCACTCTTAACTGAGGATATTTGGATTGGGAATCTTTCTTCAAGAAGTATCGCGCGTTAAGTAATTGGTGTTGCTTCGAGAATTAAGTCTACATGAAGCTCAATTCGTCAATGAGGGGTAAATGTTGTTAGGTTTTTACGAAGCCCTTCAGGGAAGTCTTAAGCACGCGAGGTATCTTTGGGTTTCTGCTCGTTCTACTAGGTGCAATGAAATGGGCAATTCAATAGTAACTATCGAGCGATTAGGTTTTATGAAATGCCTCGTCCATTTTTTAGCCAAAAATTTTAAGCTAAGTAGCAACTTTAAACTTTATTTCACATCTCATCAAACAAGAACTGACATGAAAATTAAGTTAAGAGTTGCTAAAAAGCTTCTTTTTTTTAGAAAAGTTTGACTAAAGTTTGGGATTGCTCAAAAACGAGCGAACGACATCTCAGCACCCAAGAGACTTGCTACCAGATCAAGGAAATTCAAGCCATCTTATTGGTTTCTATTCTTTGGTCATCCACTATATCCATTCCATAGCTAAGGTATTGGACACTAGGTTTCACCCTTAATAGAAGCATGAATTCGGTAGAAACAAATCTATAATCAACGCCAGAATCAAACAGTATGGTAGCTTAATGATCGTTTAAGGAGGGCATACCCATCACAGCATTTGGGTCCTGGCGTCCTTCTTCAGCGTTCATCACGAATACTTGACCACGAGCCGGGTTGCCATTGTCTCCACCGTTTGAGTTTGTTCCATTAGTCACTAAGTCTTGATTCGGGTTACTCTACACTTGCCCATGTGCCCTATTCATCTTAAGACACGTGTTTCGGAAATGATCCGCGCTCCCGCACTCATAACACGTCTTTGGGTAAATGACATCGATCGGAGTAACCTGTATGGCCACTGCTCGACAATCCTTCACAATATGACCAGGACGATTGCAGCTAAAACACACACGACAAGGCGTAGTCTCTAGATGATGGTAGCCACATTTGACACACTGCGGATGAGGTCCTACATATCCCTTCCTACCCGATTTTGTTGCTACAAATCCTTTTCCCTTCTTGTTATCAACTTGCTTGCTTGGCTCACTCACCTCTTTTCTTTTATCACCAATTTTGGACAAAGTCCCATTCGTGACCATTTCTTCTGTTAAGGTTGCAGATTTCAATATCGCACTCTGGAGAGTAGGGGGTGTTAATACAAATAAGCCGTAAAACCTTTATTTATATTTTACGATCCTCTAATGTTTTGTCGATAATAAACGTAAAATCATTTTAACGAAACAAATAAAATACGTAAACTGTTTGAGCCAATATTTTTCTAACACACTTACGTTTTCACATAAAACACTAAAACAAGTATAAGTGATTTTATGATTTAGTAACACATATGTACAACAACTAGTGTTTACATATTTGGGTAAATATATGCTTAAAGTAGTATATACTAAAATGGGTAAAAACTAACAAATGGTATTTACCCATAACCCATGGTTTTATCCAAACCATTTGACTAGGTACATTGAACTCTTGAGATACATTGTATCTAATAAGAAACCCATGGATCAACCCATAACCCATGACCCATAACCAAAATACCCATGGGTAAAGAGGAGCGTCCCACGGATCCCTAGCTTTACGCTAGCCGGATCCCTTGTGGGAGGGATCCGTGGGATCCGGGGAACAGTGAACTTTCTCCTCTATAAATAGTGAGCCATTTCTTCCTTTTGGCTCACCACTTTCACACATACTTTCTCCAAGTATTGTACCTCTCTAACCACTGATCCTAAGGGATCTTTCTATGTAGTTTGTCTTTTGTTTTTGTGTAATTCTCTAGGTTCCTCTTAAAGGCGAGATCACCACTTCTTGAAGTCGAGCAAGCTCAAGTCCATGAGTTGCCATGCTTCATCATCATCAAGACAACTAACGTTCTCTTCTTGATAGTTCTTTCTTCATCCGTAGATGTTGTATTGAAGGCACTAGTGAAGGATGCAGAAAGAGTCAAGAAGAAAGCATTAGTGAAGGGTGCTTAACGTCCGTGTCAAAAGCATTAGTGAAGAATGCTAAAGGTGTCAAGACGAAGGCATTAGTGAAAGGTGTCAAGTGTTGTGTCAAAGGCATTAGTGAAAGATGCCTAAGAATCAAATCAAGTGGCATTAGGGAAGAATGCCTAGGTCGTATAATCGATGAGGTGCATCGTTATACATATAAGCATTTGTTTATTTCCAAGGATGGTGATATCCTTGATGGTGTTGTAACAAGGAGTGAATCTCCTTGAGATTAGGTGTTGTGTTGTGATGGGTAGTAGTTCCTCCATAGTAATGGAACTAGGTGCTTAGCCTAGTACCTAATAAAGGGTAGGCGACGTTGTGATAGGTTTGGTTCACCTTGGAGTGAAAGAACCCGGTGGTTATCCTAGTACCGGAAAAAGAGTAGGCGGCGTTGTGAAGGTTTCTCCGCCATAAGGAGATTGGTGTCGTGTAGTGTTTACTAACTCTCGAATAGGTGACTCGGGGAGTGGAGTAGGGCAAGGAAGGTGTCCTTGTAGCCGAACCACTATAAATACTCGTGTCGTGGTTTTGTGCTTCTTACTCTCTATCTTTCATTACACGTTTATATATTTATCTATCAACGTCCAACATAAACAAATAAATAGATTGACATAAGTCGATCTAAATATTTTAAAACGGAGTTTTAATTGGTAAAACTATTCAACCCCCCTTCTAGTTTTCCACAATTGGTATCAGAGCTTCGTTACCAAGTTTCTTAAAGTATGTTGTACTTTAAAAACTTGATACGATCCGTGTATGTTTGAAAACTACAAAGAAGGATTTTTCAAGTCATGTTTTAAAAATCATTATAATGTTTATTGTTGGAAAATGATAGAATGTTCTAACATTTTCCTTGTTAAGTATTCTCCATACTTGGATTTGGGGTTACCAAGAAGATCATGAAGAATCTATCTAAATATTTCTTTTCGCAAAAAGAATGTTTAGTTTTGTCCTTCTCACACATGAATCTGGAGATTCCAAGAAGATCACAAAGCATTTCATCTAAATACTTCTTTTCTTAAAAAGAATATTTAGGAAAGGTATGATCGTTAATAATTTACTTTTGGTTTTATTCTTAGTTGCATAATTAATATTTATTAGTAATTACTTACGTAGTTATCTATATTAAAGTCATCATCAAGAATAATATTGTTCGACTGATTTGTATAGAGTACACTACCAACTCGTAATAATGATATCTTGGTTATTCGATAGCCTTAATCATTATCCATCACAAAGGAATTATTGACATTTCATCTATGTTAATAATTTTCCATGTGAAAATTCTTATATTATGATAAAATGGGATTTTATCATAATCTTTGATAAACCTTCCAAGAATTGTGACTAATTCTTTAAAAAAAAAGGGAACCACGACTAGTAGGATTAGTACTAAACCGTCAAAAACTCAAATCACAAGTTATTGAGCTTAAACATCAAACTCTAGGAGATTTTAGAACTCCCAAACCAAAGTTATCAAGGAATGCTTGAGCTGATTTTTGCTGTCATGTCGGATCCCTGCGTTTACACTAGCCGGATCCCAAATGAGAGGGATCCGCGGGATCCGTGCAACAGAAGACAGCTTAAGTTAAAGAATGATCACTGTGGAAGTTCCACAACTACTTTTCCATCAAAGACTCACGAACAAAAACCTACTTACTGTTCACAGGAGCAATTTGATCATCTTTCTCAAGCATAACAATCACTTGTGTAAGTATAATCTTTACTACATTGATTTAATTCCTTGATTTCTAGGTTTACAATTTCTTCATCTTTAAGAGTTGGGTTCAAATGGGTTTATCATAATTTGTCACCACATTGTTTTCTAAGATAATCTAAATCAAAGAATTAACATTGTTAATACAAATTAAACACATTTCTTGAATTCAACAAAGATGATGAGAGCAAAATTGTGATCAAACCCTCTAGGTTACTATTCACAATTAACACCACATTGTGGTTGTATTGTTTAGGAACAATCATGCCAAGCAACAAACAACAAGATTACCAAGACACCGCTCACTACATACCTATGTACCATAGGAAAGATGGACTAAGTCCGGACGATAGGAAAGACTTTAAGATGCTTGAAAAGAGACTCTTTCACGAAGGTAGAGTTGTTGATCCATCATTTCTTGCAAATACCGACATAAGGGAAGTTTTTGGAACTATTGGGTTTGATTGTTTATTGGATATAAACGAACAAATTTGCCCGGTCTTTGTACTTGAGTTCTACAAGACCATGAGAATAGTTAGATATGAAGATGGGTCCATCTCGATTGTTTTCACCATCAATGAACAAGAGTTTACTCTTTCACTTGTAGAGTTTGGATGAATTGTAGGGGTGCCATACCAAGGTGTTTGCATGTACTCCAACGAGTGGTCTTTGGAAGAACTACACACAATGGTTGATCATCATGCTATCTACCACACGATAATCCCGGAAGCAACCACGGTGAGGGACACCGTGTTTATGCCAAGAGCATCCCCATCAAGGGTTACTAGGAAGTCGAAAGTGATTTATAGGGATCCTTTCCAAATGGAGCTCTCCGAGATGTACGAATTATATAGGAAATGGGAAGATGTGATAAGGGAGAATGTGGTGTGCCTAGTAGGAAACAAGGATCACCCCAACGCATGTCTAAGATTCATGATCTATTGCCTAGTGACCGAGACTCGCTTTAACCTTGCCTACTACATGATCAAGAGAATGGCAAGTGTAAGAAGCATGGACAAAATGGTGCTCCCGTATGCAATGCTCCTAACCCATCTTGCTAAATTCATCTTTGCATTAGATCCTTCTCCACAAACCTATGACCATAGCTTTTGCAACAAGGTTATGGTATCATTGACCGAGGAAAGAACCACAAGGTTTATGGTAGATGGCAAAAGTCCTCACCCACCCACGGATTCCTCGGAAGAAAGGGAGAGGTGAAGAGAAGGTGAAGGAAGTAGCAACCCACTCGGAAATACCGAACTCGACCCCTTGGAATACATCAACCAATTGCCGGACGTTCCTGGTGCATCACCCGAATGGCAACAAACCAAGGGAATCTTCAAGTGCTTCACCAACTTCTTGAAGAAAAAGAAGTAGAGGTGGTATGATAAATAGTGGAGGATGGGGTGAAGACGGGAATGAAAGGAGAAATGAGGTGAGGTCATAGGACCTAAATTTGTGAAGAACAATTTCAAACAATGGGTTGTAACACTTAAACAATACTTGTGTAGGATAGTGTAGTATGTAGGTCTTGCCATATCTTGGCACTAAACAATCCTAACTTAGGAACTTGTAGAATGAGATTTTACGACTCCTTGAAAACATTCAAGTGGTCGACGTCACTCATTTTAGAAAATTTTAGGTCTCCCTACTTTGCTATGCCTTATATTTGTTGTGTTCTTGGATTTAGTCCTTATAGAAACAACTAGGAGAAGCATTTACTAAAAAGTGCAAAGTTGCACATTTGCTGAAAGCCTTCTGATCTGCAGTAGGCAGATCCCAGCATTTTAACTAGCCGGATCCCTCCCAGAAGGGAACCGCGGGATCCGTGACCACTGATGAGCAATACAGACTTGCTTACATCAAAATAGCTTACTAGATCACCTCACACTAGTCAAACATAAGATATTAGAGCCAACTAAGTCTTCCTAAAATAGTTGAAAGCCTCACACTCATCCATGGTTTACCTAGGATATATTTGGAAGTGTTTTTGATTTATCAACTCATCAAAACTCATCATAATTCCGCTCCAACGCTCACACATTATTTATCACATCTCATAACACTTAGTTTGGTATAAATTGATCTTAATCACTTTTGACTAAAATTAGGCTCAAAACTAGTTTTTCATTTTTTCTTTATTTTTAAAGATTTTAGTAAATTTTTCTTAAGTCATCATCTGACCTCTAGGACTAATTACCACCATTTCTCCATATCAAATTAAATGGTATCCTTGTCAAACACTTAGTTAGACTACCTAAAGTCAATTTTCTTACCCCAAAACCATCATTAAGCACCATCACTCATTATGGTTGAGCATTTAAAATATCCAACAGTTAAAAACTTCAAAATAAGTCAAAACCTCAAAATACATAGGAAATAAACCTCACAAAAGCATAATCATTTCACCTAGAACCTGTCTGACAGGCGGATCCCTGGTTTGTAACTAGACGGATCCTTGGTGAGAGGGATCCGCGGGATCCGTGGCTGCAGAAAGCTAAAACCAGCTTCCTCTTTAATTTCAAACCACCTTTTGGTTATCTAACCACTTTTAGCTTTCATTTGTTGTCTCTCTAGAGCTGATCATTATCCTAAGTGCATGCTTAATCCTCTTAGTGGCCAAGAATTTAATTCCCTAATTCAAATTACCCTTTATAAACCAAATACTCTTAAGGTTAACGCACCACTCTCACTTATCTCTCAAAAATCAGCAAGTAGAAGCTCATATAGCATCATTATCATCACCATGACTAAAGCTCTTAGCAACAATTCCTCAACCAAAGGCTCATCCAAAAAAAAGGGTCAAATGATCCATGAAATCTCATCCACCGAATCATCTCCCATAAAAGATAACAATGAGAGAATCCCACCTCAACAAACTCATTCAACAATTGCTAAGAGAACCACAAGGATTAGCATCAAACCTTTTGGGCTACAAAAAGGGTCATCTATCTCAAAACCAAACATAGCTAGTTCTAGCATGCCGTCTAAGTCCTCATTCCTTGAGCATAGATTTGACGAGCCTCTTCCTCACCTAAATCTCTATGCATTAGAGCACTCGCCACCAAGAACCTCCCAGTCACCAACTTTCTCGTTAAATAGGGAACCACCCACAACACCGAATAGTCCATCATGGGAAACAAGGAACGATCATGGATATGATCATATGGAAGAACTTCCACTACCACCATCCTCACCCTTAGTAGAACCTCATCCCACACCTCAAGATGAAACCTCTCAATCATTCGTAGATCCTCCTCAAAACATCCATTTCCCTCCGGTTCCCAGTCAAGGCAATAGTTGCCCAAATTGCCTAATCACCCAAGGACTTGTTCAAGAAGTAAGAAATGAGTTACATTTCATGTTTAATCATCTTCTTGAAAGATTGGACCAAATCAACAAGTCTACTCATCCTTAGACTCGAGCACTTTGTTGCATTCTAGGCTTTAATAACTTATTAGTAGAAAATGTATGGCTAGATCATTCTCTTAGTTTTAGAGATTTGTTTGATTATCTTTTGGTTTTATTGAATGATTAATTATATGCCATATTACTTTGTGTTTATGCTTGCTAATTATATACATATCTCATCTCATTATTAGCATTGTTTGGCATATCCCCATTGCTGAAGAAACTGTTGATAAGGTTTTAAAATGTACCTTTTTGAGGGGTCGTTTAAGCCCTTATTTGATCACTTTTGTATCCGTTATTACTTAATATCGTTTCTTTTCACTTTTTAGGTATCTTGAAGGCAAAATGTCGGAATGACACTTATTCGGACGAAAAGGCGCGAATATACGAAGAAAATGGCCAAAGTCAAGAATCGAGACACTCAGGCTGCTGGAACTGAAGGGGACGGCGTCAGGTGTTATTTGCGACGCCGTCGGACCACTTTTGTGACGGCTCAGTAGCCAAATTGCTTATTTACAAGTGACGGCTTCAGGTTTTAAAAGAGTAGGTCGTCGCAACTCAGACGGCCTAGATTTGATCCAGACGACGTCAGAGACTGAAGGGGACGGCTTCACAAGCATAAGGTGACGCCGTCGCAAGACTAACGTGGCCAAGACGAAACCCTAATGACGGCGACCCGACGGCGTCACAAATCAAAGGGTGACGCCGTCGCATATGTAATCTTATATATAGAATCCGAATTTTTTAGTTTTTAGTGTGTAGTCTTTTGGAGTAAAAAGCTAAACCGAACCAAGGCTGTCTTGTACAATATTTTAGGTATCTATACCCTATCTTACATCAAGATAAGTGTTTTACTTCATTAATTCAATTATGTCTTCAATTACTTGTGTGTATGCTTGCATGTTTCCCATGTCCGGCTAATTTACTTGTGTGTTTGCTTAGGGAATATGAAACTTAATTATTGAATATTGATTGGTTGTCTCTTATCTTAATTTTTAATGATCTAGTATTGCGATAGGTCATCCGTTGTGTAATTAATGCTTGATTAATCTTTGTGAACCTTAACTTATAGTACCTAGAGTCATTGTAGGCTAAAACATCCGAAGAGTACCTTAGAGTTAAGTTTATAAATCCTAGAGATTTTGTAGGCAATAACATTTGGTAGTTTCAAAGAGTTAGGGACAAACGCATACCCTACGACCTTAGATACACAACGCGATTAAGAATAAGGACGTGACAATTCAACCATCAATAAGAGATAATTAAGGAGTAATAAAACCTAAGTAAACACATCTTTAAATCATCATACGAGCACACAATAATTAGACATAGACTACATACACCTTAGTTTAGATAATTAGATAAGTAGAAGTAATCGGTAGAAATACCAACCCTCAAATCCAAACCCCGAGATTCGTACCTTTCTATTTCCTAAAAAACATAAAAAGATAAAAAAATTAATCTTCCTCAACCCCAACCTTAGCGTAGTAACTTCTTACTAGCATTCCTATTCCCCTAGAGAACGATATCAATTCCCGTGGCCTACCCTAATACTACACTACAACGATTAGGTTCACTGCCTAGGGTGTTGAAAAACTTGCTCGACGAAAAGGAAGTTCCTTTGACCCCGAACGACGCGTGTAGCGTTATCAAATTTTTGGCGCCGCTGCCGGGGAATAGAATAGCTAGTTAGGAGTCCACCTCGTTTAGGTTTCTTTGCTTGATTCCTATCAAGTAAACTTTTTTCTCATTTTTAGCTTCCTTATAGTCTATCCCCCTTCTTTGTGTTTGTGTTCGTAAAACCCTTTTTATTTGTTGCTATGGCAAGTGAAGTTGCATTTGAATCATTAACAAATGAGGAACAATTAAATTTCGCAGACTGGATTGCATTTTATTGTTCTAATGAATTTGTGAGTGATCTTAGAGATATCCAAAAGGAGATGGGTGTAACGTTGGATGGATTTGATAAATTTTGTGCTTGTGTGACTTCTATTCAACGATCATTGTTAGGATCAACTCCTTTTAGTAAGACCATCTGGAAAAAATTTGAGAAAAGCCTCCTAAGCATAAACCATCAGTTGTCACAACTTGAGGAAATGGATAAGGAGGATTTATCCAACCTTAGGCATCATGATCAAAAAGACCTAGTTTATAAGAACATGGAACCTAAACCCGAACATGATTGTGAGATGGTTATAGTTGAACTACCTAGTTGCATGCGTGGGATAAATTTCACCAAAACATATGACACGCGTGAGGAATCCTTTAGGCAAATAGAACATAGTGATCAAATTTTTGAGAATGATTCTTATGAATCGGACCAAGAATTTAAAATGTCTAAAGAAGGATTTGAGATACTTAGGAGTGTATTTGGGTTAGATCATACTAAAACACATGATGAATATTTAGGAGATCTAGATGTAATGGAGAATGAGGTGGAAACTCCAAGCCCACAAGCCCTACCATCACTTGAGGAACACACATCGCCTATAACTTACCCGGAAGAAGTAGAAGAGACTATAGGAACCCCGATTGATATAGAACCTTTGGACCAAACGCCACTAGAGAATGTAGGTTTTGATGCTTGTTGTCATGACCTCTCTCTTAGTCCTAGGGAAGTTCCTAATTTTGATGAACCGGAGCCTCAACCAAAAACCTTACCCAATTTTCCGTCTTTAGATGTGAATCTTGGAATTGAATTAGGCCCCAATCCACCCATCAAAATAAATAGTCCGGGTAGTTGCTTGATAAAGGTGTTAGACTCTAGGCCATGTAGAGTGGAAGCTAATATAGGAGTAACCCATGACCTTACACACTTATATCACCCATTCATGGTTGATAACAAGAAACATTATGGGTTTAAACCGGGTTTATTAGGTCAAGATGGATCCTTAACTAAGAATCTTTTGAAGTTGATAGAAGATGATCCATTTTTAGGAGAGAGATTAGATTCACCCGCTACACCCATAAAATTAGGTAAGGTTAGAATAAATGGAGCACACCCCTTTGAGCATATAAATCACCCATCACCTTCACCTCACGTGGCAAATTTCCACCCTAAGGGTGTGTATTGCTACTATCACCCGCACTTAAACTTAAGTGTAGGGAAAACCTCCCCTTTATCCGTTAAATAAGGGTAGAGTCAAGCTCGTGACTCGAACAAAAACAAGCGCTTCTTGGGAGGCAACCCATGTGTATTTGTTTTTCATTTTTATTTGTGTGTCATATATCTTTTCATTATTGTATGTTCTCATGTTTGATTTTGTGAAAATGCTTTATTTTGTCTTTAACCTCGTCTTAATTACATATAAAGGTATTTTACATAAGGGATAAGTGTAGGGAGGATTACACACGTTTTCAAAAGAAACGTAAACATGAGGATTTCAATTAATTAAAAGATATACATGTGTGTTTGTTCGAGTCAAATGCTTGTATCGAGTCATAATGGATGTTTTGCAGGAAATTTTTCCAGATTCTAAAGATGTAAATTTTCCAGAATTTTTTTCAGAAAATCGCAGACTTGTTTTTGTCAGGATAACCTGACGGCGTCAGGATCGCAACCTGACGGCTTCAGGAAACAGCAAAAACAACTGATTACTTTTTCTCGTTTTCTGAGCTACTTATAAATTTTTGGAATTTTCCAGGTCTTAATTTTCCAGAAATTCTGTAAACATCCATTCCACAAGCATTATATCCTAGTTTAGTAGAGTCCTATATATATTATTACCGCCGATTTTACGCGAAGGTTTCGTTTGTTTTCTTCAAGTGTGCAGGTTTAATTTGCCAAGAAGAAGATACATAAGATGAGAAGGAGCTTTTCACGCAAACGTTCTTCTTGAAGAAAGATGTAACCACCACTTTACACGGATCCTACCGAGCTAATCAGGGGAGTACTAGTTTCTTTAATCTTTTATTTCCTTCCATTATCATAACTTTGATACTTTCGGGGAACATTGGGGACCATGTTCAGTTTAAGTGTAGGGAGGGAAAATAAAACGGGAACTTTGAAACTATGCTTATCCTTGATTATTTGCTTTGTCCAATTGCATTTGCGTAATAAACCATGAGAAAATGTCGGTTAGGGTAATTTTGGCACCAAATTTAAAATTTTTCATGACATATAGGAGTGGGCCATTAGTCTTAATAAAGCGTCTCATGGATAGGAAATTATATGACTAGCACAAAAACCCTTTACCACTTAAATTCCACCCAAAATGTGAGGATCGCCCTTAGATTAGTAGGAATTAAAGCATTCATATTTAATGCTTAGTGTGTGAACCGGTAGTATAATAGATTCTAGAACTTATTTTGTGATGCATCCCGAGATCGCTAGTAAGACTACACTCGTGTAGTTAGGAATAACTAAATGATAAGAGGCATTAGGATAACCCTTGTTTAATACCCGTAATATAATTACTTCTTCCACATCGGTTGAGTAATTCCCCCACACCTTTGCATTGTACTCATCTTTAGTACACGATACCCCTAGTTAACCCCTCAGAGCCTATCCTTTTCGCGGTTCTCGTGATGTTTCGGTTTTCCGGAATATCAATGAAGAGCATTGTTTACACCCCACCCCCAAATGTACACCCAAATCGCCTTAGCCTACCTTGTATGCACTCACTTTTAGTGCATTATTGTTATCACACTAAACCCTTAGTTCAATTA
Organism: Chrysanthemum seticuspe; assembly: GCA_019973895.1. Lineage (NCBI taxonomy): Eukaryota > Viridiplantae > Streptophyta > Magnoliopsida > Asterales > Asteraceae > Chrysanthemum > Chrysanthemum seticuspe. The sequence goes on from BPTQ01000005.1 coordinate 37,349,702, forward strand.
TCTAGTTGCTTACATAAGTTGCTAAGTCGAGTCATATCCTTTGTACACAGTTTTGGGACGATTGGGATTCATGGGAAAAGTTAAAGTTTATGAAATGACGGGAAGGGAATGTTAAATTCAAATTCCCTTTATTTGCGTAATAATGTACTCCAAGTGTTTTGATCTTTTCAATTCGGGTCAAATTAGTGTTAGAGTAAACAAAAACTCAAGTGTAGGGATGTGCCTATAAATCCCTATCATTTTGATGTTACCGTAGATGATGGTAGAGTAAAAGTGCATGAAAAAAAAAAATCGAAAAAAATAGAAAAAAAGAGAAAAAGAAAAAAATAGAGTGCAAAAAAAAAAAAAAAAAAAAAAAAAAACGGGCTACCATCCTACATCTATTTTTAATTTATGTTTGTTTGTTTCAGTTATCTAGAGTCTAGAGTGTCGAGTCTTGGCTTAGCAACGCCATTCTTCGCATGCTTGTAACATAAAGATTTTTGACTTGCCACCACTAAATAGCATATCCCACCAAACCCATTTGTTTACCTACCATAAGCCTAACATTACAACCCTTTAAAAGACCTCTTTGATAGTCTTTCCTAGGTGCTTACGCCAAAGCGATGGAGGTTTGATCTAGTCTCAAGCCTATGGTAATCTATGTACTAGGACCGGTTACTGAGTGTTTATCTTCCATTTCCATCTTGTTATATTTCATATACACCCGAGAGATGTGAGTATCCAAACACCCAATGTGAGGTGATAGTATGTAAACGGATAGATGTATCTATCAATCCTCTTGGATTCAGGAGTGACTAGATGAGGAACCAATTTGGCTAGTTCATTGAACGATCCATGTAAACGGGATGACCAGCTCCTACCATAGCGTGGTTCCAGAACTCATTTTCTAACTTTTGCATCTCATTGTTCAGACAATATTCCTCTTTCAGCAAGGCCTTAAAGTCATCCCAAGTTATGCCTATGGCAGCTTCCCTGCTTCTGGCATGGATTTGCGTGTTCCACCAAGTCAATGATTTCCCAACCAACGGACACGTGGCATACTTTACCTTTTGGTGGTTTGCACAGTCGCTTACGTCAATCATCGACTCCATCTTTTCAACCCATCGAGTATAAGCTAACGCACCTCCGTTGCCATCAATGTCCACCGGTTTGCATGCCGAAAATTGCTTGTATGAGCATCGTTTGCCACCATTTTTGTTGTTGCCATCATTGTTGCGGTAACTTCTAGCGGCGTTGTCTAATGGTCATTCCCGCTTCCGTTGTTCCCTAGGTTACTGATATGATCGCCAACTTGAGTGATTCAGTTGGGTAACAACCCTGTCTAAGGGACTCATCGTTCTCGATGAGGTTTGCCTCACATCCCGAATGGCTTGGAGTAGCTTTCATACCACCTGTAACACCCCACCTTATAGACCACAATATTGTCCGCTTTGCCCGTAGCCTCACGACTTGGCTTTTGTGGCCCCCATGTGAATACTTTCTGGCAGGCCACCTAAGCCAGTACTACTCTCACACGAGCACGCTTAACCATATGGGCGATTAACCGTTAAACCACAAAACGCGTTGTTAGTATATAAGGCGAATGTTAACATATGTCCTAGCATCACTCCAAGTCACGGCCAATGTGGGATTTTCCTAGGGTGTTACACTAAAAGCACGAAACGTTTTACTTTAAAAATCACCCAAAGGGCTTATAAACATTCAAGGTAGACTAATAACCCTAAATTTTTCCAATTTTATATCTGTGTAATTACATACATTATACTTAGGCTCGTGATGCCACCGCTAAAATTATAAATCTATTAAAACGCTAATATATAACACATAATCACGAGTACGCAACGGAAGCAATAGGATCAAGTATAACATAAGGTTTAAGAACGTGTGTACCTTTTAGCAATAAATAGCAAACGAACACAAGTCTTGAATATACGCGTATGTATAACACGTAAACCACTAAATATCAAAGAATGATCTCTCCATGTAAACACACACAATACGTTCTTAGCAAACGGTTGAGTATGCTAGTATTAGTAATGAAAACTTCTTGAACTTGAATCAACAAACTTGGAACCCTTATTTGTTGTTGTGTGTCGATCGACCAAAGAACAAACCAAACGAAAACCCTTTTGGTTTTCTATTCGATCGAACCTAAGCACAAGAAAAACCGAAAACCCTTCTTGGGATTTATACACAATCGACCAAAGCCAAACACTAACCGAAACCCTTTGCGTTTGTGTGTTTTCGGACGACAAGCAAAAGGAGGAAACATTGAACTTTGTTTAGGTTTTGAGGTTTCATAATGTGATGTATAAAACCAAAAGTAAAGCTTCATTATAGGTGTTGGGATGGATTAGCTTGCAAGCCAAGCAATCCCAAACCTCCTCAAACACCCCTAGCCGATCGGCCAAACAAGGGGCAAAGGGAGAGTTTCCTTTTTCCCGGTTTTGCGTTTAAGTCCTTTAACTTATTGTCTAACGACCGTTAAATTCAAATATAATATTAAGTATTAATTAATATTAAATATATAGTTTTCACTAGTAACCGTTTTCCATATTAGCGTGCATGTCCCCTTGGGTTCATGTATTTTCTAGACATTCGGTATTTGTTAGGTGGACATATCCCAACAGTATGTACCTTTATAGTGAATGGTATCACCAAAACTATCTTTCGCCAATCCGGGGTATTTAACTTGAAGAAATCACGAAGGCAAAGGTAGAATATTCCTTTGGTCAGCTCAAATTCAGAAAGATCTCCTCCAATCACTTCTTCATCTTTAATCATATATTTACAGATTTTTTGACATAATTCACCCTCCATATACACAAGGGTGGTACCACTGTTGGGATTTTAGATCTAGTTAACCAAGTAACGCAAATGAGTACGCAGCGGAATTGGATCTAGTTTATGCAATTAGGTTAACATATAATAGTAAACAATAATAAATAAAAGGGATAAAGAAAACTAATCCTCGTAGGCACCCGCAAGTAATTAACGAACAAGAAACCAATTGTTTAAAATAAACACCTCTACGAGTCCACACACAAACACTTAACCACAAGTACGTTCGATGAAGCTAGTCGAGAACGTTTACCCAAATCAACCCTTGAATACTTGAATTGTCACGAACAAAGAAAACCAAAAGCTTGTCTTTCTTTCTGCCCGAGAACCTTTCTACACTTCACCCGATATCGGACAAGTCTTGTCTGATATATATGTACCCTTTCTGTCCGATAAGAACCAAAACAGAAACTAAACCTTTTCTTGCTTCACGATCGCAGGGAACTAGCAAGAACTATCAATCGAACACCTATAACGATCTTGGATAAAAGAACTAGCAAGTTAGGGTTCGAACTAAAACCAAACAAGAACCCTAATCGGTTTTATGATAAAACCGATCGGGTCTAATCTTGAGAATGAATCGATGTTGCTGAGGTTTAGGGATAGTATATGTCGTAGATTTAGATGCATGGGAGGTTTATATTTATAGGTGTACATGGACTCAAAACTTGAGCTCCAAGTAACCAAATCCAAACACCAACCTATCACAGTTTTGTCTAGGCCCAAGGCAACCAAAAGAACCGACCCAAGTTGAAAGTAAAACTTGTCCAATGGGTCGTACAGTGAATCGGGTTTCATGCATGCAAACGGGTCGTGTATTATTCAAGTAGTAAATGTGTATTACGTACTCTCGTGTTCAGAGACGGAGCCAGTGGGGGGGCTGGCGGGTGCTCGGCCCCCCCCCAACCGGCCAAACTTACCTTTGTAGTTGTAGTCTGATTTTCCGGTATGCGTTCATGTTTTTCGATTTTCCGATATGCGTTTGTAATTTCCGGTATGAACACTTGAACAGGATATGGCTTCTTTCTTTTTTATGGGGAAGACAACTAACATTTAATATATATCAACATGTTTTTCTTTTTTATGGGGAAGACAACTACGTATTTGTTTATTTGTGGGCTATTAAGATGTAAAAATTTAGTATTACCCCTTTAACATTTAATAATTGACAAAGTTAACCCTATTTTACTATGTTGTTCAAAATATTTGGTTGAAGACAAAACAAAGCTTTTAATTTGTAAAGTAGGAGTATTTGTTATCCCATTTGTTAATTTCTTGATATTAAAAAAAATAAGATGCGCAAAACGAAATGTACAAGTTTCTTATTGCAATTGTAACAACAAAATCGAATGAAACTTGGCCCTTTTATGAATACTCATAATTTTGACGATCTATTATTCGTGTGTTACTATCATGTAGTAAAAAATTTCGGCCCCCCTTAACTTAGATTTCTGGCTCCGTCTCTGCTCGTTTTTAACGTGTGTGCTCCCATAGGTTCACACACTTCTAGTCGTTTCGTGTGTTTCAACTCCCACAAACCAACAACCACACCCACTTACAATAAACCCATTCCCCACAATGATATCCACATTGACTTCATCACCGGCGTCTAAAATGTTTCGAATTCGCCAGTAACTTAACCACACAGCTATGGGTCATTTTTATATTTATAATATATTCTTTCTTGCCGTTAAAAAAAAAAAAAAAACTTAACCACACAGCTTCTTCATCAACTTTAGGTTTAAAATAGACCAATCAATCACTCAGCTCATATATGTGTGTTGGTTCTACGAAGTTTTACAATTGTCGATGTAAACTGGAATGAGAATACACACAGAACACTAACTAAAAATGAGAATACACGTACAACAATATATAAAGAGTCAGCAGGCCAATAGCAGGTTTTACATAGGTTTAGAGACCGAACCACTTTTTTAACTTTGAGCTTGATCCCATTGTGCCATCATCTTTCTCCTGCAGTTCTATTATATCCTGAAGTGAGGCCAAAACCTCAATCATGGTAGGCCGTTTTCTTGAAACACTGAGCAAACAACGATCTGCAAGCGGAGCAAACCGTCTTAAACTGTGGGGAGAAATTGTTCCCTTAATATTAGAATCAACCATTTGATCCAATTTCCGATCCTTTACACATTTTTGAGCCCAACTTGCCAAACTTAGTGGCTCTGTTCCATGTTGTATGTCGACTGGAAGCCTCCCGGATAGCAATTCAAACAATACAATTCCAAATGCATACACATCTGTTTTCGTCGTCAGTCTTCTGGTATAGAAATACTCTGGATCCAGATATCCGAAGGTGCCTATAACACTTGAATCATATGGCAATGCTTGATCAGCTGGAACTATTTTGGGCAACCCAAAATACGAAATCCTAGCTTCCCAGTAGTCATCCAAAAATATATTCGAACTCTTCACATCGCAGTGTATGATTCCAGCTTGTATGCCACCACCGGTATGGAGGTAATTTAAGCCACGTGCAGCCCCTATGGCTATCCTCATACGTTGTACCCATGTTAAAGGATTCTTGGCTTTGTGTAAGTGATCGTATAGGGTTCCATGAGACATATACTCATAAACAAGGTTTATCTCCATGTAATCATCACAATAACCAATCAAAGACACAAGGTTTGGGTGGCGCAATGTAGAAAGTATTTGAATTTGTTCCTTAAAATCAACTTTTGCTTGCGTAGCAATAGAATCCAACCGTTTGATAGCTACAACATGACCAGATTTTTCACTACTAATCTGACCTCTATAAACATTATTCCCAAATCCCCCTTGTCCAATGACCAGTTGCTGGTCAAAGTTTTTGGTTGCAAATAAAATCTCTGGCAGAGTAAAACGGCGACATGGTTGTGCTGAAGTCGTTGATGATCTATATGAGGAGGTCACCCCTAAATCTGGAATATTTTTGTAAGACTTGAGGAGTTCCAATTCTAATTTGTCTATATCCGAAAGCGAACCTGCTTCAGGGGATAATGCCTGAAAATTTTGCATGAAGTGAAGTATTTAGCACACATCGTATCTCACATTATACTTATTGCACCAAATATATCAGACTGCTCATGATTCAATATATTACTTCTATAATACCTAAAGATAGAGAATTAAAAAGGGTACTAGAACTCATGATAAACACAAACTTCTAGAGGAACCCTGTATACGTACGTGTAGTTGATACTGCTTAAAATAATCTAATAATGAATCAGAAGAGAATACGATTCCTAGATCCTAAAAGAACCCATACAATTATTTTCACAACTTAAAGCCTAAAGATATACAATTAGCCTACAAAACAAATATAAGGAAAACGTTTCTTCTTTTTTATGAGAGGTGACGGAACTTGAACTTTAATTTTAATGTTGGGAGGCCGAAAACATCACTACTAGAAACAGGAGAACAGGCTACGAATATATTGCCGACGACACAATGTCGTCGGCAATATACACTAAACGACAAAAAAATCGCTTGACCAAGCCTCCGGTGCATTGAATTTTTATGAACAAATTATGCCGACGAGTGGTACCGACGACATGTTGGGTGGGAATTAACCACGCCAAGTGGTACCGACGACATGTCGTCGGGAATATATATAATAAAAAAATTATCCCGCTTAGCGTTTGATTAGCGTTAATCCTTGTAATTAGCTTTTAGATCCCGACGGCATGTCTTCGGGACGTATTTATGCCAAATTTGGCTTCTCCCTTGAAATCCAAATAAATAAATGTGAAAGAAACATTAGGAAATAATCTATTTCCAACTCAACTCAACGTCTACTAATGTTTTATAGATCCATAGGTTACGGATGTCGAATCGTTGAATATAAAACTATTTATAACTTGAATTTACTAAAAATGCAATAATCGAATGGAGCATAAAAAATCACAAATAATTCTTGGAAATAATCTAAATTGGTTCATGGTATGAAACTATGAAAATTACATTATATATCTATTGAATAAAAGTAATAAAACATATTTGTTTGAATCAAATTTGTATATATGAAATTCAGTATATAGAACTCTCGCTTAGATAACTTAAAGATGACTAGAAAAGTATTTGTTTTCTTACTTTTTGGAAGGCCCGGTAATGGAGACCGGAGAGTGAAGACTTCACAACAACAAAAAAAACTTCATTTACTACTGGCAGGGTGTCTGCGGGTTGCGGCGACGGATACTCTGAAATAAAATTTTCTGGTGAATCATGTATTTTAGTTTATTATGTTTTTTTACAATAAATTTACAGATATCAAGAATTTCATTTAGCCCGTGCCCGTTCGGGCTCGAGCCCGTTGGCCCGTGCCCGTTCGGGCTCGAGCCCGTTTGGCCCGCGCCTGTTCGGGCTCGAGCCCATTTGACCCGTGCATGTTCGGGATCAAGCCCATTTTTCCCGTTGCCCGTTCGGGCATTAATATTTATATAATGTGCTTTATTCTTTGTATTAGTGACATTTAATGCAGGGTACCCGCGCGTTGCGGCGGCAGGTACCCTGAAATAAAACTTTCAAGTGAATCATGTATTTTAGTTTATTATGTTCTTTTTGACAATAAATTTACAGATATTAAGAATTTCGTTTATCCCGTGCCCATTCGGGCTCAAGCTCATTTGGCCTGTTGCCCGTTCGGCCTTGAATATTATTTGTATAATTGTATTAGTGAAATTTAATGTAGGAATTGTGTTTAATTTGGTTGTATAATATGCTTGATAATTTGTATTTATTATGTTTGGGGTGTTTTAATAACTGTATTAATTGATAAGTTAATTATTTGACTATATTAAATAGCATTAATGTGGTGTTTTGTATTTTTTTAATATGTGCATTAAAGTGGTGTACGCAATGCTTCTTGTCTTGTACATCTGAAAATTATGTGCATTAGAGTGTAGTACATTATGCTTCTTTTCTTAATTATATGAATTACTAATTATAGTAACATGTGTAGGCTTATTATTTTTACGACTTTTATAGGAAGTCATAACTATTTACACTTTCTACCTCGGAGTTTCTAGACCTAGTGGAAAAGTACAGCTAAGCCCATTATTTTTGTCTTGGGTATAGTAGACCTTTAGAAAGTGGCTGGTAGCTGAATTATGTCAAAACCAAAGTAGAAGTGCTATAGCTTTCTGCTTATGTTCTATTTGAGACAGAGACCTCGGAGGAGTAGTCGGAGGAAAGATCCTTTTCATCTATCTACCAACTAATTAACTTTATTAAAATTAATCTCGATGTAATATTTAAAAAATATCATAATTGCCCTTCCGTTTAAGAAAACTGCATAGAATGGATGCAAGATAATTACGTATAGGCCATTTATCTTAATCGTGTAATAGATTCATGCCAAAAAGAAATAGCACAAAGTATATTCACCATTTCAGGAGTATGGATGATGCATCCAACGGTTTTCAGTTCTGAAAATGATTGGTACAGCTGTTGAGGTCGGCCGGTCATTCTCCATCCTCGTACCTCTGAAACAATGTGTGGTATCAGCAACATTCTTAATTTTCTGCTTATAGATCCAGTTGCCAAAACCCAAATACATATACAGGAAAGAGGTATATACCTGTATCGTCAATGGCATCACCAGCTAAATTACTTAACCAACCGGGAGAGAGTCTCCCAACCTCCATTAACTTGTACAAATCACGTTGACAAAGATAGTAACTTCCTTTGCTTAGTTGAAATGCAGACATGTCTCTTTCGAAATTTTCTATCCATCCCACCTTATTTTCCAAGACATCACGTGCTACATCGTCATCAGTGTACACCAGGCTAGCACCACATTCATGTACTTCCAACCCATTCATGACAACAATAGATACAGTAACTTCATCTCTATCGTGCAATGAGCTTCCAATAGGCCAATAGCTTAACCAGATACAAACTTCACCAGATGCAGGTTTGCCAAAGACTTTGGGGCTATACAGCAAGTCAATACCATTGGTGGTTCTGATTTTAGCAAACCATACCCAATCATCGCCTGATATTGTATATCTGAAAGTTACATTTAATCCTTTAAGACTGCTACTCCTTGAACAAGAAGGCACGAAAAAAGACAAAGACGTGGAATGAGACATATACTCAGGCGTCAGTTTTGGATGCTTTATATCTGGCAGAGATGTGCTCATTATATTGAATTCATATAACATCTGTGTCAGACAATTAAAAAAGTTCAGTCATTTATATATTAGTTAGTTAGCTGGTGGTATCTTGATATGCTTGGGTCTGCTTATGCATGTATTTGAGAGAGGGATAGAGAACCTGGAGATGACAACATCTGCCGTTTGTGAGCTGATGATCACCAGCCAAGCACACCTCATGATGTTGATATTCTTTTAGCCAAATCATGTGTCCCAGATCAGTTTCATTAAGCTCGGCTATCAGATACAATCTAACCAATGTGAACCAATAATCTTTATCTTTATGCTTCTTATGTAACTATTATTAGACGAAGGACCAAGTACGCCAAATAGAAACATAATAACTGAAAAGCAGTTATCAAATGGCGGTTACAGGGAGTTCCAAACCGAACCATTACAATGGTTGGAACACACCGGTTAGATTAGTATATATACATTGTACAAGAATCGATTTATAGTTAATAGACAAAATACTTATTCATTTACTTTACATTTTGCAATCTACATATTATTGATCTAGAAGTTGGGACAACAATTGGTATCAGAGCATAGGATCATACTTTCGTTTTTGATTACAACATACGCAAGAAGAAGAAAGACCCAAGGAATACGCGCAGAAAACTTCTGTTTTCATACGCAAAAAAAAAACAGATTCCATACGCAAGGAATTTTTTGTTTTCGACAGGAACTTTGTTTACTCTTACTTCCGAGAGAAACAAACTTGAATAAGGATACGTAGAAGATAGTGCACAATCATTTACGTAGGGGATTGCAAACGTGGTACACCAAACGGATTGGTGGGGAAAAACTGTGTTGGCAACAACATAGGGAAGGAAGTAACATCAAACACTACGTTTTGGTAATAGGAACGAGTGGGATAAAACTTTGTGAAACCGGGTTAAACAAGACACAAAGGGAGGAAGACGCGGGAAAGACGCGGGAAACGTTGTTGTGGAAAAAGGATACGTACGTGATAAGAAGAAGGAGCGCTCAAGGAATTGTGTGGAGAAGTGTCAAACGACACAAGGAGAACAACAACGAAAAGGAAGATCAGAAACATTTTGTTTCGGAGTGTTTGATACCATCTCGGTATCAAAATATTTTGTACGTGGGAAATTGATTTCGGACAATAGACATCAATAACGTACAAGGGAAAGAAGAAAAGAACGTGTAGTGTGGAGGAACAAGAAAGGAGTCCGAGACTTCTTGGAGGGAAAGACAGAAATTCAAATCACGTAAAGAATTTGGTGTTTGTATTCGGTGGGAAACTAAACACATCGAGGCAAAGAACATCAAGGGTACGAGGCAAAGAAAGGGGAACCAAAGCAACGTTGGTATACGATTTACTAACGAAAAACAAGAGAATACTCTTAGTATTCATCGGATATACGAGGTCACAAGTTAAACTCTTTCTGGATTTCATTACTTTTACATAGTATAGAATACTTTAGTTCATACTATTAGGAAATCCCGAAAACTATTTATTGATCCCGTATTACTAGGATTCCCGGAAGATTAGAAATTTCCATACTTTATAGAAAAACCACACTAGGAAGAATATATCCCATTGAATTAGAAAGTGAAGATTCTGAACACTTTCAAAATGGCAACTGACGATATAGGACCCACTGTAACAAAACCCGTAACACCTACTGCACAATATCAATGCCCTAAGTTGAAAACCACAAACTACACAGTTTGGGCTATACAAATTAAGGTTATACTAGAGGCACATGGCCTATGGGAAGCAATAGAACCAAAATTAGATACACCAGTGGATGATAAGAAAGAAAAGGCAACGACTGCCTTCCTATATCAAGCATTGACGGAAGATGTGATCTTACAAGTAGCGGGTTGTAAGACGGCAAAGGATTTATGGGATTCATTGAAGAAAAGACACGTTGGAGACGATAAAGTGCAGAAAGCACGATTACAATCATTGATGATTGGGTTTAACTCACTTCAGATGAAAGAAGATGAGACGGTGGATGCATTTGCGGCTAAACTAAACGGCTATGCCACGAAGGCAGAAGAATTAGGGAAAACTTTGGATGAATCACTTTTAGTTCGAAAACTATTAGACTCCACACCAGATAGGTTCATTCAGATAGTAGCATCCATAGAACAAACAACTGATCTCGACGAAATTACTTTAGATGAGATCATTGGAAGACTCAAGGTATTTGAGGAAAGGATAAAACTCCGGAAGGGAGGACATGTAGAAAGCCAGGAAAACCTATTATTCGCACATGGCGAACACTCAGGAAATAGGAAACGTTTTTACAAACGTGGAGGAAAATCAAATTTCTCACGAGGGAACTGGCAGAATAAAAATAGAAACAACCCACAAGAAGGGAACTCTAGTTATAAGGAGAGTTCGGATAAGAATAAAGGAGAGTGGGATGTGAGCAAGATAAAATGCTATAGGTGTCATAAAATGGGACACTTTAAAAGAAACTGTAGAGGAAAACCAGCAACTCAGGAACAATCAAACCTTATCTTAGAAGACGATGAACCATCACTATTAATGACTATGCACGAAACTGAACACAAGGAAGTGTTGTTGAATGAAGAACAAATTCAACCAAAGAAATATGCTACAGCAGATACAAGCATATGGTATTTAGATAATGGTGCAAGTAACCATATGACTGGGATAAAGAGTCATTTTAGGGATATTGATGAAAGCGTAACAGGACGAGTACGTTTTGGAGATGGATCGTATGTACAGATAATGGGTAGAGGGTCTATACTGTTAGGTTGTAAGAACCAGGAACAGAAGGTAGTATCGGAAGTATACTACATACCAAACCTCAAGAGCAACATACTTAGTCTAGGACAACTTACGGAAATAGGTTGTAAAGTCATTATGGACGGAAACAAATTGACTTTGTATGATAAGAACAGGAAGTTGTTGATGAAAGTAGAAAGATCTAAGAATCGACTCTACAAGATACAATTACAGATAGAAGCACCAATATGTCTCTTAGCAAATATAGATAACCAAGCATGGTTATGGCATGCTAGATTAGGTCATCTGAACTTTGACGATATAAACAAGATGACTAGGAAAGGTCTAGTAGAAGGAATTCCAAGGATAAATCATGCAGGGCAGATTTGTGACGCATGTTTATTAGGAAAACACAGTAGAACACCATTTCCGAACCAAACTAAATTCAGATCAAAGAACCCATTGGACTTAGTATACGGAGACCTTTGCGGTCCTATAAGTCCAGCAACACACTCAGGCAAGAAACTCATTTTCTTGTTAGTGGACGATTGTACACGTTTTATGTGGGCCTACTTTCTGACATCGAAAGATGAGGCGTTTAGTACATTCAAGGAATTTAGACAGAAGATAGAAATGGAAATGAAGTTGAAAATAAGGATGCTAAGAACGGATAGAGGTGGTGAATTCACATCAAATGAATTCACGAGGTACTGTAAGGAAAATGGAATAGCACGACAGTTGACAGCACCGTATTTCCCACTGCAGAATGGAGTAGTGGAGAGAAGGAATAGGACAGTGTTATCAACCACTAGGAGTATGATGAAAGCGATGAAGTTACCTTTAACTTTTTGGGCGGAAGCAGTTAAACATGCTATATACATACTCAATAGGGTACCTACGAGGGCCCTGATAGATAAAACTCCATATGAGGCACTCTACAACAGAAAACCAAACTTGGAAAACCTAAGGATATTTGGATGCACAGCTTATGCAAAGATAACGATACCTCACTTAAAGAAGCTGGACGATAGAAGCATACCATTGGTTTACCTAGGAGTAGAGGAAGGATCAAAAGCATGTAGGTTATATGACCCTATAACCAGGAAGAAACATGTTAGTAGGGACGTAAAATTCATGGAAACAAAGCCGTGGGTTTGGAACAAAGATGAAGAAGATACGGACACACAAGACACATTTTGGGCTAGTTTTGTGGTAGACGGAGTTGACAACGAAAACCTTACACCAGTCAACACAGAAAACAATGATAACACGTATCATGAACAAGATCAGATTCCTGATCCAGTTTCACCAAACACACCACCGGCATATCATTACGACCCACACTCAGAAGAGGAAGAAGAAGCTACTACGAGTTCTGTAGAGAACTCAAGAGATAGATTTGATGATACACCCGTACGTGAATACAGAAACATGTCAGATATATACAGACGTGCACAAAGAGTTGAACCTCAAAGCTTGTTATTTATGGAAGAAGAACCCCGAAATTACAAGGAAGCATCAACAGATGGGAAATGGATTGAGGCCATGGAGATTGAATTGGATTCAATCAACAAGAATAAAACATGGACTCTTACTACATTGCCAGAAAATCAAAAGGCAATAGGACTCAAATGGGTTTACAAGACCAAGAGGGATGCAAAAGGAAACATCATCAAATATAAAGCACGGTTAGTGGCAAAAGGTTATGTGCAAGAACAAGGGATAGACTTCGATGAAGTATTTGCACCGGTTGCTCGGATAGAGACAGTTCGGTTGATATTAGCATTAGCGGCATATCATGGATGGCAAGTACATCACTTAGATGTAAAATCAGCATTTTTACATGGAGATTTAAAGGAAGAAGTCTACGTTACACAACCTGAAGGATTTATACAACAAGGAAATACAGAAAAAGTATATAAGCTTACTAAAGCTTTATATGGCTTAAGGCAAGCACCGAGAGCTTGGAATGTGAAGCTTGATCAAACGTTAAAGTCTTTAGACTTTAAGAAGTGTAATCTCGAACAAGCAGTTTATACGAAGCGGAACAAGAATTCTACACTTATAGTTGGAGTCTACGTAGATGATCTGATAATCACAGGCACTCCAAAGAAAGAAATCGAAGAATTCAAATCCCAGATGAAGGATATATTTGAAATGAGCGACTTAGGATTGTTAGCTTATTATCTTGGGATAGAAGTCACACAGACAGGAGGAGAGATTACAATCAAGCAAACAGGTTATATTAACAAGATCTTGAAGGAAACAAGTATGGCAAACAGCAATGATACGAAGATACCTATGGATACTGGTACTAAGTTGGTCAAGGCGGAAGAAGGAAACTCAGTTGACGCAACTTACTACAGAAGCTTAATAGGAAGTCTCAGGTACTTACTGCATACAAGACCAGATCTTAGTTACACAGTCGGACTACTCAGTAGATTCATGCAAGACCCGAAGGATCATCACCTGAAGGCGGTAAAGCAAGTAATCCGATATATCAAAGGAACAAAGGAGCATGGCATTATATACAAGCAAGAAGGCGGCTGCAAGATTACAGGTTACAGCGACAGTAGTTATGGAGTCAACACTGATCAAGGAAAAGGAACTACTGGGATCGTATTTTATTTCGGAGAGTCACCGATTACCTGGTGTACTCAGAAGCAACCAACAGTGGCGCTATCATCATGTGAATCAGAATTCATGGCGGCTACTGCAGCAGCATGTCAAGCCTTATGGCTAAAGCGATTGCTTAGTGAACTAACTGGATGGGAAGAGAAAAGGATAACGCTGAAGGTCGATAACATTTCAGCAATAGCACTTGTGAAGAACCCAGTTTTTCATGGAAGAAGCAAGCACATCGATATTCGCTACCATTTCATTCGAGAATGCGTAGAGAATGGGCACATCAATGTGGAACATGTCAGCGGAGAACTACAAAGAGCAGATATTCTAACAAAGGCTCTACCAAGATTGAAGTTCGTGACTATGCGACAAATGCTCGGAGTTCAAGATTTAGGACGAAGCAACGATCAAGATTAAGGAGGAGAATGTGAACCAATAATCTTTATCTTTATGCTTCTTATGTAACTATTATTAGACGAAGGACCAAGTACGCCAAATAGAAACATAATAACTGAAAAGCAGTTATCAAATGGCGGTTACAGGGAGTTCCAAACCGAACCATTACAATGGTTGGAACACACCGGTTAGATTAGTATATATACATTGTACAAGAATCGATTTATAGTTAATAGACAAAATACTTATTCATTTACTTTACATTTTGCAATCTACATATTATTGATCTAGAAGTTGGGACAACAACCAAGCCTTCAATTTCAGACAAAATAATACAACCTTCATAACCAAACTCTTGCAATGTGAATCGACCTGATTCAAATGTTATTTTCTCTATTGACTTACAGTCATATATATACAATTCTGCAAGTGTACTTGGGAGAGAAAGAAGTCTTTTACCCAAGCTTTACACAACTCTAGCTCTTCCGCCGAGGTCTAAGGCGTTCTACACTCATCTTTATCTGACGTATTGGTTTTTTGACGCCTTTTTTGGAAGGGGCCACCTCTTTGACGGATCGTCGTCTTCAACGGGTACAGATAGACTACCCGAACCTTGAGTCGTAGAATAATCTTGACTAACAAAAATGGATCCATATCTTCATCAAGATTAAAACTGTTAACCCTAGAATATCGTTGAGAAGTTCGAGCTTGGTCCATCGGTTGGTTAAACGGTGGTGGTGAATCGTGTAACATTTGCAAACGATACATTTGAGATTGTTGTTGTTGTTCGTACATTGGTTGGTTAAACAAAGGTTGGAATATGTTGTTTTGTGATTTGGTTGTTGTTGTGGTGGTTGTGATTAGTATACAAAGCTTGCGGGTTGAAAATTAATTTATAGTGAGTGACCGGTCAAACGAAAATTGGGATCCTATGATGGAAAGTTTGACATGTATTATTGGCGTCGGGATTTTGGTGTTTTGGTTTTGAAAGTTTTTCGAGACATTATGAGAAGAGTATAGAAATTAAAGGATTGTTTTAACATTATGTATAAAATGGAGAAATATTGAGGTATTTATAATGTAAATGTTTAAACTTTTAAAGAATTTCTTTTTTTAATAATTCACCAAACGATCACCTTTTGTGCGTCGTTGGTGTTTGTTTTTTTGTGCCAAGGGAAGCCAATGACTCAGTCATAACTCGACCCAATACATATCTCAAAAGTATTCCTCTTGCCGCAAACCAATGAGATGAGATCAATATAAACCACAAATTCTCTAAAGATCTAATGAACAAATCCTAGCCAATTAGTTTTTCATGAAAATAAAAAGTCATTTTCCACCTATTATTTTTCAATATAAAATACCTTGCAAACAGTAAATCGTTAAGCTATAAAAAAAAACACGCAATTGCGATGATAATTTATTATCTTTCAGTAGACGGACACTTCGATATAGTTTCGACGAACTTTATTTTTTCGAGTTTTTTTAGTGTTAAAATTTGCACATGAAAAATTACATGTGATTTGCTATTTTAGAAATCACGTGTTATTTCACAAAATCATATGTGATTTCATAAATAACATGTGATATTAAAATAAGAATCACATGTGATTTTTCATGCGTAAATTTCAACATTTACGAAAAAAAGTTGACAAAAAATAGTTCGTCGAAAGTATATAGAAGTTCCACTCCTTAGAAAGACTCTATAGAAATATGATTTAATTCTCGTCGTGATAGTATGATTCGTTTCACGTATCGATTAACGGTTTCAGAGATATTTATTTATTTTTAAAAAAGGATGAAAGCTGAAATTTTAGTTTGATGAAAAACTAAATAGCTAAAATTTGTTCATTGCGTCTTTAGGCTGCATTTAGTGGTGGGTAACCTTTACCATTCAACACCATCCTCACAAGTCACCCCACACTAACTGGGCCATTTCTCACACTTGATCATGAGGAAAGAATGGGGCGAAGGGTGACCCAAGTTACCTCTTGGCATTTGTACAAAGTAGGCATATTTTGCTATTAAATATTTGATTTGTGAGTTTATGTGGAGATTTTAGGGTTTGTTTGTATAAAATAAGTATTTTAAAAAATACAGTGAGAAGTGGCGACTATTATGAGAGTGCAAGGTGTGGGAGGGGCTAATAACGTGTTATCCGTCTGCCATCTTAGCGCCAACTCATCAACATCCCAATAACTAAAATAACTTTCTCAAGAAAAAACCCAATAACATGTTATTGGTATCACAAAATACCGAAAAAAAAATCCACCAGCTAAATCCCATACGACGGAAGAAAAGGCACCTCCCATTGTGCACGAACGGTGCCGCCGTTGGTAAGCAAATGGACGAACAACACGTTATTCGCCTCCTATACCGACTTCTCTATGTTAAAAGTGAGAAGAGTTATGATGGGTTAAATGATGATGTGACGCTAAGTTAAAAGTGAGAGAGTGATGGTTAAAGTAAATATTTTTGGGTTTTGCTAAACAATGACCACTTGACAATGTTTAATATTAGGGGGAATTACATACATCCCCATTTAAACACCACAAATTACATATTTCCCCAACCAAATCTCAAAATTACATATGACACCCATTTTCATATAATTTTATATTAAGACAATTATAACCTTTTATTTTCCTATGATTTAGGTTTCAAAACATTTTGAATATGCCTCCATCTACATCTAAATCTGTCTTTGTTACTTTTTTCTTCGAACATGAATACGTCATGGTTACTTGTTATCATAAAAAAACTAACCTCCTATGAGTGTTCCCCTAAAATTTTCAATCCACTGTTTATTCAATTTAAAAGTTGCATGAGACTTTTTGTTAAAATGAAATACATAAATAACAGTGAGTAACTGAGATTGGGTCGTTCATATTCACCATATTTTTAAATGGTTATTACAATAATAATTGAATCATGTGATGAAAATATCTAAAAATTAGTGTTGGTTGTAAAAGATCCCACAGATGTATGTTACTTGGGTTATTTGGCTAACATTGAGTACAATTTTGAAATATTATTCTTCTTATAAAAATGTTTTATAGATTTAATCTCATTTGTATAAATCGGTGTATTCGTTAATTGATGTTTAATTGGTGTGTTAGAGATGGGTAGGAAAAAAAGGGTAGAATGGTTATGTTATATACAATTCATTATAATAAAATAGATAGAATGGGTAAATGTGACAATTAAATAAGTAAGATTGGGTATATTTGATATTTTAAAATTAGATTGGGGAAATATGTAATTAGTGATGTTAAAATGAGGATATATGTAATTGCTCCTTAATATTAATATAAAAGGAAACCTGAACTTTGTTGAATAAAAAATAACATATATTTAAATTAATTTTTATGTTTATTTATTATGCATTAAATACATAATTACTTTAAATATAAAAAGAACAGATTATTTAATGTGCATTAAGTATTGCCGAGTAGCCCATGTTTAGCAAAACCTAATATTTTGATAGAATTTGCGTATGTAGTTAACTTTTCTCAAAAAAAAAAATAATCTAAGGAGGATAAGAACCACATAAGGTACTAAAGAAAAAAATGAAAGTGATTTGCATATTTCATAAAATGATTGAGACATTTTAATTTGTTATATTTAAATATTTATATTTTCACAGTTACTTTTACATTTTCACTCATATAAAATTATAAATATCTAAACATAATAAATTGAAGTGTGTTAGTCATTTGTTAAAGGAAGGTGATTTACACACTCCTCAAATTAATTAAGACACTCTAATTTAAAATATCTTGACATTTATATTCTTACAGGATAAAAATAAGTAAAAATCATATAAAAATATAAGTGTCAATACACTTTAAAATTTTAAAAAATTATAGTGTTTCAATCGATTAAGCCACGTATCTCAAGTAGTTAACTTTTCCCCAACCACACATGTATCAAAACTGAAAAGTATTGTGGCCCCTACCACCCACTACATATCTCACACGTACAGTAGTTCTCTGGGACCCACTTTAGTCCAATCTAAATTCCGTCCAGTTTCTTTTCCATAACAATATCCAGTTCGTTAAGAAAAAAAGAAAAGAAACAAAAAAAGTTACCAATGGCTTCACCTGCTTCACCTATAACCAAACACAAAAGGTACGACGTGTTCTTAAGCTTCAGCGGCAAAGACACTCGGTACTCATTCACAGATCATCTCTACAAAGCTTTAGTAGAATCTGGAATCAGGACTTTTAGGGATAATGGAAATGAAAATGTGACTAATGAAATTGAAGATGCAATTAAAGCATCTAGAGCTTCAATTGTTGTGTTGTCCAAGAACTGGGCTGATTCGAATAGGAGCCTTGATGAGCTAGTGATGATTATGGAAAGAAGGAGGAGGTTTTTTCATGTGGTGATACCTGTTTGTTATCATGTTGATGTGTCTGATGTTATTAGGGAGTTAAAAGATTGTATTCAACCAAGAGGCAATGCTCAAGGGTGGGAGCAGGCTCTTACTGAAGTTGCTAATTTGAGTGCCAAGGTTCTTTCTGGGTACGTTTTGTCTAACTTATTTAATAACCCGATAAAACGTAATGTCGTCATATTTACCTGCTTTAACTACATTATATATCTGACGCCTAGCCTCTCTCAATCACTCTCCCGGAGTTCTCCAGTTCCTCGTTTTGCTCATGCCTTCTACCGTTAAAAAGAGCGAAGAAATACTTTCCCCATCTTTTTTTTTTTAAATCGTCTTCGTGAACAATGCTCCGACCTCCCTCATCTTTGTTAAATCTTATGTTTCCTATATCACTTTTTCTTCTCAATCTTGCCTCGGCTATCCTGTAAATATCGATTTTTCCATCTTTGGACTCCAATTTATTATAAATGTCTTTCTACACGCTCTCTTTTGCTATGGCTACCCCCTTTTTTGCTCATCTTTTGGCTTCTTTGTACCTCTCTTTTGCTGCAGTTCTATTCATTTGGTCTCCATCTCGTATCGAGATATGCTCTCTCAACCGAGTTTGTTTCGTAGCGACTTTGTTTTGCTGCTCATCACCAAGCCGCCAGGATTCTCTGCGGGCTGTATGTGTTATCGCTGTCCCCACAGCCACAGCCACCAGGATTCTTTGCACCTCATCAATATTTAGTGATAGATGTTAATGTATAAGGATACATTTTATCAACCATTTTCATTTGTGGGTCCCATTTGCTTGGTGTGAGGGGAATTGGAGATGTGATGGCACCCAATTTACCTGATTTGAGGAATGCAAATGGGCAAGGTTGTAAATATCACTTGGCAGTACTGTGGTGGTCGACCCCCGCCAAGCGCCATATCGGTCTTGGCGTCGATATGGTAGCACCATGACGGAGACCATAAATTATAAATTATAAAGGAATTTATTTAAAAAAAATAAATATTAGCAATATCTTAACAAAATTAGTCAATAACAAAAAAAAAAAAAAAAAAAAAGTAAAAAGTTTAACATCTTTGAAAAATAAAAACCATAAGTCTATAATTATTTATCAATTTAAAAAAATAATAATAAATAAAAATAAAAAAAAAACTACCGAGTTTGACCGAGTTGACCGCCATATTGACCAATTTTGAACGATTTTGGCCGATTTGGACCGATTTTGACCATGACCGATTTTTTGACCGATATGCCATATTTTGTGGCGGTGGATCGCCGCCAACCGCCATGGCCGATTTTTACAACACTGCAAATGGGACCAATAAATGGACAAAATTGATTAATACAAATGAACCCTCTCTTTTGTTTTTCCCAAATTTATAAATGTCAGATTCTGAGCGTGTTCATTTTCTTGCTTCCTTTTCTCCAGGCCGGAAACGGAGTTTATCACTGATATTATTAATACCATTTGCCATAAGCTACGTCTCAATTTAGTTTCATCTCCACCACATCTAACTGGAATGGACATTCGGGCTGAAGATATCAATTACTGGGTGAAAAACAAACACGATGTTGAAATTCTTGTAATTTGGGGCATGGTAGGAATTGGAAAGACTACACTGGCCAAATATATTTATGAAACTCACTTGCCTAAATTTCAAAGCGGCAGTTTTGTTGAAGACATTGGAAAAATCTGTGAACGACCCTATGGTCTTTGTGAATTACAAGAACAACTTCTTGCAGACATTTTGGAGGACAAAATAAAAGAACTCGATGTAACTTGGTATAAAAGTCATATTGAAAAGGCGTTAGAAAACAAAAAAGTG
Organism: Chrysanthemum seticuspe; assembly: GCA_019973895.1. Classification (NCBI taxonomy): domain Eukaryota; kingdom Viridiplantae; phylum Streptophyta; class Magnoliopsida; order Asterales; family Asteraceae; genus Chrysanthemum; species Chrysanthemum seticuspe. The sequence continues at coordinate 37,370,664 of BPTQ01000005.1, forward strand.
CTTATTGTTCTTGATGACATCGATAAAAAGGAGCAGATAGAAGCCTTACTTGGAATGGGAAAGATTGATTCAGGAAGCAAGATTATTATCACAAGCAGGCTTCAAACTATAAAATCATTGCTTGGGTCTACGTATCGTAAGTTTAGAGAGCACAAACTCGAGTTGTTGAATGAACATGAATCACTAGAGCTTTTAAGTTGGTATGCTTTCGGATCTAAAATTCCAATGGAAGGTTTTAAGGACCTCGCGTCAAAAGCAGCCCAATATTCTGCAGGAAATCCACTGGCTCTTAAAATGCTGGGTTCTTTATTTGTTAGTGCTGAAGAGTCACATAATGGTAATAACATAGAGAATTGGATGAGCACACTCAATTTATTAGAAATTGACCTTCATTACAGAATACAAGGTATATTACGTATTAGCTTGAAGTGCTTGCCATATATCAGTTACCAAGAGTTATTTTTGCATATTGCTTGTTTCTTTATCGGAGAAGATAAAGATTATGTGGTGAAGATATTGGAGCCTGATTATTCTGCAACAGCTGGGATTGTGACCCTAGTTAACAGATGCCTTCTTACTGTTTCAAAAAGCAAAAAACTCATGTTGCATAGAATTTTTATCGAGATGGCAAGAAGTATGGTGGTTGAAGAATCACCCACAGATCTTGGAAAACGCAGGAGAGTCTGGGGTAACATGGACTCTTACACTTTGTTGAGACAGGGAAAGGTGAGATGCTATGATTTAGAGGTGGCAAAATGGTGGGTGCGGGTCAAACTGGGTAAATGTATTACGGGTGATATGGGTGGGATTGGAGCAAACTAGTCGTGTTAATCGGGTGGGGTTTGGATTCTTTGGGATTGTCGCTTCATGTTTCGCTGGTTTACTTTTAGGAAAAACCAATAACTAAACCGGATAAAAAACTCACCTTGATTTTGATCTCAAAGGGAAAATTCAAATTCAAATTATTAACTATGATTACCGAATTTTTAATATTTTATATATATTAAGTTAACACTTGAAAACTTAAAAATTCAGAAGTTGGTATAAAGTTTAGTGAAATTTGATAATTATATACGTTTCAGTTTATTTAAGAAAGACGATATATCTTAACTGCAAATGCAAGTTCAAACTTGAAAATTCATTATAGTGACACAGATTTTATGTATAAAATAATGGGATATGGGTCAACATTGCTACTTTTACTGTTCAGGTGCATGTTTAAGGTTACCTTCTATTGATCTACTCCAACTAGCATTCACTTGTTTATTCATTTTTTCCGTTAGGGTTCAGAAACTATAGAAGGTCTATCACTTGACATGCGAATGCTGAAGGAAGAAAAGCATAACATGGTAATACTCACTGAGTGAAAATTAGCACCTTCTTAGAGATAGTGGATCAATAGCTTTCTTGTGGAAACCCTGTAGCCATTCTTATTTAATAACTCAATGTGCACAAATTTTGCAGCCAGCAACCTTTGATGTGGATTCACTTGCAAAGATGGATAACCTAAAGTTGCTACAACTAAACTATGTGGAATGTTATGGATCCTATGAGTATTTTCCAGAAAAATTGAGATTGCTTTGCTGGCATGGATTTCATTTAGGAATCATACCCTCCGAGCTTTACATTGGAAATTTAGTGGCTATTGACATGAGTTATAGCAAGTTGGAACGATTTGAACCGCCCAAGGTAATGTGTTCGTTTGCATCTCCTTTTTATTTATTTTTTTGGCCTTTTAACATATCAACTTGAAAAGTTAAACTTTGTTACTTATGAAATAGGCACTTATAAATCTGAAGACTCTAAAGCTAGAATACTCGTATTCTCTATCTGAAATCGCCAATTTATCCCTCGTCCCTAATCTTGAGAATTTGAGTCTTGCGGGGTGTAGCAAGTTAATTCATATTTCTGACACCATTGCGGAGCTTAAGAGTCTTTCTAAATTGAACGTAAAAGGATGTACAAACTTGTTAAAATCATCTGGTTTTGATCAACAGCCAGTGTTGACCTTTCCGTACTCATTAGAGAAGATACTGGTTAGTAATTGCGATCTAGAATGTATCAATCATGTTTTGAGTTTCCAGAACCATTCATTTTTGCAGTACTTGCATTTAGGCAATAATCACTTTGAGTCCCTGCCTGATTATAATCATCTAAAAAATCTTCGGGTACTTAACTTGAGTTTTTGCTCACGACTTAAGTACATTGAATGTCTCCCAAGGACACTTGATAAGTTGTTTATTACCAGCTGTAAGTCATTGGAGAAAATTAATTTCGAATCACGACGGTTCACATTGCAAGAGATTGATTACGAAGGTTGTACTAATCTGCTAGAAATTAAAGGCCTTTTTAAATTGGTGCCATTGTCCAAAATTGATGAAGCAAATTTGGGACATATGAAGTGGCTAAAACCATATCAAAATCACGAGATGCGCTTGATCGGTGATTATCAGCTAACAGTAGGCAGAAGTTGGCATATACAGGTTCTTTCTTTCTCTCTCAAACACATTCATGAGCACAAATAGCTATCGTTTTCGGTGCTTGATGGGTGGGTTGGACGGATTGGATCACGGTTAAAAACTGGTACAGGTCGGCAGGGGCGGAGCCAGAAAGTTTTTGTCGAGGGGGCAAAATATGATAATTTTTAGAAACTACACTAACAGTTGGTTCGTTAAGGGGGTAAATTACAAAAATAACCGGAAAATTTATAAAATTTACACTACAATTTTTTTCTATTATATAAAGGTGACCCCCTTTATCTCCGCCTCTGCAGGTTGGGCTGATCCCAACCACTTCTTGTCCATAATCTAAGTTAATATTAGAAAAATTTGTGTGTCGGATATGAATACAAAATGGTATTTTATTGATAATGTACAATATTATTAAATAAAAAGTTTAAGAAGGTTTATATATTCAAGGAAACACTTTGGGTGACTTTCGACCCATATCTTGCCAAGTAATCAATCTGATTTTATCCATTTGACACATTCTTAAGTAATTAGTTCGAACTTCTCACTTCTAGACCGATCAACATATGAGTGACTGAATTCTATAATTTTGTTTACCACAGATGTTGTACGAATTTGGTATAACAAGTACATTTCTGCCAGACATACTGGATCTGGACATAACGTGTGAGTACAAGTCAAAATTCTCATCCTTATCCTTTGATGTGCCTCCGCATTATAATAATCACATACTCAAAGGACTAAAGGTGACATTCAAATATACAAATTCCGGTGATGAGAAACAGGTATGGCCGGCATTTGCTAAAATCAGTAACATAACGAAGTGTCGTGATTGGATATACAACCCTATGGTCTTTGGCAAACCCGGAAATGGTGAAGTTGCTATATGGTTAAGCTATTGGTCAATGGAAAATTTGTTAGATGTTGGTGATAAAGTTAATGTGTCTATTATTATGGAAAATATAATAGAAGAGTCCTGGCAAAATAACACGGAATGGGATGAAATTCTTGCAGGAGATTTGTCTTCATTTCAGCTAACCATGGATACGTATTATCTTTGTCGCTTTGATTTCTTAAAGTCAATGGACGTTGATGAACCATCCCCTAGTTGGTATAGAGATTTGGTTCGTAATAAGTTTGACTATACAGGTATGCACCTCTTACTGCTAATTCTTGGTTTTTCAAGTTGAGATTTATTTCTAAATAAAGAAGGTCTGTATTTAACATTGCTGTAGCGATGCAAGGATGGAGAAAGACTGGTCGATCTAAGAAGTTTCAACGCTAGTTCTCAGTTGTCGGTTGTGAATCCGTATTATGCTGTACATATTGATTCTTCTCTAAATTGTACTAGATATTGTGTTTGCCGGGCTAACCCAAACTGACTCCCCATTATTCGACATTTCAACCCATGCCAAAAGTCGCTTGTTTCAACCTGAAGTCCAGACATGAAGCACCCCAGGCATCTTGCCACATCTACTTCTGAAGTTCTGATTTTGGTAGAGGAAGAAAAATATTGTTCAATATTTTGCTACGGTTGTTAGACTGCCATTTGATACCACAATCGTAATCGTTGGATTTTATTTTCTTGTTCTGGGTTGATCATTGTTGATGTAAAGTGACTGGCTACAGTTGAATCTTGGACATGGTCTAGTTGCAACAGACTCGTTATTCTCACCATAAATGCTTTCTATCAATGTTGACCAGAGCATCAGCACTTCAGCAGAAGATAAACAGGGTTGACCATAAACGCCTTCTGACAATAAGGGTAGGAGTGAGCATCGGGCCAAACCCGACCCGAACCGGAAAACCCGACCCGAACCAAAAACCGAAAAAGGAAAAAATTCAAAACGAAAACCGAACCGAGAAATATATATCAAAACAGAAACCGAACCGAATACCCCGGTTCGGGTCGGTTTTCGGGTTTCGAACCGAAAAAACCGAAACCGACAAAAACCAAAATAAATATACAAAACCAAAACCGAACCAAAAAAGGTCGGTTCGGTCCGGTTTCAGTCATTTTGTCGGTTCGGGTCAGGTTTCGGGTGGATTTGCTCAGCCCTAAATAAGGGTGCGTTTGCTTTGTGGGTGTCACAATCAAGTAATGAAATGAAAGATAAATATTTTGTTTGTTTTAAAGTTTAGATTCATATATGGGTGTGAGATATATAAATGGATAAGGATCTTCTCTGAATATGGTGGGTATTAATTTGTTTCCCGTGGGCTTTACATTTCAACTCTCTCATCTAAATTCTTTTAAACTAATATTTTAATCTAATTTTGACATATAAACAACTATTTAAATTTAATAATCATACATTTTCTTTCTTTAACTTTTTTTTTAAACCAATCCAAATCTGAATCTGATTCTAAACCCACTTACAAACCAAACGAGCCCTAAATGTTTTTCCCTCGTATTACTAGGGGGCTAAATTAAAAGAAAATTACTAAATCTCATTATTTCAAAAAATCAAAATTTGTCACTTGGGGCCTTGGGATGTAGCACATCGACCGTGCCACTGGTATAAAAGTGCGACACGTACCCAATTATTTAAATATATACATTATTATATTCAGAATTTACTTGTTGCATGTAGGCATGGCAAAAAAAAAAAACCTTGTACCTGACTTGGAGTTGATATCCAAACCCGACTTGATTGGGTAATCCTCGATTTGACGGGGGATGGGGACGGGATGGGGAATCCCCGAATTATGTAGCTGAGTATGAGGCGGGGATGGGGATAACATCAATCCCTGAACCCAACCCCGGTCTTTTAAATGTATAAATATATGAAAATTATATGTATAGCAATACAACATTTACTTTTGTATGCATGAGTTTGGTTCAATAAAGATCAAAGAAAAACTAAAAATCAAATAAACCATTATCAATCATTCATTTTTTCATCAAAACAATAAAATAAACTTGCACCTTCATTTTTAAAAACTAAATATCTCACAAACCATTGATCGTTATACGAAATTAATCATACCATCACGACAAGCATAAAATTATCTTTAATTTGATATCCCACATCATATACTTTCGACGAAATTTTTTTTCTGACTTTTTTGTGAGTTTAGGGTTTACGGTTAGGGTTTAGGTATTTAGGGTTTAGGGGTTTGACTTTTTAGGTTAAGCTTTTTAGGAGTTAGGGGGTTTAGGTTTCTTAGGGTTTAGCGGATAGGGTTTAGGTTTTTTTTTGTTTAGCGGTTAGGGATTTAGGGGCTTAGGGGTTTAAGGTTTTTAAGGTTTAGGGGTTAGGGTTTTTAGGGTTTAGGGGTTAAGGTTTTTTAGGGTTTAGAGGTTAGGGTTTAGGGTTTGTAGTTTTGGGGTTGTGTTAACACAAAAGAATATTTTTTAAAGAGTAAACTGCAAAAATCATCCCTGTGGTTTGTGTATTTTCGCAAGAATCATCCCTATCTCAAACCTTCAGCATTAAACATCCCCAAGTCCACAAACCTTTAGCAATAATCATCCCTGAGCACTAACGTCGTTAGTTTTACCCGTTAAGTGTTAAATAATATTTTCCCGTTAGTCCCTCCGTTAACATTTGTTGCACCGTTAGTCCTCATTTTACATTTTCGTCACTTTTTTACGTTTTTGTCCGTTTTTACTCGTTTTCGTCCGTTTTCGTCCGCTTTTTATCCGTTTTTGTCCGTTTTTTGTATGTATTCGTCCGGGTTTTTTACGTTTTTTACGTTCTCGTTCGTTTTTTTTACGTTCTCGTCTGTTTTTTTACGTATTCGTCCTTTTTTACGTTTTTGTCCGTTTTTATCCGTTTTTGTCAGTTTTTTATCCGTTTTCGTCCGTTTTTTTAACGTTTTTATCCGTTTTCGCCCGTTTTTTTTACGTTTTTGTCTGTTTTTATCCGTTTTCGTTCGTTGTTTATTCGTTTTAGCCAGTTTTTTTTACTTTTTTGTCCGTTTTTTTACGTTTTTGTCATTTTTTTTTCGTTTTCGTTGGAAAAAAAATAAAAAAATTTGAATAAAAAATTTAAATAAAAAAATTTGTATAAAAAAAATATTTTTCAAATATTTTTTTAAAAAAAAAATCTTATAAAAAAATTTGAATAAAAAAAATATTTTTCAAATATTTTTTTTTAAAAAAAAAATCTTATAAAAAAATTTTTTGAATTTTTTTTTTCAAAATTTTCAATATGTCGAAATTTGAATAAAAAAAATCTTATCAAAATTTTTTTTTTCAATATTTTTCGAAATTTGAACATGTTGTAAAAAAAATTTCCGAAAAATATTGACAAAAAACGGACATTTTTTGAATTTTTTTTTTCAAATTTTTGTTTCGGAAATATTTTTTTTCCAATTTTTTTTTTTTGGAATTTTTTTTTTGGAATAAATTTTCAATATGTTGAAATAGTACAAAAATGAAAGAAAAATGGACAAAATGTAAGAAAAACGGACAAAAACGAAAAAAAACTGGCGAAAAAGATTAAAAAACATGCGAAAACGGAAAAAAAGGGACAAAAACGGATAAAAAACGAACGAAAACGGATAAAAACAGACAAAAACAGACAAAAACGTAAAAAATCGGGCGAAAACGTAATAAACGGACGAAAACGGATAAAAACCTAAAAAAGCGGTCGAAAACGGATAAAAAACTGACAAAAACGGATAAAAACGGACAAAAACGTAAAAAACGGACGAAAACATATAAAAACAGACGAAAAGGGATAAAAATGTTAAAATGACGAACGAAAACGTAAAAACGTTAAAATAACGGACGTACACGTAAAATAAACGGACGAATACATACAAAAAAGGGACAAAAACGGATAAAAAGCGGACGAAAACGAGTAAAAACGGACAAAAACGTAAAAAAGTGACGAAAACGTAAAATGTGGACTAACGGTGCAAAAAATGTTAACGGAGAGACTAACGGGAAAATATTATTTATCACTTAACGGGTAAAACTAACGACGTTAGTGCTCAGGGATGATTATTGCTAAAGGTTTGTGGACTTGGGGATGTTTAATGCTGAAGGTTTGAGATAGAGATGATTCTTGCGAAAATACACAAACCACAGGGATGATTTTTGCAGTTTACTCTTTTTTAAATTTTCATTTATAGTGTAATATATCGAAACCCGTAAAAAACGATAAAAAATGAGTTCGTCGAAAGTATACAATATTGGATCTCTTTAGAAAGATAATTTTATTCTTGTCGCAATGGTATAATTAGTTTTATTTAGTTATTAACGGTTTGTGAGATATTTAATTTTTAAATATAAGGGTGAAAGTAGATTTTAATTAATTTGATAAAAAATGAATGGTTGAGATTGATCCATTTGATCTTTAGTTTTTATGTGATCTTTATTGATCTCACCCCTTGTATGTATATGTCTATGAGCATTGACATGTAATGTAATGTAATATTAAAATGATCAAATAGCTTCAAAAATATAAACAATTAAACACTAACTATTATATATTACTTAATCAAGGTTTTGTCCAAATACTCACATACAATGCATGTCATTCTTATATTATATGTGTTGTCTCAATATGTACGATACTTTAAAGTTGGATTGATATTTTAACTAATTTAAGTATGAGGTGGAGTTCGGTAGGCTTTGCCTGAAACCGTGCTAATAAGCAAACAGCAAAGTGAATATCGGGTCAACTAGCAGTGAGGTACATGAGAGAACCAATCATGCTCTGATATTTCTTCGGATCGATAGGTTTCCCAAATAAATCGGCTTCAATTTTTGGTGAAGTTACCATTGGTGTACCGACCGAATCACAATTATCCATTCCATGATTTTCAAAATCTCAGTTGTATATTTAGATTGATTAATGAAAATTCCACGAGGGGATTGATGTATTTGTAAGCCAAGAAAAAAATTCAGTTCTCCCATCATGGACATTTCAAATTTGCTTTTCATGAGATTTTCAAAATGTTTTGAAAGATTCAGATTAGTGGACCCAAAAATAATGTCGTCCACGTAAATCTGAACAATCAAAATGTCATTGTTGTATTTTTGAGTAAACAAGGTAGGATCAACAGTTCCTTTGGTGAAATTGTTTTTGATCAAGAAAGAGGACAGTTCGTCATACCACGCTCTCGGAGCTTGTTTCAAACCATAGATTGCCTTTTTGAGTTTGTAGACGTAGTCTGGATGTTCCATGTCTATGAAGCCTTCTGGCTGACTCACATACACTTATTCTTTAAGAGTTCCATTCAAGAACGCAGTCTTGATGTCCATCTGATAAACCGTGATGTTTTTGTGAGCTGCATAGGCTAAGAAAATCCTGACAGCTTCTAGTCTTGCTACCGGTGCGAATAACTCTTCAAAATCTATTCCTTCTTCTTGTCTGTATCATTTGGCCACAAGACGAGCTTTATTGCGAATTACAGTCATTTCTTCATCCTTTTTGTTCTTCCATAACCATTTGAGATCAATGACTCGAATGTAAATTGGTCTTGGAACCAGATCCCAAGAGTCATGTAGACGGTATTGGAGAAGTTCCTCCTTCATCGCTTCTATCCATGCTAATTGAGCAAAGGTAAATGCACAAGTCGCAGTCTGTGGCAAGTTGGCGTCTCGTATGAATTGGCCTTGAAGGTTCACCAATAACTTGTTCAATTGGAGGGTCTTTTGTCCACTTCAGTGTAACACCCCGCCTTTTCGGAGCATTAAAAACCTCAAATTTACCTTATATCAGCGGAAGCTTCTACTCATAGTCAATCTCAAATAATCTCCTGATTCCTAAGCAACTCATCTGGGTTGCACAAATTTTAAAAGAGTTTTGGGCCAGCCAAAGGCCTAGTGAGAATTCATGGTTTTCACGTATAAAACAATTCTTATAATATCAAACACTTTTCCAATAACATCAAACTTGTAAAACAATCATGCAATTTGCTCAAATATCATTTAATTACTATTCAGTGATCACATATTCTCAATACTTATCAACAGTCAACAAAATCAACGATTCAACACATATTACCAAAACCATATAAATCAACTATTCATTATTTTCCGTTCGGTTCAACGGTTCCAACTTTCTTTATTTCCGTTCGGTTCAACGGTTCCAACTTTATTTATTTCCACGATTCACAATTCAACATTTATACGGTTCACGATTTATAATCCAACATTTATATATCTCTTCATGTACATATAGCATATTTCTCAACATTCGCTTATTATCGAAGAATCCAAACACGTAGCAAATAACGATTATTTAAACAAGTTTGCATGATACTATTTCGAATAAAGTGCAACCCAATTTAAAAAGCACATGAAAACTCACCTGAATGCTCAGAATTACAGTTCACTTTAGGCAAAAAAAAACGTCACCCTTTCTTCAATGAATCTACATAGATTAAGGTTCGTATGATAAATATCTCAAAGTTTAGGGTTTACATGGTCATTATCTCAAAGTATATAGTTATTAGTGACAAGTATATTGAAATTAAAACTAAATATTATTATTTTAATACTCTAGGGTGTAATGTGTCTTTTACTATTAGTGCAAGGTTTGCATGCGACAAAGTTCTAAAGACGAGGGTTAAAGTGAAAATATATCAATTTATAAGTCATGCAACAAAATTTGAACCATTCGTACTATACTGTATTTCATTTTACTTCCTTTTTTTTTCTTCCTCGACATGCTAACTTCAACCCCGATCGCGGGTCAAACGACTAATCGACACAACTAAGTAAACACCCGTAACTACTAACCCCCGACTCGACTTCCCCGACACACGTTAAACACCTCGTACAACTTACCCATTAATCCCGCGATCACCCTCGAACATGCCCCTTTACCCTTTTCAAAACAATTTGTAACATTTTCACAATTGATCGCGGTTCAAATAACTAACATTTACGACCAAGCAAACACGTAATATGATTAACCCCCGGCTCATCTATCCCGACATGCTTTCAAAATGGCAAACAACTCACACATGAATCCTGCGATCACTCTTGAACTTACCCCCATAAGACTACCCATTTTCGTTCATGACTTAGCATTTATACCAATACTTCCATTTTTATTTGTAATGACAGTAGGAATATGTACTATTCGACCCAAAATAATATCTAGCATAGCCATGTTTTAATTCATTCAAACTTGATAATAACAAAAGAATACACATGCCGTGTGGTTTAAAATCAGATTCATGCCAAGTTATTTTTGTGCTCCTTATTCGACGCATATAAGTGTTATATCAATGATTTGCATTATCTCATGAAACAAGCCTTTTAGCGTGAGCATGTAAACAAGACATAAGGGTCGACACATATTAAGGGTTTATCTCAAGGTTTATGTAGTAATGTACTTGGTTTGATTTTAATCCTTTATATGAGACATGTTTTTAAACACAAACCATGCGTATGATATGCACCCTACACAACCAGATTCACAAGTAAAAATGAGACTAAAAGGGTGTGACATGATACCTTTAACGTGTGAAAAAGGAGAGGAAAAACAAAGACCCAAGCCAACAAATCAAACCCTTGTGTGCACAAGGATCACGACAGCAGTAGCAATAACGAATCCCACACTCGAACCAACCGATATCAGTAACAAATACGTGAAAACCATGCCAGCCTTGAAACGAAGCCTTGAACCTCTCTTCTTGGACTGCTTGTCGACAGAAAAGGATGATGGAGGAAGTATTTTTGTCGTATGTTTTTCTTGGAGGAGGATTAGGGTTTAATGATATATTTTGAATGAGATTGTATGGTACTCCTTCCGTCCCACAATAAGTGTCCACTATGACTTTTTCAAGTCTTTTTTCTTTAACTTTGACTTTAAATATTTTTGTTCGTGTTATATAATATTTGATGCATGATATATGAATGGATTACGTTCTTAATTGTTTTTTCATTTGTATAATTTTTACTAAGTATTATATAACACAATCAAATATATTTAATGTCAAAGTTAAAGAAAAAAGACTTAAAAAAGTCATACTGGACACTTAATGTGGGACGGAGGTAGTATTATATTGTGATAAGATGAGCCATTTTAGGAATGGATTAGGGACCTTGACGTTTTCTTGAGCCGAACAAAAAGGGATTACAAGACAAATTCTCAAATTTATTTACTTTCCCATATTAACTTGTGCATTTTATTTATTTGTTCTAACTTTGTGTACATTTAACATTATATAGTCATTTGTAATTTAAAGGAAGTTTTATTATCCATGTTGTTGAAAACACTTAGACCTTGACAGATCTTAAGCACTCGTGGATCGTTAGTGTTGCCTATGTAATCATAAGCAAACTAATAGACAATCTCTACAACTCGTATTCTATAGCGGAAAGTAAATACAAGTTGTTATAACTAAGAACACTTAGATCCTCTATGGATCTTTTATTCACTGAAACTCTATGTTTCAAGTTTTTTTTTTATTACAAACTATGAGGTTCCTTTTATAGACAAGGAACCCTAAAACTATTACTACTCAATCGACTAAACATTCAATTATGCATTTAATGACTAAAGCACTAGATATAATTGAGCAGTACAATAATACCCATGCTAACCTTGGGCAGTACAAGAATAATGATGGGTTAGCATTTAAATAAAACTGCGCATGCTGATCCTAGTCAGCTTCCACCCTTCAGCAGAAACACAGCACTGCTTTTACTCTTAAGAAGAATCTCTTCTTCAGCAGATTCCGCTTCTACTTCAGCAGAATCCTTCGGCAGTAATGACAACAGAAATCCTTCTTCGCATAATTCCCAACAATCCTCCCCTAAACTGGAATTTGACTTGGTTAAGTTCCAGTTTCCTACCTTGATAGATCTTAGAGGCTTCAGTACTAGAGGATTGTTTTCACACATCAGAAGCAAAGAACCACTAATGATCTCATCTCTATGATGAGTACACTTTGAAACGCCAGGTCTTTGCAGCAACAAATGACATAATGTACATCAATACTTATCAGTTGCAATCTATTCTCATCACATCCAAGTGTGTGATTTCCTGTGAGAGGTGAATCATTGAAAATAATGGATTTGATGTCTCTTTACCAATAGCCATCACTACTGGAGTAGCCAGATGTTTAAGTCCGAAAACTATGGTACATTGATAACCATCTGATTTATGAGCAAATCAGCAACTATATAAACGGATTTGACTTGTCTTTACCTGTAGCCGTTTGCTCAGGACTAGTCAATGCTTAGAATTGGTGAATTGATAACCAAATATGGATGCAGTTGTCTTTACCACAAGCCATATACTTGTGGGCTAGTCAATTCTTGGATTCCAAAAAGGAATAGATCATGGTGAATTGATGACCATACAACTCTCAACAATCAAGCATGGGTGGTTGCAGACCCTATGATTTTGAGCAAATCATTACAGCTATCAACAGATTTGAAGTCTTTACCAAAGCTGTACCCTTTGGACTAGCCAACTCTTTGATACACACAAGGTATATCTGGTGAGTTAAAACCATAAAAAAAAAATACAACAAACCTGCAGGAGAAAGTTTTTTTTTTTTTTTTTTTTTTTTTTTTTAACTAAGAATAACAAACAAGACAAGAAGTACAAAACTAACCAATAAAACAAATAATGTAAAAAATAAAAAATGGTACCATTATGAAGACGAAGAGGCAGTTTGTTCTTGCAGAAGTTGTGTCTTGATTAAACTAACCAGTTGTTCAGCATTTAGTTTTTCATTTCCCACTGGCTCTGGGGGACACTCCAACTTCTGACAAAGCATCCTTTCCATAAGTCTCTTGGGCAATGGATACTTTCTTTCAGCAAACATGCAGACTGTGATTCCACCCTTAGTCTCAAGCACATGCACACGAGGGAGAGGATAGAGTCTCCAGGACACAACTCGCCATAAATGTGAGTTCTCCCAAATGGAATGTCCTCTACTGTTGGGAGAATGAGAGTTAAACAGGACTTGAAGATCTCCTAGTAAGAACATCCCAGAACCTTGTGGTGCAATGTTGCAGTAATGGCTGGTAACGAGAGTGTACAGAGTAAGCAAATCTGCCCTGTCTACCAAATGGAGTATTTCCTTCAAAAAGGTGAATTCCATTGAAGTTTTATCCTTTCGATGAATGACATTCATCTCATCATTCTTCAGAGTCCAATTGACCAGCACATTTTGATCTCCCTCAGGAAAATCAGTAGCAGAACCTTCTATAATGAATGTTGCGTCATCAGCTTCAAGATCCAAGAGAGTTCTTTTGGCCATCCTCTTCTTCCTCCTACCAGGCTTATAGATATCCGAAGAAGGTACAGCTTTAGACTCTTCATTAGTTTTGCTAGCAGGACTAGAGGAAGTAGATGAGAACTTAGGAGCAGCACCAACACGAATGACGTTCATCCTGGCTAGCAAGATTCTAGCCTTTCTAGTTTTTACACCTGCAATATCAGTTTCCTTAACTTTAGTATCTTCTTCTGAGTCAAAAGATGCCACAGTGGGAGCTGGTACATTAGGTGCTTCAGGAGAATTGGTAGATGGTTCAGCAGATGGAACCTTGATATTTTCTTTAACCAAAGTTTCTTCTTTTGCATCAGAAGAAACAACAAAAGTTTCAGCAAAAGAGGCCTTGTCAGATGAGGGAGTAACTTCAGTAGTTGCCTCAGCAGAAACAACTGGAGAAATCACCTTGTGTGGAACAGCATCAAAGTTCTCCACCGTTTCAACTAACTTGGGCTTTTGGCTTCTGGTGCCACTTCATTTCCAGCAATCCTTTTCAAGTTGGAAGATGGTGTTGAGGCAGAGGAAGAAGACTTCATAATCCTATTATATATGTAAAACAGTCTTGCATCAGGTAATGCCACGACTTGCTTCATTGTGAGTCCATAGTTAAGCACAGAACAACTTTGATTTTTCACTGTAATCCTCATCTGAGATTTCTTCTGAGCTTCTGTAAGAGGTCTCTCTCTCTTTGCCTTATTCTTTTCAGTAATCAGTGCTCTCCTTTTCGCGGCTGCTTCTTGCTTCCTTTGTTCTCCAAGCTGCATCATCCGAGCCACAAAATTTTCACCATCAAATTCTGCTCGCAAGATGCCCCGAGCAAGAGAAGGATTTGAAATAGTTTGCTGAGTTAGAGCATCCCAGTGTTCAGCAGGCATCTGAACACGCAATGCATCCAGTTCTCTTCGTCTCTCAGGAGTCAAGGTTGAGAAATCCTCTGCTTCAAGTTGTTTAGCCAATACTTCACTTTCCTTAAACTTCTCAAACTCAGCCAACCGACTTTCTTGTCCTAGCCTTTCCTCTTCACTTACCAAGTCTGGACCAAGTTCTTCTTCAGTCATTTTACCTTTCCCTTTATCAGCAGGCTTCTCAGCACACTCAACTTCAGTAAGATCAACTAAAGGAATCTCAGTAGAGATACCCAAGTCAACTTTAGGAGAAACATGTTGATGCAGATCTTCAACTTGAGTGGTCAAGACAATATCAGCAGAAAGATCTGCTGAGGATGAAGGGCCTGTTGGTTCTTGAACAGACGAAGGTTGACCATGATCAGAAGATACATCCTCCATTTGCACATCAGCAGATGCAGCCTTGTCAACACCAGGTTCCTTTGAAGCTTTAGAAGAAACCTTACTTAAATAAGAGCTCTTTCTTCTTTTGTAAAGAACAGGTTCCTTATTCTTTGAGGATTCAGCAACCACTGATGAAGGAACAACTGTCTTCTGAACCACATCTGCTAACATGTTAAGAGGCCCAAACTGAGAAATTTCTTCCTCCTCATCAAAGGAAACCACAAGCTTCCTTTTGGACAGATGCCCAAGTTGTTCTTCCAAGCTCTTAACTTTATTCCTCAATTCCAAAATCTCATTACCAAGAGTAGATTTGGTCTGAGCAAGTTCCTTTTTGAGATCCGCCACTTCGGCTGCATACCTGTTCACAAGAGTATAGACTGATGTAAGAGTAACTGGGTCCTCAGCTCTATCACCTGATTGCTCAGTGGAAATGGGAGCTTCATTGGACCTTTCAGGAGAAACATGGTCTTGCTGAGAAAGAGGAGGATCTTCATTGAGAGGATCCCTAACAGGACTAGGTGAGGCCAGACTATTGAGATCAGTCTCAGACTCAGCATGAGTAACCTGTGTGGGTGGTGGACTCGGTCTGGGTGATGATACAGGTGGAGAATGGTCAAGAGCAATATGAGATGCTTCAGCAGTAAAGGAGGGACCCTCATCTATATTAACTGATGGATTGCCATCAGTAGCAACATTTGAAGAGGGTGGGGTATAAGCAACATTTTCCTCATCAGCAGCCTCATTGCCATGAGGCAACATAGCTGCTGACAACGGATGATGTGCCCCCTCAAAGTGAGTTCTCATTGATGCAAACAATTTAGCAGTTAAAACACCTATGGGATAAAAGGATTGGTCTTGGGTAGTGGTGTCTAAAATCATTTGCAGAAACCTAGGGTACATTAAAAACTTAGTCTTTTTCCTTTGAATATTCTCAATCATGTTTTCAAAGATAAACTTAGAAAAATTATAAGTTACCCCTTGGGAAAGACACACAATACCATATCCCAGTTGGGTAGAGAACTGGTCCCATCCTCCTGACTTGTTGCTTATGCACTGAAGCAACGTGTGAATCAAGAACCTCCACATTGGGCAAAGATGCTTCTTCAGCCAAATGTCATTCCTTGTACCTCGATAGCCAAACGCTCTCAGCCCAGCAAGCACCTCCATCTGATTAGAGTGATATACTCCATCAGCATCTTCCAAGCAAAACTTCCTCCTTATCATCTCTTCCGTAACCACATGCTCTGTTTCGTCAATCGTAGCCACAATCTCTGTTTCACTTCGTTTTGAAGCAGATGCCCAAAACTGAGTAACTAGTGATTCATATATTGTATTCGGAGAATGTGTTAGAGCATAGCAAATCTTGGACCTTTTTAAGAATTCCACCATTGGTTCATACAACTCAGCATCTTTAGCTTTTCCCAGAAAAGCAACTTTGTTGTGATCCTTCTTAAATTCAAGTGCCATGTGATGATTTGAGATCTTAGGGTTATGATGCTCGTACTGAAGTGTTATTGGATGAAGGAGAGGGTATCGGTTTATTTTGAAGTGGAAGAATGTGAATGGTGGAGTGGCAGTTGTTGCCCAAGTTATAGTCAAAAGAATTAGACCGTTTGGTTGACCGTAGCTTACGTGTATTTCAACTTGACCAAAGAAAGTGTAACGCTTCAGCAGAAACAGATGGTCAATCTGCTGAAGTTATACACTTCAGCAGCAACCATCAAAGATAAAAATATCTTCGGTAATATTCTAGAGTGTTACTGTGCCAACCACTCACATTAATTCCCATTGAACCTCGAATCCGTCTATAAAATGATCCCAATGCACACATAACTCTTCATCAAAGATCCCCAAATATCATAACAAACCCTAGTTTCTTCAATGCTCCAAAATTAATCACAATCAACCATGAGTAGTTCCATCCCAATCACTCTTTCATCAGATGACAATGCATCCTCCATAAGCAGTCTTGAGAGGTGGAAGAAGAATTATTTGACAAGCAATCCAGGCGGTGGAGAAGACAACTCATCCTTAAGTTCTTATGTATCACCTTATGAAGACTCAGATGAGGAAGCAACTTCAAAGAGAGTGAAAGAGCCTCCCTTTGCTGTTGTGAATGTGCCTTCCCTTGCCATTGATGATTCTGATGACTCCTGTAAGGAGAGAACATCTTACTCCCAACCTCCAGCACCTCAGCCTCCACGAAGGCCACGAGCCAGAAATCCACCACTCCCTAAGGATAGAGAGGTGGTTCTCGGTCTTTCTGCACCAGGTTTTGGTGCATCAACACACATCGTATAGAGGAAATGCTTAAAGATGGTGGATTGATTGCATTTTGGTTGAAATCAATAGATGAAGCACAAAGGACATATTATTTTTCTTCATCATCACGATTTGCATCAATCCATCCTTTCCATTTTGATCCTTAGCATCCTCGTCATAGTAGTTATGCATCTCCAGCCATCGAGATAGAACGAATGGGTGGTTATGCAAGACTTCACAAACGTATATCCAACATCTAGTGTGAAAGATGTGAGCGATCATGCATATCCAACATTATGTTAGATGTTGGAATAGATGATATGTACTAGATTAGGATAAGTAGTAAAGCTCTTTTCTTGTAGTTGCATTGAAGTTGATTGTAAGCTGTAATTTGAATGAATGAACAATTTTAACTTCAATACTTGTCTTCAGTATTTTATCTTCAGTGGAAACCAATTGCTCACTCCATTACTTAGCTTTCAGAGGAAACAAGCTTTGAGCTTACTAGACCATATACCAAAGGACTACACTTGATGAATTTTAACTGAACAGGGCATTCTGCATAACAAACTCAGAGAAACACAAGAACAAAAACAGAGACAAAACAGACTAAAACTATGAACAAACAAGTGTTAGCAAACAACATATACACAAAGTTTATTATAAGATCCTCCCCTGAGGCATATGCCTCCCCTGAGGCCTATGCCTCCCCTTAAACTTTGCAGTTAAGGGAAGAGAAAGATCCACCATTGTTCTTGGGTTTCCAGTAAAATTTTGGTCCTTTATCCTTCCAAGAACAACCTGCTGAAGTTTTGACAGATTTGTCAGTAGTGCCCCAACATCCTTTCCTATTATTCATAGAGTCAACATATGCAGGCCAATAACCATGTTTAAAATATGGGCTAGTAGGTTGCACATAAGGTCTATCAGCTGACCTCCTCCAAGAAGAGTCAGTATAAGTAGCTTGTAGGACATAAGGTGGAATATTCTTAACATTGGTCCATACTGGTCTAGGTTTCTGCTGAAGAGCACATGCACCCAATCTTTGCTCATAAAAATTACAATCCTTAATTAAATGAAGTTTACTTCCACAAACAAAACAAGTCTTCCTTTTGGAAGATGTATTCAACAAAGAAGATGTTCGATTACATGTAGAAGAACTTAAACCATAAACATTAAAGGAATTGTTTTTAATAGACAAATTATTCAAAGATTTAAAAGACAAGTCTTCAGGGGAAACAGGCTTGGAGGTGGATTCCTCAGCAGCTATCCTAGAAGGCTTGTATACAGACTTGGGTGCAAGCTTGGGTGTAGACTCGGGTGTAGGCTCAGGTGAGGGCTTGGGAAGGTCTGACTTATCACTTGGATCATAGCTGGAAGTAGACCCTTGATCCGATGAATTGTCACTATCAGAGAAAGAGACAAAGTCATAAGATGAAGCATCGTTGTCTGGCAAGTCTTTTGACTTTTTGCCATACAGATGGTGTGATCCATCAAAGTCAACATTAATGGACATGTCAGTGGGCATGAATTCACCTCTAATAGGTCCAGGGACAGCATGTAAATCACCTTCCTTTCTAAAGTGTTCTAAGCCTGCAGGTGTAGATTTACGCCCATCTTGCCTAGCTTCCAATCCTACATACTTCTGAAAACCTAAGCCTATTCTTGAGGTCACAGATTGACTACTATAAAGAGCTCTAGCTAGATTGTCACCTGATATTAACCATTGTTTATGTCTAGCTATTTCCTCAGCAAGTTTCTCTTTAAGCTCTAGATTCTCAGTAATAGTATCAGCTTTTTCCTTTTCAGTGCGTTTAAAGTTAATATTAGCAATATCTAGATCAAATTGTAGCACCTTAATCTTTTCTTCATAAGCTATCTGATTCTTCTGAAACCAAACCTTTTGTCTTTCTAATGTTTTTAACGAGAGTTTATAAGCTTCATTATCAACATAGCATTCATTGTATTTAGGTTTCATAGTATCATAAGCTTCCTTAAGTTCATTGTATCTATCACTACAACCAAATATACAGTTGTGTACCTGAGAAAGTCCCATGAAGGCAAATTGATCATGCCTATCTTCTGATGTACATCTGGCCAGCAATCCAAGCTTCTCTGTATCAGCAGCTTCCTCATTCACAGGTTCATGTGCAGCCCAGTTGACCTGTTCATCCATGGTGACTAGAGCTGCTGAAGTGCTAGCTCCTTTCTGATTCTGCTGATAGGAATTGTAGCTAGCTCCCTCTCCACTCTTCCTGTCTTTGCATTCCCTTGAGAAATGACCCATCTGGTGGCAAGAGAAACATTTGACCTTTCTCCTGTCAAAACGAGCTGGATCCTTTCCCTTGAACCCAAACTTCCTTCCTGCCTTCTCTTCAAACCTCTTGATATCTACTGAAAGCATGGCCACTTGCCATTTCAGCTTCATCTCCTCCATCTCAAGTGGGTCCACTTGGTCAAAATCTTCATATACCAGATGCTGCTGAGTATCATAATCAGCAACAAATGAGTGAAGAACATCCTCCAATATACTTCCAGCCTTAGCTTGAGGAAGTGATGGAGTGGGACGAAAGGATGATGATGGTAAGTAAGATGGACTTGAAGCATGCATCATCATATTCGAGTGGGATGTCCCAACAAAGGCTGAATGACCAGAAGAGGATGCACGGTAGGGAGATCTGACATCAGGTTCAAGTGATCTGAGTTTGTTGTATAGCTCATCAAAAGTGAGCATGTCCAGCCCACCTTTAGCTTTCAGGGCTATACTCACATGTAACCATGATGGAGGCAAAGATCGTAGGAACTTTGAATTGCTATCATTATTGTCAGGCTTTGCATTCAGCTGGTTTAGCTGACTCAGAATCTTGTGAAACCTGTCGTATCCCTTGTGGATACCTTCTTCTTCAGAGATATTGAACTCTTGGAAGTGTTGTCTCAGCATGGACTTCCTCATTCTCCTGGACTCTTCATTTCCACCAAACCTTGCTTTAAGAGCCATCCAGATGTCCTTTGCATCAACCATGTGGTGAAAATCACCCAAGTGATCTTCAGGAATAGATTGAAGGAGGATGGTTCTCACCTTGTGCTCTCTTTGCACAGCTAAAACCTCTTCAGCAGTTTTGGGAGGAGCAATGGTAAACTTACCATCAAGATCTGGGATGGTCTTCTTCAGACTGTTACCATTCTTCACAATCTCCCATAGATTCCAATCAATATTGGAGATCCAGTTCTGCATCTTCTTGGTCCACAGATCATACTCTTCCTTTTTCAGATAAGGAAACTTGCCATTACTGTTGGAGAGACTAAGTTGCTGCATAGAGGTGGTGTTTTTGATGTTGTTGTTGGTGGTGACTTCTGATTCATCATCAGTTCCAGGCATGGTGAATATGTTTTTGGTTGTATGGGGGTGAGGTAAATAAGGTTCTCAGTATCGTAGAGACTCTCCCGAGGCTCTGATACCACTTGTTGAAAACACTTAGACCTTGACAGATCTTAAGCACTCGTGGATCGTTAGTGTTGCCTATGTAATCATAAGCAAACTAATAGACAATCTCTACAACTCGTATTTTATAGCAGAAAGTAAATACAAGTTGTTATAACTAAGAACACTTAGATCCTCTATGGATCTTTTATTCACTAAAACTCTATGTTTCAAGTTTTTTTTATTACAAACTATGAGGTTCCTTTTATAGACAAGGAACCCTAAAACTATTACTACTCAATCGACTAAACATTCAATTATGCATTTAATGACTAAAGCACTAGATATAATTGAGCAGTACAATAATACCCATGCTAACCTTGGGCAGTACAAGAATAATGATGGGTTAGCATTTAAATAAAACTGCGCATGCTGATCCTAGTCAGCTTCCACCCTTCAGCAGAAACACAGCACTGCTTTTACTCTTAAGAAGAATCTCTTCTTCAACAGATTCTGCTTCTACTTCAGCAGAATCCTTCGGCAGTAATGACAGCAGAAATCCTTCTTCGCATAATTCCCAACACATGTCTTGTATTATTATTTATGAGGTAGCATTTAACGTACTTAACAAACTCGTTATATTTTACGGGTTTTCACAATGAGGGGTATTATGGTCTTTTAACGCGTTCACGATTTTAGGGTTTTACATCAGAGTAGAAGGATACCATTGGTTTAACGTATGCGAGTTAGATGGTTCTCATAAGCTTGAAGATGATTCAGCTGATTCCATAGCAAATGGGTTTTTGAATACGTCTTCATCTAACGTTGCATCGTTTTGGTTTTGTGTAGGTTCTTCTTGAAATGATATGTTTTGGTTTTGCTCATCAACTATTGGTAGAACGATTTCAAGAGTTGGATTTGTTGGAGTAGATGTAGATGATGTTGATGGAGTTGGTGCATTGGTTTCGACTATGGTAGATGCATCTTTTGTTGGTGGTGGTGGTTGTTGATTTTAAGCGGGTGCAGTGGAATGATGGTTTGATGCATTTGTCGAAGTTCCACCATAGTATTCATCGAACATTAACTCGAAGAAATTCTCCCATTCTTGTTCTGAAGGTTTGTCAAACGAAGTTGATGGAGCGCTTTGGGGTACGAGTCCTGAACCAATGTGTCCAGAAGTTTGCAGGTTAGGTTCGGGTCCTAATCTGTTTTGATTAGAAGCCATCGGGTTAAGCGCGGGTTCTAGAGCGAGTCTCTCAGAAGCCATCTGTGAAAGTTTGTCAAAATTCACATTCATCGTCTCCATTATCTTCCTAGTTCTTCTGTTATACACCCTGAATGCCCTCGAGTTATCTGAGTATTTAATGAAGATTCCAATATCACCTTTAGCTTTCAGTTTTCCTAGATCTTCTCTGTCGTTCGTCGGGTAGCACAAAGCGCCAAACACGTGAAGGTAAGAGATATCAGGTTTTTGGTTGTTAACTAGTTCATATGGGGTTTTATTGAATCTTGGATGGATTAGGGATCAGTTCTGAGTGAAACAAGCAGTGGCAACAACATCAGCCCATAGAAATAACTGTGCACTAGAATAAATTAGCATTGTGCAAGCAGCTTCCACAAGAGTTCAATTTCTTCTTTCAACTACCCCATTCTACTGTGGAGTTCTAACAACTAATGTCTGATGTGTGATTCTAACATCTTCAAAATAAGTTCTTAACTCCGGATTTATAAATTATGTGCCGTTGTCTGTTCTTACTACCCTTACTGGAGCTTGAAGAAGTACTTGAATATGCTTCAGAAAGGTGATTATGATGCCTGGTGCTTCGTATTTTGACCTCAGAGACTTAACCCATGTATATATTGAATATTCATCGACGATAACAAGAATATACTTTTTCCCATTAATGCTTTCAACTCTCATTGGGCCATATAAGTCCATGTGCAACATATGCAACTTTGCTTCCGAACTGGGTACGGATTTTGGTTTATATGATGATTTTTTTCTTTTTCCTTATTCGCATGATGGACATAAGTGATCCTTGGTGTATTTGAACTTTGGAAGTCCGTTGACGATGTTGTCTTTGGCAAGTTTGTTGAGAGTGTCGAAATTGAGATGGGATAATCTTCTATGCCACAACCAGGACTTTGTTCCAGATGCTCTTGTCATAAGACATATTGGTGATGAAGAGGCCATTTGGTTTATGTTGATAGCCTACAAGTTTGTGTCACGATACCCAGTTAAGAGATCAATGCCATCCAAGTTTCTAACGAAGCATGCATTTTTCCTAAAAGCAACCTTTAAATCTGCATCACAAAACTGGCCGACTGAAAACAAATTGTGTCCCAACCCTTTGACATAGTAAACCTGAGTGATAAAAATATTTCCAAACGGAAGATCTCCATAACCCATGATAGATGCTACATGATCATTTCCAAAGCGTACGGTTCCCATGAATTTCCAGACGAAATTGATCAGCAGCTTCAGATTCCCAGTCATGTGCTTGGAGCAACCCGAGTCGACGATCCAAAGACATATTTCGATAACCTGCCAAGAACAGAAGAAGATGTTTTTGGAAACCGTTTTGATTTTGGTTCCTTTGGGTTAGAGGTAAAATCTAGATCACACTCATAGAAGGTTTCTACTAGGTATACTGGTTTAGCATTCATTAGACCATTCTCGATTGTGAACATTCTACCCGTAGGTTTCCAAATACCATTCCTAAAGGAAAAACTATGCTTCTTATCAGTAGTGTAAGACCTAAATCTTGCAACTAGACTTCCTATTGGTTTAGCATAAGTTCTTTTTGGAACGTTCTTCAGAACAGACTTAACATTCTCATTCTTAGAAACACAATTATCATGAATATTAATTAAAGATTTCTTGCAAGTTACACAAACAGATTCAACACATTCATTAAACATAGAAAGTTTCATAGGTTCATTACATTCAGATGAAATGTCTTTCTTGTTACAAAGCAGTAAATTCCTAGGGTGTTCTTCTACTTTCTTCTCTTTATTCAGGCTACTACTCTTAGAGGCAGGCGAGACTCTATTGTTCCTTGTATTGCTGTTAGGCTTTAGTCTGATGCTCCTAGAGGTGCTTTCTAGTCCTGTAGAAGGTAAGGCACACACATTAGGATTCACATTTTTATCAAGAGAAGTGGTTTCAGCTTTCCTAGACTCTTTAGAATTCTTGTTTAAACTCATGTTGTTTGTTCCATATGGCTTAGATGTGTAGGCAGACGCATTAGTGGTACTCATCTTAAAGAGGCCAGGTGCTAAAACTTTTGGATTCTCGATAACCGCTTTTTCATTTTCAACAATCTTATCATTTTGCTTTGGCAAGGCAGGTGGACTGACTGGTTTTGAAAAATATTTTTTCTCATTGACTTTTGGAGGAGGCTGAGAAATAGACATTTTTGGTTGGGAAACCGGTTTAGGAACATTTGTTTTCTCCTCAGTCAATGGTTTTGCAATCTTGGTATCCACAACCTTTTCTTTTTGACTTCCACCTGAGCTCTCAAAATATCATTTTGCTCTTTCATGTCCTTGTAAGCACGCTCATACGACATTTTGTCATACTTGCATTCCTCAGTTTTTCGATCAAGTTGTTTAAAATATGATACATTTTCTTTTTCAAGTTTTTCAAGAGGTTTTTCATATTTTGAAACAATTGCGGAGGTCTCAGACTGGAGTCTTTCATGGTGTTCAACATAACATGTTTGTAAGACAATGGACATGATATCAGTATTTATAACATCTTCGAAGAGAGAATCATTTAAATTTTCTAAAACTTTGATGTGTTCAAAACATTCATTAGCTTTCTTTACCAGGGATTTATGGTCCTTGACAAAGTTACCTGTTTCTTTCAAAAATGCTTGTTCAAAATGAATTACCCTCGCACTTATGTTATTTAGCGGAGTGGCAATGTCAGTTTCAAAAACTTTTTTTCATTTCATCGTGAAAACTTGAAAACCAGTTGTTAGTACTAACATTGGTTTTGGATTTAACAACCTGTTAAAGGTATCCAATTCTAGTTTTAAGGTCATCTAAAAATCTTCTTGCATCACTTGTGTTGGAATCGCTCCTAACACGTAAATGGAATGGCATTGACGGGATTACATTATCTATCTTTGTTAGCCAATACACATGGACTAGATATGTCATATTGTAATAGATGTATGTGCTAGGCTATAAATACCCTCCTAGACTTTCCTAGGAGGGTGAGACTCTTTTGTGTAACCTTTCATTTTCCTTATCAATAAACACTAGTTTCTCCCTTCTCTCTCTAGTTTCTCTCACTAACTTGAAGATGATGTTCTTTCATCTTCCTAGACCTCTCGATTCACCAAATCACCCATAGAAACGATCCTAACATTGGTATAAGAGCCAGGTTGATTTTTTAGTTATGGTTGAGTTTTTGGTGATGTATCTTGTCAAAATCTATCTTGTAAAATCTGTTTTTAACAAAGTTTTAACCTTTCCCATATACTTTTGTGTTTATCAGATATTTTACAAGTTTTATTGTATCATTTTTGGTCTAAAAGTCTTATCCTATCAAATTTATGTCACATATTTGTTTGGTGTAATAACAGTTTATGTAATTTTTTATGACTTTAAACCATCTCGTGTAATATTCGTGGTTAAAGTGGTCGTTTTATGAGGTCTTAACTGGTCAAAATAACCTTTCAATGCAATTTCTGGGTTTCTCAAGATTGGTCGGAATCTTTGGTCGGAAAATATTGGCCGGAAAAAGTCAACCAGGGTCAAAACCCCTTTCTTACGCCTAAGGATATTCAGACTTGTTACGAGTAACTTGGAAAGTTACTCGTAAGTACCCATCTTTACGCCTAACTTTTTTTATGTGTAACTTGGCTTACGCCTAAAACTTGGCTTACGCATAAGGTCTCTGCTTACGCTTAGGGTTTACAAAATGAAAAGAGCTTACGAGTAAGAAATGTTTATGCCTAAACCTTGTTTACGCGTAACTATCTTTACGCATAAGTACAGAAGATGAGATGAAAGATAGTTTTGACCAAACCAAATACCAAACTCAACATCACTTGACCTCAGCTTAAAGTACATCATCAGTCCGAGCGTGAAGCATACTACTGCCTCGACAACAACATAAATCCTAAACCAAATATACAAATAGACACTCCCCATCTCACATCTATACTACTCAAACAATTAAACTAGAACTATTCAATCTCAGATTCTTTTTCGTGTGGCAATAAGTATTATCAATTCAATGTTACATAAACATGAAAAAAATTAAATCTTCATCGATCATTTTTGAAGCCTATGCTTCAATAATATTCGAAGTTAAAGAAAGACGAATAACAATTATTTTATTGTCTGACTTTTTTTCGATTATATGACTGACACAATTAATACAAACCTACCCGAGACCAAACCATTGGATCTTGAAGCCTTTCAATGGACTTCTTGATTCGATTCGAGCTGAAAATGAAATGACTTAGGTTCGATAGATATTGTATTATGGTATTCGTTGGTGATGGTAGATGAAATTGGGATTTGACAAGCTTGTTGATTGGATGACTGAGATTGTGATATGATGAGGATTGGTTTGGAATAATGGGGGCAGATGGATGCTTTGTGGAGCAGAAATGTTGGTGGTAGGCGAATATTATCCGATTGTGATTTTAGGTTTAGGGAAAATTATATTTGTGAGTTATATAACCGGTTATAAGGGATGTTGGGTATGGATCAGTGGAGTGTGGGCCTGGTGTTAATTTCGTTTGTGGGCTTTCGTTGTATGTTGGGCTGAGATGGACTGAGATTAAATCCGAAGATTATTTGATATGGGCTCAGTTACAAAACGTGATATAGGCTGAATGGATTTACATATATGATTGCTCTTTCATTTGTGAAAAATGAATGTAAAAATCTTGTTATGTTAAAGGGATTTTTTGAAGACATTTGTTCCATGTTCGAAAAGGATTTTGAGACGACTATTGGTTTTGAAACTGGCTTTGACTCTTTGTTGGAAACACTAGGAGTGATGAAAAACTTTGACTTTGCTTTTTGAGGAACAAAAGTAATTCCAGAAAGTTTGTTAAGTTTGTTGTAATCGATTGGTTTTATTTCTGGGTTCTTTTGTTTCATTTTTTATCTACTATCGTCAATTAGTTCTAACGTTTCATGAGAATCACAAAAATTTATGGGCTCTTGCTTATCGAACAAAGCTTTTCCATTATACAAAACATTCTATTCTTTCTGAGCTTTCTTGAGTGCACAAGGAGGTTTTTTACCAAGAGCCATTTTTTGTGTTATATGATAATACGGATTTGTTTGGTTTGTTAGAATATTGACTGTTTGAGCTGAATCACCCGTTGTAACAAGTAAATTTTCCAACTTGTTGATTTTTTCATTTTTCTCAAGAATTTCTTCAAGAAGAGAATCTTATTGTTTTGAAAAATCAGCTATCAACTTTTTCTTTTCTTTTTCAAGATCAGAATAAGTTGCTTTTTGTTTAGAAAATTGGTTTTTAAGTTTAGAAATTTTCTCGTTTAAAGATTTTATTTTCAAGCTCAACTTAACGTCAAGTGTGTCATACTTGATTTGCAATTGTTTTTCTCTTAAAACAGAATTTTGATAACCAATTTCTAATTCTGACTCTTTGTTTTTGTGAAATTCAAAAGCTATTTCATTTTCCTTGTACCTCTCAAACTCAGCGGTCAATTTATCATTCGCGGCCTTAACATCGCGATTGACCTTTTTCACTTTTTCAATTTCAATGCCATAATTATTAGTCAATGATTCAAATAAGGCACGTGTTTCCTCATTAGTCTCAGTATTTTGTGCCACAAAGCCTCCACTAGGATCCACATATGGAGTTTCAGAGTTAATATTGCTACTACTCGGATCGTCCAGGTATGTATCATAAGTAGGTGCTAGCGTCACAGAATGCTGTTCGTCATGTATAAATGATAAGGATTTAAAATGTACACTTTTAAGGGGTCATTTAAGCCCTTAATCGACCACTTTTATATCCGTTACTTCTTAATTTCGTTCCTTTTCATTTTTCAGGTCTCTTGGAAGCAAAATGCTGGAATGATGCACATTTGGACGAAAAGGAGTGAATACATGAAGAAATGGAAAAGTAAGATCGAAGCCACTCAAGCTGCTAAAAATGAACCTAGCGCGTCCCAATCAAAGGGCGACGCCGTCCCTCTATCCAGACTTGATAAAAACATGCACCAGACGGCTCAGTGGAATTTTTGCTCATACAACCTGACAGCGTCAGGTTTGAAGAAGAAGGGCGTCACTCAGACTTTTCATCTCAGATGGCCCAGATCCAAACCAAGACGACGTCCCACTTAAAGACTGACGGCGTCACAACTCTAAGGTGACGCCGTCCCATAGATGACTTGGCCAAGACGAAAACCCTAATGACGGCGAGCTGACGGCGTCCCACCTATAAGGTGACGCCATCGCACCTGTAAATCTATATATATAATTTGATTTTTCTGCATTTAGGGAGGTAGACTTTTGGAGAAAAATCCTAAATGTTTGTAGTCTGATTTGGACAGTATCTTAGGGTCCCAAACCTTATTTTACACATCAAGATAAGTGTTTTAATCCAAAGTATCATTATGTCATCAATTGATTGTGTGTATGCTTGCTTGTTTAACATGTCTAGCTAAATTTCTTGTGTATTTGCTTAGATCTATGAAACCTAGTTATTAATTATTGTTAGGTTGTCTCTTATCTTAATTGTAATTGGCTTAGGAGTGCAACTAGGCTTTCGTTGTGTTTAATGCTTGAGCAATCTTTGTGAAAGTGAGTTTATGAATGAAATAGTTTAAAGACTTGCGGGTTTCGTAGGCTAAACCCAAAGGTAACCTCAAAGAGTTAGGGCATAGGCACACCCTACGACCTTAGGAAATACAACGCATTAAGATAAGGTATGACAATTCAACCAACCAATAAAAGATAACTAGGGAGTAACAGTATCTAGGTAAACACATTTTTAATCATCATACAAGCACACATCAAATAGACATAACTACCAGTAGTAATAGATAATTAGATAAGTAGAAGTAATCGGTAGAAATACCACCCCAAACCAATTGCCCCGAGATATTTACCTTAGCTTTCTAAAAAATTAAAAAAAGATAAAAAAGAATCATCCTCAACCCCCACCTTAGCGTAATACATTTCTTGCTAGCATTCCTATTCCCCTAGAGAATGATATCAATCCCCGAGGCTTACCCAATACTATACTACAACGATTAGGTTCACTGCCTAGGTGGTTGAAAAACTTGCTCGAAGAAAAGGAAGTTCCTTTGACCCCAAAAGCGCTTCGTATACACATCAAGTGTTTGGCGCCGCTGCCGGGGAATAGAATAGCTAGTTAGATCTCTATCTCGTTTAGGTTCCCTTGCTTGATTCCTATCAAGTAAGATTATTTATCATTTTCATTAGCTTCCTTGTAGTATATCCCCCTTCTTCGTGTCTTTGTTCGTAACCTCATCACTTTTCATCATGAAAGATGATAACCCACCAAATCAACCATTTCCCATCAACCCACCACCAAATGACCCACCAAGAGGCCGTACTCTTGGTGAATACTCTAGACCTAGCCATCAAGGCTATAGGAACACCATTGAGCTCCCCGATCAAGCTCATACTACAGCCCTGCTATCCGACACCATCCGGTTGGTGCAAAACGGATGTGCATTCCATGGACTTCGTTCCGAAGATCCTAATCAGCATCTCAAGAACTTCCTTAAAATTGTTGACTCCATCGACCTTGATGCTACCACTTGGGAGACCACGCGTTTGTGTCTCTTCCAATTCTCTCTACGGGACCAAGCTAGTAATTGGCTTGAGCGACTTCCCGCTGGATCCATCTCAAGTTGGGATGATCTCACCACTCTTTTCCTCGCCCAATTTTTCCTACCGGGGAGAACTACCAAACTTAGGAACGACATCTTGATGTTCCAACAACGTCAAGGCGAAACTCTCTACGAGGCGTGGACTCGATTCAAGGACTTACTTCATAAAGTCCCTCATCACGGCATAGATCTTTGGCTTCAAGTCCAAATCTTTTATGATCATGCCAACTTCTCAACAAGGCAAACCATCGACCAAGAGGACCTTGCCCTCTATGACAACGAAAGTTAGAATGACCCCCGTGATTTGCCCAAAACCGTCAAGGAAATATCCTTGCCTCCCATTGAGTCACAAACTTCCAATCCTAGGATGCTCGAACTTGAAGATCAAGTCAAATTCCTAATGATCTCCTACGAGAATCCTAAGTCTTCACACCAAGTGAATAAAATCACTCTACCTTGTAAATTATGTAGTGGTCCCCCCGACACTCGTGATTGCACAAGACTCCCAGGACAAGCTTCCGTGGACTACGCATCCTCGCGTACCAATGGAATGGGAGGGAGATTCCCCACAGCACATGGACCTAGGACTTTCAATGATGCCCGAGAAGCATGGAGGGGCAAACCCGACTATAATTAGGGACAAACCAAAGAATTCACCTCTAATGATTCCCCATGGTCCTACTCTCACGGCCCTAGTCAACAAAACATAGAAGGGATGTTGCAACACCTAGTTACATCCCAAGAAGCTAAAATAGCCAAGCTTTCGGACCGCTTTAACCAACAATAAGCCGAGATGGATAGGAAGATAGATAACCTTTTGAAAGCCATGACCAACAGTGATAGGAAGACCACCGAAAAGGTTTATGCCATCTCAACTCATTCTCCCGAATCTTCTGGTGTGAAAATTAAGGACCCAAGTAAGTACTTCGAAACTAGGGATCCGTCTTCATCCAAGCATGTTCAATTCGTCAATGCCATCACCTTAGTAAAACCTAATAGGAATAGCGATGAAGCAAGCCATAAGACTATGCTTGAGGTTAGTAAAACTCCTAAGGAAGAATCGACCAACGAAGTAGACGAAGTATGTGATGAATACTTCAATAAGTTTCCTACGAAAGAAGAACTTTCATGCCACCCACACCTAGTACGCGACCTTCGTCACATATATGTTAGGAGAAGCCCACGAATCATCTTTGGAAATTCTAGAAATCTCAACATACCTTGTTGCATAAGACATTTGTTAGTGCAAATATTACGATATTCAATCTATAAATTCTCATTTGTTTTGTTGATGACAAACATGTAACTTGTAATACATAACGTAAAATGTATAAATTACTTTTAATTATATTTTGTCTTAACATACTCTCAACACCTCTCGATGACTCAAGTCCTTGTAAGCTACAACACAGGTTCATACATGTTTGTTATGTTGCGTTATGATCAAACCCCTAACAAACCATTAAACATGTTTAGTTAAATAGTTTATAAAACACTTAAGTAATTTTGGTTACTTACATTTTATAAAATACATAAACATAAGTAAATGTGTTGGGTAAAACCTATGACCCATGACCCAAGACCCAAGACCCAAGACCCAAGACCCAAGACCCATACCCAATGTCTAGATACATTGTACCTTGGTGGGCACTCAAAACCATGACCCATAGCCCATGGTTTTAACCCATAAACTATGGGTAAAGAGGAGCGTCCACGGATCCCTCAAGTGTCCCACAGATCCCTTGGAATTACAAGGGCCGGATCCATCCAGGAGGGATCCTTGGGGCAGAACATGGTTTTGGCCTTTTTGCCTATAAATAGCAAGCCACTTCTTACCATTTCTTCACACCTTTACACATAGTTTCTCTCCACCATTTCTAGGATAGTTAGATCATTAGGAAACATGTAAACGACCCTCATCTGATATGATCATAATGCTTCTAACTTTCATTTGTTGTAAGCATACTCCCGAAGTGATCCTCCAAAGCAAGCTTAGAGATCTTGCATCCTTACCTACTGAAGTGATCACCCATCACAAGCATACAAGCACATGAAGAACTTCTACAACAAGCTTGGGAAACTTGTTATCTTCATTCATAGAAGACTAACTACATCATGCTTTGTGTTCTTGATGTTTAGCTTAGGATTTCATATCCATTAGACACATTGTCTTGGATATTGTCTAGTATCATATTCTTGTATCTATGACTAGACTAGATGGTTTATGTGTTTGTGCCATAAAACACAAGGTTTGTTATGTTGGGCCACAAAACATAACGAGTGTCATAGATGTGTCGTATATCTATGACTAGACTAGATGCTTTATGTGTTTGTTCTATAAAACACAAGGTTTATTATGTTGGGCCACAAAACATAACGGGTGTCATAGATGTGTCATAGACATAAATGAAATATGTCTAAAGGGTCAAGACAAAGACACTAGTGAAAGATGTCGAATGTCCAAATTGAAAGCACTAGTGAAGGGTGCTTAGAAGTCAAGGCTAGAGGCATTAGTGAAGGATGCCTAGAAGTCAAGTCACAAGACATTAGTGAAGGGTGTCTTGAAGATCGAGTCAAAGGCATTAGTGAAAGGTGCCTAAGGTGTACATTTGATATGGTGTGATTCGATGTACAAGATAGATTAGTATTGGGTCAAAGGATATTGTTATCCTTGTTGATGTTATTATAAGGAGTAGATCTCCTTTGGGGTTAGGTATTGGTGTAGTGTTGGGTAGTAGTTCCTCCATTGTAATGGAACTCGGTATCTAGCCTAGTACCGGATAAAGGGTAGGCGACGTTGTGATAGGTTTGGTTCTACCTCGTGGAAGAACTCGGTGTTTAGCTTAGTACCGGAAAAAGTGTAAGCGACGTTGTGTAAGGTTTTCTCCGCCCAGAATGGAGTTTCTTGATCTAGTGAAGCACTCTCAAGTAGGTGACTCGGGGAGTGGAGTAGGGCAAGGAAGGTGTCCTTGTAGCCGAACCACTATAAATCCTCGTGTTGGTTTGTCTATCCTTTTACTTATCGCTTTACGTTTATTCTTGCATTACATTATTTATTTTCTATGTGGTTGATGTCTATGTTTGTGATGCATACTTGATCTTTCATATAGTCATAAACTATATTTAATACTTTACATATTATGACACGCTTGATCAAGAAAAAAAAACCGGACTAATAATGGTGAAACTTGATTTATAATGAACCATTAATCTTGCGGAATCTCATGTGATATTAAGGGGTTGGCCTTACATGCCGTAATGCGTTAAATGCATCCTCGCGTCGAGATTAGCAAATGCAATGGTTTATACTATATTTGATACAAAAGTTTTAAGTTTGAAACGGAAACGTATTCACCCCTCCCCCCTCTACGTTTTCACAATTGGTATCAGAGAGGGTTGGCTCTTGTTTTTAAAACAAATGGTTTTCAAAACGAATAAGGTCCTTGTATCAAATTTTTGGTGAAGTCAAGCATAATATGAAAAGTGTTTTGTTGATTTTTTTTTGAAGTTTTGTTGTTAGATATCTTGTTAATCAAGCTTGAATAAAGGTAAAAATGGATAATATAACTTCACTAAAATGTCTACAAAGGTTAAACCTTTTCGTCGGGTCAAAACATGCATTTTTGTAATTCTGTGTCAGATCCGCGGATCCCTCAGGTTACACTGGACGGATCCCTCAAGCAAGGGATCCGTGGGATCCGTGGTACAGAAGACAGTTTTTGTCTGAATTTCAAAAATTCATAACTAATTAACCGTAAGTCGTTAGAAGTTGTGCCACCTATCTTTTTAAAGGTATTTGAGTCTAATTTCATTTAAAAATGATTTCATAAACTGATTCAAAACAAAAATTTATAGAATCATTGATTTATAATAGAAAGTCATTTTTCGGTCATAACTTTTGCACAAACTTTTGATCTAATTGGAGACGGATGTTTTCATTTTTGAATAACAATGTGTCCTCTTTTGAAATTAAGGTTTTGATCATATTTATAAATATAAAAGAAACTAATCAAGCTTGGTATACATGTTTATATTTAACACAAAGCGATGAAAAAAACTTTCGTATGCTATGCTAAATGATAAATTGTCTTCCTTGCATTACTTGATTATTTTCTTATCTCAAATAGCTTTTGTGCTAGTTTGATTGAATAACATATGTGGTTTCCTTACCTTGCTATTCATTCTCTTGTTTGTCGATTTAGTAATATTCTACTAATCAATGTGCTATTTGAAGGAGTGTTTGGGATAACATCTAGTTGTGTCGAAAATGTTAGTTTAAATACTTAGATAAGTCATATAAGTTGGAAAATGTTTAAAACATGTAATACACCAAATGGATTTTTAATTGAGTTTGTCATGTGTGCAACGTAAATTTTTTATGTGCTTATATGATTTCTTGATTTCATATTTTCTTGTATCATTTTCTAAAAAAACAACAAGAATGTACATCGGATCATAACCTACACTTGTGTTGATGATGTACTCTCCCGTTTTCTTTTTCATGATCGCTTTCCAAGCTTCATAGTAGGATTGACAACTTGATTATCTCATCCGATATACTCAAGTGAAATATTTTGCAACGCAAATATAATTGTTCATATCCGAAAGTCCAAACTCGAGCTTTCCAACAACATATGTTGAACTAGCTCATCCAACCATTTCTTTGTTCACAATATGGACAGTTTTTTATAACATGACACCTTCATCACCTTAGTTGTTTCAAGTATAATATCAATAAAAAAAACGAAGCAAAGTATCATCATTGTTACTCTTCGATAGGCCATTGTAGGAATATAAATTTTCCTAACTTGAGAATGAATACCGGAGAACTTATTGCATTAGAAACTCAATCTGACCTAATGGTTGAATTGCTTCCTTGATAGAAGTTGGGTATGTGTGTAGGACCTTACTTTTATCAACCTTATCACTTTACCAAGCAAACCCAACACGTATACAAGTATAACCACGTGAAACAAACACAAACGTAAAGCTTAGAAATAAGATGAGAAAGATGGTGACTTGAAGATATAAATTCGTGTATGTGATGATAAGATATGCAAACAATAAGTTGTATATTCCTTGAGAGAGAAAATACACACACACACACACACTTTCAAGCACACCCCTCAAATGACCATTTGAGGGGTATTTATAGTACAAGACACATGTTGCCCTAAAGGCTTTCCATGGGCTTGGCTTGGGCTTCGTGGACTTTGGTTTGGACATGGGTTACACGCCATTATTCAATGCTAGCTTAACTAAACTAAAGCCCATTTAGCTTAGTCCAATCCACGAGCCCGTTGACTATTCTATCACGATATCTAACACACGTTACAAAGTTCCTAATCGTGAATGACCATCACTTTTAATAAAACTATTAAGGCTAACAATCTCCCCCTAAGGGGTGGTCATTCAAATGATGCTCCACATGATTAGGTCTTTACTTTTCTCGAGCAAGAACTTTGTGTGTAGATATTGAATAGTCTTGATTCTTTGTTCCTTCATGCTTTGTGATCAGATAATGTGGTTGTCTGCCATTGTCAGCTTCGTTGGTTAGGTGTCTCCACGTCATTCTCCATTTCTTTCTCCACCATGCTCACACTTCTATTTTTTCTTTTGGTTACCAATGATGTAGTTCTGGAGTCTTTAAACTTTGTAGATTCTTTGACATTGACGAAGAATCATCTCCTTTGATTATGATGAGAACTTTCATGTGTTGTTGGTATGAGCATGTGGCAAGTCTGCACGATCCATCCGCTCGGGAGCTTCCATAAGAAGAAAACATAAAAACAGGTTAGTAATAAGCGGATTCCGGAACTTACAAGTTTGAATTTCGAGGGTGTTAACAGCATAGTGTGAAAACACGTCTCTAATTCTCACAGAGGCCGTTCCTGAACTGGAGTCCCACAAGTGAGATAACACGATATACCGAAGTACATCTACAGTTCAGATGAGTCGCTGAGGTACACCGAAGCATCACCCCACGACTGTAGACCGTTTGAGACACACTAAGCGTAATCCACGGAGAATTACCGAAGTGACCTGCTGTCAGGGCTGCTTGATGTTGACCCTGGCAGGAATTTCCATTCAATCACTGAAGATCACAGATGTGAAACTTCTCATAAATGTTCTGGCAAATTGCTAAGATCTGCGTAGGACTCTAGAGTATATTACTTGTGTCCTTATTGATGAACAACAAGCGATGTCATGTCATGTGTTCCTATGAGATCTTTTGATGAATCTCGTGGCTCTAGACTCAATAAGTGCATTTTGGTTTTCCCGAGCGGAGACTAGGGAGAGGGTCTCCTTCTTCAATACCAACGATCTCTAACAGAAAGTCGATAGATTATGCAGGGTTCCCAGTGAGAATGAAACAAATCCTTTTAAGAGGAATTGAGTGGCTAGAAGGTTTAGTGCAGTGCGTCACTGGGTCTATGACGTCTTTGTCTTCAATACCGGAGTCATCTAGTGACAACCAGTAGCAAATGAATTGAACCCGGTTTCTGCCCTAAAGTTGAATATGGAGGGCTATTTCTTTTCACCCTTTTTCATTACATTTCTTTTTAATTCTTCAACCCCTTCTTTCTCCTTTCTCACATTACTCCTTTTTTCAATCATTCCTAAGGACTTCTAGTTCTACACTATTGGTGATGTCCTTGGGTAGATCCCTCCGGCTCTGGCGGATCATAGGATGAATTTCTTATCCTTAGTCACCTTATA
Source organism: Chrysanthemum seticuspe (assembly GCA_019973895.1). NCBI lineage: Eukaryota > Viridiplantae > Streptophyta > Magnoliopsida > Asterales > Asteraceae > Chrysanthemum > Chrysanthemum seticuspe. Next base: position 37,406,887 of record BPTQ01000005.1, read on the forward strand.
ACTCCATGACTGTCCTATTGTTGCCATAAAACCATTTTTCTTGAAAATCTCTCAGAGTGTTTATGATAGAAAACATGTTTGAAACACTCCGTGAGTTTTATCTTTTCAGAAATACTCCCCCTTCTCATGTGCTTGTATGTTTTGACAGAAATCTGCACATAGAGGGTAGAGTTCACACTTTTTTGAATTGATCGACTTTAAATGAACAAGACCGATTCGAGACACGTTTAGATCACTAGAGAACTAGCTTGAAATTATTACCCGTCCTGGTCAAGTCCATAGAAAGTTTCTCGAGATGGTACATAATTGCTCGTCAATTCATTGGTTTCGTCTGAGTCGAGCTCTTTTTGAGAGTCAAACACCGATTTTGATCACATTTTAATCACGTCTCCTCCCCCTCAAAAATAGCATATATGTGATATTTTTGATATCAACGGATTAAAAAACATTTTAGAATCTTTTGGGGAGACAAACGGATTTGATTTACGCATGAATTTGGAACATTTTGTTTTATACTCCCCCTTTAATAAAGCATAATCAATTAAAGGGTTTTAGAGGGAGTTATCTTGAGCACAAACATTGCACAATCTTGAAAAGGTGCTCAAGATGATGATGATTTCTCACCATTTTTAAATGTAGTGCACTGAAGCGTGCACCTCATTTTTCGATCAAAGCACGAGTTTTGATTTGAAATTAATCAAAAGTCATCATTTCCGTCCGGGTTTCGTACTGATGTATACGAAAGCCATCTTATTAAGAAATTTTTGAGAAACGACATGTTTTAGAAAACAATTAAAGAACTCTCGCTCAAGCATCTGTACATGCCCGTATCATTGTTGAATGGCATTTCTAGATACGTACAGAATATCGATTATACAAGAGACATGTCGTAGAAGAATATTTTTGGATTTTTGATTTTATATTGTTTTTGTATTTTTGAAAGTTTTATATTTTTATATTTTGCTTTTGTTGGTTTTTCAAATTTTGTATTTTGTTTTTCAAAAATATTTACAGCGAAGCTTTTTGGAAAAACATTTTCAAGAAGATTCGAGAAGACGTTCTAACTCCTCAGGGGTTAGGCTTCGCATTCCAATTCGTCGAACTAAATACTCAAACCTTTCTTTTGGAAGGGCTTTAGTTAATAGATCGGCGAGTTGGTAATCAGTCTTCACGAAGAATAATTCAACAGTACCATTTTCGACGTACTCTTTGATGAAGTGATAGCGGACACGGATATGCTTAGTCTTTGAGTGATGAACAGGATTGCATGATATGGCTATGGCACTTTTCGAGTCACAATACATAGGTATTTTATCGAAAGTAAAGCCATAATCTGTGAGTTGTGTTCTCATCCATAGAACTTGAGCACAACACGCAGATAGAGACACATACTCAGCTTCAGCGGTTGACAGTGCAGTGCAATCTTGTTTCTTTGAAGACCAGCTTACTAACTTTTCTCCCAAAAATTGTGCTCCTCCAGATGTACTTTTTGTTGTAACTTGGTCACCTGCGTGGTCCGCATCTGAAAAGGCAATTAGATCAAATCCGGATTCCTTCGGATACCAAAGTCCCATGTGAATGGATGTCTTCAGGTACCGAAAGATCCGTTTAACCTCTTTGAGGTGCAGTTCGGTAGGCTTAGCCTGAAACCGTGCTAATAAGCAAACAGCAAAATGAATATCTGGTCGACTAGCAGTAAAATACATGAGAGAACCAATCATGCTCCGATATTTCTTCGGATCAATAGGTTTCCCAAACAAATCGGCTCCAATTTTTGGTGTAGTTACCATTGGTGTTCCGACCGAGTCACAATTGTCCATACCATGATTTTTCAAAATCTCAGTTGTATACTTAGCTTGATTAATAAAAATTCCACGAGGGGACTGATGTATTTGTAAACCAAGAAAGAATTTTAGTTCCCCCATCATGGACATTTCAAATTTGCTTTTCATGAGATATTCAAAATGTTTTGAAAGATTCGGATTAGTGGACCCAAAGATGATGTCGTCCACATAAATCTGAACAATCAAAATGTCGTTTTTGCATTTTTGTGTAAACAAGGTAGGATCAACTGTGCCTTTGGTGAAATTGTTTTGGATAAGGAAAGAGGACAGTTCGTCATACCACGCTCTCGGAGCTTGTTTCAAACCATAGATTGCCTTTTTGAGTTTGTAGACGTAGTCTGGATGTTCCAAGTCGATGAAGCCTTCTGGCTGACTCACGTACACTTCTTCTTTCAGAGTTCCATTCAAGAACGCGGTCTTAATGTCCATCTGATAAACCATGATGTTTTTGTGAGCTGCATAGGCCAAGAATATCCTGACTGCTTCTAGTCTAGCTACCGGCGCGAATGACTCTTCAAAGTCTATTCCTTCCTCTTGTCTGTATCCTTTGGCCACAAGACGAGCTTTGTTGCGAATTACAGTCATCTCTTCATCCTTTTTATTCTTCCATAACCATTTGAGATCAATGACGCGAATGTCAATTGGTCTTGGAACCATTTCCCAAGAGTCATGAAGACGGTATTGGAGAAGTTCCTCCTGCATCGCTTCTATCCATGCGGGATCTGCCATTGCCTCGCGAATGTTCTTTGGCTCTAGATTGCTAATTGAGCAAAGGTAAATGCACAAGTCGCAATCGGTGGCAAGTTGACGTCTCGTCTGAATTGGCCTTGAAGGTTCACCAATAACTTGTTCAATTGGGTGGTCTTTTGTCCACTTCAGAGTAGAAGGATACCGTTGGTTAAACGTATGCGAGTTAGATGGTTCTCGTAAGCTTGAAGATGATTCAGCTGATTCCGTAGCAAACGGGTTTTCAAATAAGTCTTCATCTAACGTTGCATCGTTCTGGTTATGGTTTTGCTCATCAACTGCTGGTAGAACGGGTACAAGAACTTGAGTAGATGTAGATGATGTTGATGGAGTTGGTGCATTGGTTTCGACCATTGTAGATGCATCTTCTGTTGGTGGTGGAGGATGATTTTGAGCGGGTGCAGCGGAATGATGGTTTGATGCATTTGTCGAAGTTCCACCATAGTATTCATCGAACATTAACTCGAAGAAATTCTCCCATTCTTGTTCTTTAGGATTGTCAAACGAAGTTGATTGAGCTCTTTGAGGTACGAGTCCTGAACTGATGTGTCCAGAAGTCTGTCGGTTTAGTGCGGGTTCTAGAGCGAGTCTCTCAGAAGCCATTTGTGAAAGTTCGTCAAACTTCACATTCATCGTCTCCATGATTTTCTTTAGCCTTCTGTTATACACCCTGAATGCCCTCGAGTTATCTGAATATCCAATGAAGATTCCAATATCACTTTTTGCTTTCAGTTTTCCAAGATCTTCTCTGTCATTCGTAGGATAGCACAAAGCGCCAAACACGTGAAAGTAAGAGATATCCGGTTTTCTGTTGTTCACTATTTCATATGGGGTTTTATTGAATCTTGGATGGATAAGGGATCGGTTCTGAGTGAAACAAGCAGTGGCAACAGCATCCGCCCAGAGAAATAACGGTGCACTAGAATAAATTAGCATTGTGCGAGCAGCTTCCACAAGAGTTCTATTTCTTCTTTCAACTACCCCATTCTGCTGTGGAGTTCTAACAGCTGATGTCTGATGAGTGATTCCAACATCTTTAAAATAAGCTCTTAACTCCTGATTAGTGAATTCTGTGCCGTTGTCTGTTCTTACAACCCTTACTGGAGTTTGAAGAAGTACTTGAATACGTTTCAAAAAGGTGATGATGATGCCTGGTGCTTCGTCTTTTGATCTCAGAAACTTAACCCATGTATATCTCGAATAGTCATCGACGATAACAAGAATATACTTTTTCCCATTAATGCTTTCAACTCTTATTGGGCCACATAAGTCCATGTGCAACATATGCAACTTTGCTTCCGAACTAGGTACGGATTTGGGTTTATATGATGCTCTTTTGCTTTTTCCTTGTTCGCATGATGGACATAAGTGATCCTTGGTGAATTTGAACTTTGGAAGTCCATTGACGATGTTGTCTTTGGCAAGATTGTTGATGGTGTCAAAATTGAGATGGGATAACCGTCTGTGCCACAACCAGGACTGTGTTCCAGATGCTCGTGTCATAAGACATATTGGTGATGAAGAGGCCATTTGATTGATGTCGATAGCATACAAGTTTGTATCCCGATTCCCAGTTAAGAGATCAGTTCCATCCAAGTTTCTAACGAAGCAAGCATTTCTCCTAAAAGCAACCTCTAAATCTGCATCACAGAACTGCCCGACTGAAAATAAATTGTGTCCCAACCCTTCGACATAGTAAACCCGAGTGATCAAATAATTTCCAAAAGGTAGATCTCCATAACCCATGATAGCTGCTACATGATCATTTCCAAAACGTACGGTTCCCATGAATTTCCAGACGAAATTGATCAGCAGCTTCAGATTCCCGGTCATGTGCTTGGAGCAACCCGAGTCGACGATCCAAAGACAAATTTCGATAACCTGCCAGTTACAGAAAAAGAATATTGTGGAAACCGTTTTGATTTTGGTTCCTTTGGGTTAGAGGTAAAATCCTGATCACACTCAGAGAGGTTTTCTACAGGGAATTCTGGTTTATCATTCATTGTACCGTTCTGGAGTGTGAAAGTTCTACCTGTGGGTTTCCAAGTATCATCCCTAAAGTATACACGTTGGTTCCTGTCAGTAGTGTAAAGCCTAAGTTTTGCAACTAGTCTTCCTACTCGTTTAGCGTAATTACTTTTTGGGACGTTCTTCTTAACAGGCTTATCATTCACATTCTTAGAAACACAATCATCTTGAACATTTAAAGATTTCTTGCAATTTAAACAAAGAGATTCAACACATTCATTAGACTTAGCAAGTTTCATAGGTTCAGTACATTCAGATGAAATGTCTTTCTTATTCAAAAGCTGTAAATTCCTAGGGTGTTCTTCTACTTTCTTCTCTTTATTCAAGCTACTACTCCTAGAGGCAGTCGAGACTCTATTGTTCCTTGTATTGCTCTTAGGCTTTAGTCTGCTGCTCCTAGAGGTGCTTTCTAGTCCTGTAGAAGGTGAGGCACACGCATTAGGATTCACATTTTTATGAAGGGAGGTGGTTTCAGCTATCCTAGTCTCTTTAGATGTGGAGGCAGACGCATTAGTGGTACTCATCTTAAAAAGGCCAGGTGCTAAAACTTTTGGTTTCTCGATAAACCGCTTTTCCCTTATCAACATTTGTTTAGGTAGGGCAGGTGGAGTGACTGGTTTTGATGAAACATTTTTCTCATGACTTTTGGAGGAGGCAAAGAAACAGACATTTTTGGTTTGAAACCGGCTTTTACTTAGACAAACAAATTGACCGTGCTTTAGAAATTGATTACAAGTACTACTAACACAAAGATTCTTACTCTAACAATTCGGACAATTCTTCTTACAAGGGTTTTCTTGAATACGATTTGCTTATCCTTCTGATCAGCGCTCTGAATCCGAAATGTGATGACTATCCCTCGTATTACAAATGAAATCCCTACTGTAAACCTTTGGGTGCCCATCTTGTCCCTATCAGTAGTGTAAAGCCTAAGTCTCGCGACTAGTCTTCCTATTCGTTTAGCATAAGTTCTTTTGGGAACATTCTTCTTAACAGGCTTAACAATCTCATTCTTAGAAACACAATCATCATGAACATTAGTTAAAGATTTCGTGCCAGTTAAACAAACAGATTCAACAGATTCATTAAACTTAGCAGATTTCATAGGTTCAGTACATTCAGATGAAATGTCTTTCTTATTACATAGCGGTAAATTCCTAGGGTGTTCTTCTACTTTCTTCTCTTTATTCAATTTTGTTTAGGTAGGGCAGGTGGAGTGACTGGTTTTGATGAAAACCATTTTTCTCATTGACTTTTGGAGGAGGCAAAGAAACAGACATTTTTGGTTTTGAAACCGGTTTGGGAACATTTGCTTTCTCCGCAGTCAATGGTTTTGTAATCACAGTTTCCACTACCTTTCCTTTTTGACTTTCCAGCTGAGCCCTCAAAAGATCATTTTTTGCTTTCATGTCATTGTAGGCACGCTCATACGACAATTTGTCATACTTGCATTCCTTAGTTTTTCGATCAAGTTGTTTAAAATATGAGACATTTTCTTTTTCAAGTTTCATAAGAGCTTTTTCATATTTTGAAACAATTTCGGAGGTCTCATCCTGGAGTCTTTCATGATCTTCAACAGAATATGTTTGCAAAATGATGGACATAATATCAGTAGTCAGAACATCTTCGAAGAGAGAATCATTTAACTTTTCCAAAATGTTAATGTGTTCAACACTGTTATTTGCTTGCTTTACCAGGGATTTATGGTCCTTGACAAAGTCAGCTGTTTCTCTCAAAAAGGTTTGTTCAAAATAATTTACCCTTGTGTTGATGTTATTCAGCTGAGGGGCAATTTCAGTTTCAAAAAACTTTTTCTGTTCAATATCAAAACTATTAAACCAGATGTTGGTTGTAATATGAGTTTTAGTTTTAACAGTCTCTTGAAGTCTCCCAATTCTAATTTTAATATCGTCTAAAATGCTTCTGGCATCACTTGTGTTAAAAGGATTGTTTGAAGACATTTGTTCGATTTTCGAAAAAGATTTTGAGACAACTACTGGTGTTGAAACTGATTTTGAAACAGATGTTGACACTTTGTTTGAAACACTTGGTGTGGTGGAAAACGTTGATTGTTCTTTATGAGAAACAAACGAAATACCATTAATTTTGTTCCATTTGTTATAATCAATAGGTTTTATTTCCGGATGTTTTTGTTTCATTTTTGATCTACTCTCCTCAGATAGTTCCAACGTTTCAAGCGAGTCATGCACAATTATGGCTTCATGCAAAGGTTTTCCATTGTGCAACACATTCTGAGATTTCTGAGCTTTCTTGAGAAAACAAGGAGGTGAGTTACCAAGAGCCATTTTGTGAGATGTGTGAAAAATCGGATTTACTTGATTAGAAAGCATTTTGTTTGTCTTAGCGGAATGACCCGTTGTAAGAAGTAAATTGTCCAATTTTTTGATCATTTCATTTTTGTCCAGAATCTCATCAAGAAGAGAATCTTCTCATTTTGCAAAATCAGTAATCAACTTCTTCTTCTCTTTTTCAAGATCAGAATACATTGCTTTTTGTTTAGAAAGTTGGTCATTTAATTCAGAAATTTCCTTGTTTAAAGATTTTATTTTCAAGTTCAGATTCACATCAAGTGTATCATACTTGATTTGCAATTGTTTTTCTCTTAAAACAGAATCTCGATAACCAATTTCTAATTCTGATATTTTGTTTGTATGAAATTCATAGGCTCTGGCGTTCTCTTTGTAACTCTCAAGCTCAGTGGTCAATTTAACATTCGCGGCCTTAACTTCGCGATTGACCTTACTGACTTTCTCAATTTCAATGCCACAGTTATTGATTAATGATTCAAAATAGGCATGTGTTTCCTCATCAGTCTCAGTATTTTGTGCCACACAGCCTCCACTAGGATCCACATCTGGTGTTTCAGAGTTAGTATTGCTACAACTCTGATTGTCCATGTATGTATCATAAGTAGGTGCTGGCGTCACAGAATGCTGTTCGTCATGAGTAAACACATCAAATATGACATTGTTATAGCATGGATCAATGATTGGTACCTCAGATACTGTATTGGCGTCATAGACAGGAGGTGAGTCTGACTCAGTGTCATACTTAGCTTCCTGAAGATTTGCCATGAAGATGCAATTCGCATTGAGTTCCTCGAGGTCTTCCAATTCATCCACAATAGCGAAAAAGTCAATTTCCTCAGCACTCAACTGTAACCCCGCTTCTTGCTTATCTGCTAACAAAGCAGCTTTCCGAAGAAAATCACCATTCTTTTTGTGCGGCTTAGTGGGACAGTTTCTTGCCATGTGACCCACTCCTTGACAGTTATAACACTTAATCTGATTACCCTGATTCACATTTCCATAATTCCCAACGACTGGAGCTGCAACATTCCCATTCTGATTACCCACTGCTCTATTCCTGTTAGGAATTAGAAATTCCCGGTATTAAAGAGTCGGTCACCTCAAGTATATGTAATCGTTAGAAAGCTCGTAGTCGTAGTTCTTTTAATTTAAGTAGTAATTTAGTTTAGTAACACCGTGGAGGACGGACGGGTCTTTACCCACTGTATGCCTGATCCACAGCCCAAAGTGTGGCGATTTGTGTATGACTATAAATACTCTCTACCTCCCAAGGTAGAGAGTTGGAGCTCATAATAATAATTTCACTTTCTCTCACTAAGTTCCCTAAACCTCTAACTTTCTCTCTCTAGAATTCCATCTATATGCTACTTTGTGTTATGGTTTTGATGTGTATGTGATAAGTTATATCTTACAATTGGTATCAAGAGCCATGGTTAGATCATATCTTGCACATCTTTGGATTTATAGTGGTTTTTAGGTGGTTTTTGAGTTTGAAAAAGTTTAGTGGTTTTTGCATCATTTGGTTGATTTCTTGTGTTAAAGTTTGAATTTTGTTGGTACCTTTATGTTTAGAATCATCAAAAGTGTTTAGGTTTTCATTTGGTAAGCTTGAATCATCTTGGTTGGGTTGTTTTTGGATTGAAAAGTGAAGTTTATTTGGTTTTTCATGGTAGCGAGTTAGCTCACGGATAAGATTTCTTCTTAGCGACTTACTTCACAAAATTGTAGCGAGTTACAGTGTTAAATCTAGCGAGTTACATCTAGCGACTTAAAGTACAAGTAGTGGACTCTCCACTACAGGTAGCGACTTGTGGTAGCGACTTGAGTGTTGGCGAGTTGCTCTTTAGCGACTTGCATTGTTAGCGACTTGGGTAGCGAATTACTGCTGAATTTTTGCTAGCGACTTGAGTGTTAGCGAGTTGCTCGTTAGCGACTTGCATTGTTGGCGACTTGAGTAGCGAATTACTGCTGAATTTTTGCTAGCGACTTGAGTGTTAGCGAGTTACTACTTAGCAACTTGCTTTTCTGTTAGCGACTTGGGATTCTAGCGACTTGGCTGTCTAGCGAATTAATTGGTAGCGACTTAGTGCATTTGTCCCTAGCGACTTAGAGCTTTATCATCTAGCGACTTGAGTGATTATTTACGGTTTTCTCTTGATTTAGTAAAATCCCGTGAAAGAATCTATTTCCCGGTTTAATCATTGAGTTATAAAATCCCGTATAATCTGATAACATGTCTACCAACGTCCCTACTGTCATCTCCACTGTTGCCGAGGATGTACAAGCAGCTGGTTCAGATACTCGTCCACCCATGCTTGACAGAACTGACTACGATTCTTGGGCTCAACGAATCAGATTGTATTGCCTTGGAAAGGAAAATGGTGTCAACATTCTCAAATCCATTGATGAAGGACCATATCGTGTTGAGACGACCAGAGACATACTTGATACTAATGAAGATGGTACTCCTGTTTACGGAATGGACAGACCTAAGATGTATGATGAGCTTGATGATAAGGAGAAAAAG